>NNCF01130539.1:7921-30130 GCA_002313205.1 Laupala kohalensis | reverse complement strand
AGCAGTATTCAAATTGAAACAAAACTTGCAGGTCAGATGGAGTTATTGTTTATGTTTCGATTCAGTACATGGTAACTTTAAGTAATGTTTATGGAGAAGCAGCTGATGACATCTGGGTAAATGTTGTTTTTGCTTTTTTTGTATTGATGAGTGCGAATATGGAACTATAATATCTCTCTACTGTCTTTACTCCTACTGAAGTGCTTTTGTTTTTATATCAGATAAGTCTTACCCATTCCAATTTCAGAAATGTATTTGTTTGGTGATAGAATATTGCTTATTTTACAGTACAATTTTTATTTTTTATATACTTAGACCAGCATATACAAAGTAAAATGCATAAAGCAAGCAATACATCATACCCCAAAGAGGAGATCAAATCTCCTGTACATAGTACTGGCCAGGAAATCCTGCAGTTTTAAATATTTATTTTATGTATGAAATCAAGATGGAACAAACTTCAAATACAAAGAATAGTTAAAATTCTTTTATAATTTCTTGTAATTATAAAAAACAACTATTAACATTTGTTATTTATTGATCCATAACAATATTTTATATTTTAAATTTATTCTTCAGTCACTCAACATCTTTTAATCGTTACTTAGAGCATTAATTTTTTTAAGAGCTTCAATCTTCCTGTNATCACAGGGAGGGGTATGCTTCTTTATGAGTAATGCAAGTAGATTTTAAAACATTTTTTTTTAAGATTCATAATGATAAAGTAAAGACAAAAGAGAAAAGGTGCTTGAGAGATTTAATGGATGTTTCATTTTTTTGTTAAATTAATAAATTAAAGCAATCTATGTTGTAGATTTTGTACAGGTAATACATTATCATATTCCAATCCATCCAATTATTCCATTGGTTGCTACACCATGGAACAGTGCATGGTAAATTACAAGTAGACTTTTTGATTGAAGATTATTTTTTAATTTACAAAACATAAATAAATAGTATTTGGTTTTCTTAATTATAGTGGCAACTTGATAATTCCATCTTGTATGGCAATAAATTAGTATTCCAAGATATTTGTAGTAGTTCACTATTTGCAGAAACATTCCATTTATATTACATCAGGAATAATATTTATGTATGCACCAAGTATTATAAACACTGTTTTATCAAAGTTACAAGATGGTTAGCTAGCAAAATCACTAATCTCTGTAAATAAAAAGTAATTTTTTTCAGCAGCTTCTTCCCTGATCCCACCAGTGCAATGAACAACTATCATCTACATGAGTTGTAATGTTGTCAGTTGGAATAACTTTGTTACTATTTATCATCTACATTTATATTCTCAATATTGTTTCTTGTGCCACACCAGTAATTATTTTTAATGATTTGCCAATTTTTACTATCTATTGCCTATTATTAAAATAACTTTCTAATATTTTTTGAGTGTGACTTCTAATTCCATATCTATCTAATTTCTTGAATAAAATTTGAAGATCAATTGTGTCAGACACCTTGGCAAGATCTAGGAATGCAGCTATAACAGGTTTGCTCTCAATAACATTGTTCTAGGCATTATCAGTCAATAAAGCTATGGAATCAATCATTCCATAATTCTTCCTGAATCCGTATTGATGTTTAGGTAAATTTTGTTCTAATCAAAATAATTGTATAACCTATATGGATAATTTTTTACGAATTATGTAGCAATATTGGATGCTAATGATATAGGCCTATAATTTGTAGTACTATGATGATCATTAATCTTATGCAGTGGTACTATAATGAATTTCTTTAATTTCTCAGGCCTAATGGATTTACTTATGCATGAGTTATAAACATGTTCAAGAGATATAACTATATAACCAGAAATCTTTTTTAATACCTCAATGCTGATTCCATCCATACTACCAGAGTTTTCTTCTAAATATTTTATAATTTTTACTATTCCATGCTGTGTAGTTGGGATTAAAAATATTGAATAGTATTAAGGTACTGGTAGTTTCATGGGAGTCAATGGTTGAGTAATTTTACTAGCTAAATTCTGACCAATATTGGTGAAAAAATCATTCAAGTAATTACTCATTTCTCTCTCATCTATTATTTTCCTGTTGTTAATTTTAAAAAAGTCAATTCTACTTGCTTTCTTCTATATATAGTTTCCCTTAACTTTACTATCGACAAATTGCCACAATTTCCTTGGATTATTAGATTTAGAGGAAACTTCTTTTCTCTCCAAGTCAGTCCTTGCTTTTAAGATGATCTTATCTAATGCTTTAGCGCCAACAACTGTCAAATAAATTGTGGATGATACCAAGTTATCAGGAGCAGTAGTGGCTTTGAACAGTTGTTATATTCCACTACCAGAGAAAATACCCTGTATTGACTTCATTTACAGATAACACTGAAAACAAATTATATATACACCATTTTCTTACTTTTTCTGACTCTTCTATGTTATTTTTTGGTATTATAATATTATAAAATGTTTTTGTTAAAAATTATGTTAAAAGACAGTTTTAGACCTGAATTATTTCTTTCATGTCCATCGGACATCCTTGAATTGAATAAATTATTTACACTTATGACCGTTTTTGGAAGAATAACATATAGTTTTAATGTGTGTGAATTAAATTAAAATGTTTGACGTATGATTTTAGTTCTCATCAAGTGACAAAATTCTTAAAAGTAGCACCATGGTAATTGAACATGATATTTAACAATTAAGAAACCATAACTGAAAATTATGTATTTATATTGATGAGTCAATGGACATAAATAGTAGAACTACAGCAACTTCGAATTTCTGTACTATTTCTTAGTATATATATGAAATAAGATTTACCCAGTACAAACCCTATGGCTATTTTCATTGTCCTCTCTGGTGCAATGCAATATCCTTCCAATAAATGCCAATAAGGATTTACTACTTCTAATGTTACATAATTGGTAGACAAGTGAAGAGTGATACCACATCCAAAGATTCTGTTTCACTGTTAATTCCTTTTAATTTTTTAGTAATTTTTATTATTTTGAAACCACATGCAATATTTTATTAAAACCATTTTTAAGCTGCATAATTTGAAGAGCAAAATGTTATTGGTAAAACAATCATTGTGCAAGATACATTTGGCTAGTGTTATAGAGGCCAATTTCTACAGTTATGTTACCTGAAATTATATATACATTTCTTAACATATGTAAGTGTACATACCCATTGCCTTCCATTTTTTCAGCAATATTTTCTTGTTTTCTTATATTTAATACAAAGGATTTCTAATTTTTATTTCATGATTTCTAATTTTATTAATATTCAGCATCTTAATGCTCAATCAAGGTCAAGCCAGAATACTAAGTGTGAAGTTTCTAAAACTTACTCATCAAAGTTTTTACAATAGTTATTGTGTGTTAAATGTTTCAAATAACAGAAGAAAAAGTATTACAAAAAAGTATTTCAGCTTGTAAATAGTACATATAAATTTACTCACTTTTCTTTGTACTTACAGATAAAAGATAAATTGATTCTTGAATAAGCTCTTTGGAAAGACTGTAAAGTGAGTTCAAAAGTTGCTTTTCTTTTTTAACAAATATGTTTGGTTAGTACATATCAATAGGATAAATCTTTTGAGAACTTTGAAGTCATCCATAAAATCTCTCATGATGAGTCTTTTGTTGTATGGTTTCAAACAGCTAGTTGTTTACTGTACAATATTTAGTGGAAAATTTATTTTATTACAAAAGTTCTTTCAGTCGATTCAATTGCTATATATTTGTTTTGATCATAATAATTATATGCTAAAGTTGTGTGTAAAAATAAAAGTGTATCGTGTTTAATGCCTTTGTTGGAAAATAAGGGAGACTAATTTTAAGAATAAAACTTTTGATCATAACTGATGAGAATGCAAATTGTTAAAAGGATTGCATGGTTTATGGATTATTTTGTTTTCTTGGTTTATGGATTGTCCTGTACTGCTAACATTTTGTTTTGAGTAAGAACAAGTTAACAGAAAAATTCTAAGAGCTTGTTTCATAAGTAATTTCTTGTGCAATTACGCCTTTAATTTTATTTTTATTTTACGGCTGAGAGGAAATTTTAATTTTGATAATTTATTAATTATTAAAAAAAGAATGTGATAATTTGTTGTGTGTATATTTTAATTATTACTTCAAGTCAATTTCCAAAATTATAGAATGGTATTATTAATTGTGAGAAAATTAGATTGAATTATTTGAAGTTTTATTTGACAATAATTAGTTATTTGGTAAATATGACAACATTACATTTTTTGTGTTAAAAATATGTGATCAAGACATGGCCATCCAGTTATTCTTGGTGTGTGTGATCTTTTTTTCATTTATTTTTGGTCTGCAACAACATTACTTTGTCTACTACATAGACACTAAGAAACTCATTATATATTTGTATTAAAAGCTATTTTACTTGTTACAACAGTATTGCTTCACTTGGTGTTAAGCATGCTCCTGTCCAGGGTGCTCATCTGATGTATGAACCACTTTTCATACCTTCTCTGATCTCCTGTAATTTTTCTCTGGTTAGACCCCACAAGGTCACATACTGTGTGTGTTTGTGTTGTGTCACCAATTGGAGAAGAAAGAATAAGTTGGAAAGGACCAAAGCAGATGCAGTGAAGAGAGTTGGTTTGATTTATGAAGAAAATTCATAGTTTTAGAAGCGGGTAAGTACTTTGGAAATTCGCTGATCCAGAAGGGTTGAATTTGTGTATATGGCATATTTAATGTATTACTTTCTAATTTCGTAGGTGCATGATAAAAGTTTTCAGTTTCTGAAACTTGAATTTTAGTTATAGTGTCAAATGAGATGTGTGTATTAGGGTGATGTTAGTTTGATATCTTCTGTTTCTGCTGTCATGCCCTTTGTTAAAATACAGTCTGAGATTTCCTAGGAATTGGTTGCTAGCTGGTTGCATTTTATATTACTTTATTTATTTCATTGTCATGCAGTCTTAAATAAATGTTTTTGCTTTTTTATTATAATTATTGAAATCCAATAAATTGCTTTGAAGAAATAATTTACTGAGATCTGTGAACCTGTGACTCAAGTGTTTATCATGTTCTCACGATACATGTTTCTGCTATTTTTCTTTGTTTTTGTTTCTTGTTTGTATTTTGTAACTATTAGTTATATATTCGGAATCCATGTGTATTACCAATTTAGAATGATATGAGTGAAAGTTAAAGTGTTCTGTTTCCAAAAAAACTGAATACAGAGTGTATATTCAAGGTCTTCAGATAGTGTTCTAAATTATAATAAAACTTGGATTAGGTTTTAAAGTTCTTTATTAAATTGTATTCTTATTGTATTGTTTCTTTCTATAGAATGATACTTTGCTTTCTGTCAAAACAGATATACAAAATAATCAGTTAATATGTTTTTTATATTTGTGAAGCCCATTAATAATTTGGATGTTTTCGAAGAGCTATGTTGTTGATCATTGTTGACAAAATTTTATTTATTCACATAAAAATTGTCATCAAATTCAGTATTGTCTCGATCATGGGATATCGCATGGTGGTGTGTGTCAACATTAAATTATAATGATATTAAATAAATTTATTGACAAAAAAATAATACTGTATTTGTTTACTTAATGGAAGGCAAATATAATTTTAGAATTAACACATAATCTCTTCTTTTGTATTCATATTACATTAATGTTCCCCATAACTTCGTTTTGTGCCCTATGCAGATTGGGTGTTCTATTGATGCTAACAAAAGGCAGATAATACCACCCCATGTCTCTGCCTTTGCCTGTTTCAATTCTGAAAATAACTTCATACTTTATGAACTTATTCCTTGATTTTCCCTGTTGAAATAAAAAAAATATTATATTATTGCTTTTTTGTATTGATGTGTCTCCTGGTGATATTGAAACATATGATATTTTGTAACAAAAAATTAGTCCAGAAAATTAAAAAAACCTATCTTCAATAATATATATGGTGATAAATATCATTACTGTTAATTGTTTTCCATTAATCATTTTTCTTTACATTCATTGCTGCTGAGAAATAGAATGTTCTCCAAATAAGCTCAAAGGACAGAATATTGGCCACTCACAGTTGACTAATATGTAGATTATAACATATAGCACCACCTCTTGCCTAGGCGACTCTATGTAACCAAAATTTTCATAGCATTTTTATTGTGATTTTTTTCTTTTTAATGCAAAATATGGAATATTAACATAATAACATAAAAAGTTTGCTTTCACAACCAGGGAAAGTGTTTTTTGAATTTTGGTTATATTTAAGATATGAGCAAAAATTCAATTGTGTGTTAAATAGGATCGTTACCCATGGATTTGAAATTTACTTTTATATTTGAACCATTAGATTTCAAATATTAAATTAAATTAAATGTCTTTCGAGTTTTAATTAGTGTCATTTCTTCTTTCTCGACAGCCATTTCGCCCATATCTGCGGCGACCACATGTAGAGGAGCCCTGCTATATATAGTGGAGCGTGGCTGGAGCAGGATGTCACAAGCTGAAATGTGAGTTGTTAGCAACTCGACCCGTGTGTTACGACAAAAGAAGCACTGATGCTTAACGTCTGTCAAGAAAGAAGAAATGACGACACTGTTTTCGAAACCGAAAGACATTTTTCTTAATGAGACTGACCATGAAACCCTTTATACTTTTATTAAGTTAAATTATTCTAAAGAGTTTAAAAGTTACTTTAGAGCGAGAAATATTACTCACAATTTTTGAAAAAAAAAACAAAAAAAAACTATGAATCTCTAAGATGAAAAACTTATGTCGAGGGGTATAGATATTATTTTGATATTTAAAGTGCCTAAATTATTCCTAATGATTCAGAATAATGATGCGTGTTGGAGTTATAGATTCCCCTGCAAAATAAATTATAATAAAAGAAGGAAATTGAACTGATACGCTATGCTACAGGAACAATATACGCATATATTCAATGTTAAAAGGCACTGACAAGTTAACCTCGCAGAATGAGTAATTTGCAAAAACAATACAAAACACAGAATACAAATAATTTGTCAGTTAGACTCTTGTTATGTTTTTAAATATGTTAAATGAATACTTTGACAATTCCTGATATGATAGATTGAATCAGTTTTCAAAAGTTTACACAGTTTGTGGAGGTCAGAAACTAAGAGAGACTGGAAAATTACAGACAATTTCTTGAATATACTTTATTCCATTGCAGAGTTCAATGCAAAATTTCTTGAACACTGAAGTTATTTATGTGGATATTTGCTACACGTTGTAGAATGTTAATTGTCACTTGCTAGGAAGTGCGATAAATGTTAACTAGATTTTGTAGTTGAAAAGCGGATTTTTACGAAACCACTTGTACTGCAGCGCGGTAAATTGCCAATTAGCTTTTATGGTTGAAAAGCAGATGATTAATAAAGCACTTGTACTCAAGCGCGTCCAAGTGTTGACACTTGTAGCTATGAGCGACACGACTTGTACCGAGTGACGGAGTGAGCGACACGAAGTGATCTCTAGCGCAGATTGAGTCTTGTCTTGAATAAACAAATTGTGTTCTTCTTGATTACTTAGTATTTTGGTATTGGTTGGATTACTGATTTTAGTCACTTGGTTTTGAGTTTCTGTTGATGTTGATCGTACGTCGCTTACAGATACAATGTTATTATTCTTTCCTTTGTTTGCTTCTAGAAAGAATTCCGAATATGGAGGAATATGAAAGTACATGTGTTGTTTAGTTAGCTTCTAGAAAATTATTCTATTCACTTGTCTATCAATGTAATATGTAGCATCCTGCTACACATACACCCAAAAAAATAAAATAACTGTTTTTGTATCTAGTTCTCCCTCTTACCTGAACTACCTGCTCTCTTGTCAAGGGATGTCTAATATTTGGTTGGGTGAGCTTATTATTTTTTAAATACTCATGTAAATTTTTATTCCAACTATCCCACTCATCATGTTTTATCCTTCTTCTTTAGCCTTCATTTCTTCTGTCCACTTACATGCCAACCCTCTCCTCTTTGCCTGTTTAATGATTATATGTTGTTGTGGGAAATATGTCTGCTTTTATTTCCTCCTTTCCCAAATGTCATCTGAAGTTGGCTGCACAACTAACTTTGTCTCCTGATTTCTTTTTCGTTAATAAACACTTAAGAAAAAATATTTAAGATATTATGTCGGAGCAGCTAGGCATAAATATGCCACAAAAATTTTTCAACTGAAATATGTAAACTTTTCTCTACCTAGTGACAATGATTTTTTATACCCTTGCACTGGCAAATTGTTAATCATTTGACTTTAAAAACCTTTTTGTAAAGGAAAGGGAGGGGTGAGCTAGGAGGAGGAGGAGCATTTTTTAAGGAGATGAGCATTTATATACAATATGACCTCCAAAATGTAGAGGGAAACTTAAGACATATACACCCCCTCTGTTGGCATTTGCTTTTGCTCCAAAGATAATGTTAGTTGGAGCCAATGTAAAGTGGTTTATCAAATTTTAAGTCATGATGATTGATTGCCGCATATTTCATTCACAACATTTTGCAGTTTGAGAAATCGGATGTCCATCGAAAATTCTTTGTTTGCATTTGAATTAAAAGTAAAGGCTCATCATATGTTATAAATACACTAGGTATGTAATAAGGATAAATATTATTTGTTAATCCATTTTTTAAGTACAAATAAAATAATTGCAGGTCGTCATTTCAACAAGGTTCCAACTTGAACTAACTCATTTTACGTATTTGTTAGATAGATGAAGTTAACAACTTAAGAATATAATCTTGTTTGGAAGGATATGCTGAATATATATTTTTTAATGTATCCAGAGTACAAGTGGATAGTGTCTACCAACTAACAAGTTTTTCTCTCTTATTCTATAAGTAGCTCTGTCATGAACAAATGACATGCTTTAGTGAATTATCATAATTAAACAATGTACTGATAATTTACATAACCAAGAGCAAAAATGGACAATAACTTAAATATAAAAAATATTGTGATAAATTTAGGTGTTTTAATAATTGATTTAATTCTGTATTTAATATACAAGATTCATTACGTGAGAAAATACTGAGCAAACAGGTATGACAATAATTGCTATTCCATTGAATAATACAACAAATCTTCATTTTCCCAATACTATAAGTAGACCTTGGTTGATTTTAAAGAACCTTTTTTTACTTGGATTGTTTTAATACATGGAGTTTTTAAAATGGGGCACAATTGACTTTCCAAGTGTAGTATCACTCAAAAATATACATTCCTCTTTAGTAAAACCATGCGTTTATATATATAAAACGGTCATGTTCGTTAAGACTGAATAACTGAAGTGCCACCCTTGCTTTATACGAAACAGTCTCGTCCACGAACACAATACTCGCAATAGGAATAATATTTAATGCCCTAGAATGTCAACCACTCATTCCCAAAAAGGACCATATCATTCGAGAATCGTTCGGTATAATTCCTTGCCCAAGAATATAAAAGATATTATGAAATCGAACCTCTTCAAATCCGCGGTCAAAAACTACCTCATGCACCAGTGCTTTTGCAATGAAAAAAAATTTATTGATTTTAATAAAAATTAAACCCGACTTATACTTTATCACGCCATTGCTGTAGTAATTTTTAAATAACTTTAAAAATAATAAATAATCAATTTTATTTTAAAGAAATGTAAAGATTTATTATTATTACTATTCCTTCTTTGTTCATTAATTCTTCTCTTTAGACATCGTTTTCTTTCCAGGGAACACCAACTTAACGAAGCACTCTCCGTGCGGGTGATGAGGGTTTGCGCGTACCATCGAAGCCGAGAGCTATGCCGGCGGTAGTTTAACTACCAGCAGGGACACCCTAGCCGGATTGGTCTCAGCTGAGGTACCAGACGAAGTGTGTTCCACAACGACCTATCTTCAACAACCAATCCCGCTCCGTACCTCTTTGTGCCTTGTAGGAGGGGGAGAGATCCCCAAAGGCTAAGGAAAGGAATTCCCCGACAGAAAACCAAGGGGGTGGGGAGCTTCCGTAGGCGTGGTGGAGCCAACCTCCCTAAAGAAGTAAACCTAAACAAAATCCTGGCCCTTCATGTAAGGGAGTGGGCGCATGGCTAACAACCAAGCATCGTAAAAAGACAATTGTTGCGAAGCGCCAGGAGAAGCCTCGGAGACAGGACGGATATAAGAGGACAAGGCTAGGACAGGATATTATATTTAGTACATGGAACATNACAAGGGGTATGAGAAGCCTATTTAAGACGGGAGCAACCAAAGAACTAACTACCCAATTGGACAAGTATAAGATTGATATATGCGCCATACAAGAAACAAGGTGACTGGGCAATGGGGTAAATGATCTGAGAGACCATACAATATTCTATAGTAGGAAAGATAAAGGAAAGCGTTATTTTGGTGTGACCTTCATTATAAAGAAACATGTAAGGGCAAGTGTACTGGACTTTATAGCGGTAGACGAAACAATTGCGACTCTTAGGATCAAGGCCAAATTTTTTAATATAAGCATTGTCATCGTACATGCACCAACAGAGGAAATAGAGGAGGAGATGGCAGAGGAAGAAGTGGAAGAGCAAGACACATTTTATCACCAGCTAGAGGAAGAACTGAATAGATTAGCAAGTAATGATGTAAAAATAATTATGGGAGACTTGAATGCAAAAGTGGGAAAAGAAAATTTCTATAGAGGAACTATAGAAAACCACAGTCTCCATGACAAGACCAGTAACAATGAAATCAGAATGATAAACTTTGCTACAAGCAAGAATTTGGTTATCAGCTCCACCTTCTTTCCAAGAAGAGATATTCACAAATGGACCTGGACATCGCCAGATGAAGGAACACATAACCAGATGGATCATGTGTTAATAGATAAAAGAAGAGCAACAATCATAACTAATGTTCGAACAAAAAGAGGAGCAGAAGGATCAGATTAATATCTGTTGGTAACCCATTTTAGAAGTCGCATTGCGACTATGACGCTATGAAAGGGGTAAGAAATGGAATGTGCAAGGCTTATTGAACCAGGAGATGAAGATACAACTGGGTGATGTAGAAGAAGAATGTGAAACAACACANAAGCCTGGGAAGGAGACTAAAGGATGGTATCACCAAGGCAGCCCAGATGACAATCGGACATACGGGAAAACCAAAAAAGGAAGAATGGTTTGATGAAGAGTGTATGGCAATGACGGTGGAAAAAATGTGGCAAGACTGCAATATATAGAAAGACCAACGAGTGCAAAAAAGACCAGGTATGAAGAGAAACGGCGAAAAGCGACCAAATTGTGCAAAAAAAAGAGAAAAGGAAGAACATCCAAGTGAAGCTCAATCAAATTTAGGACATTTTCCAGAGGAATGTGACGGCGCAAGCAAATAAAGAAATTAATAGTTTTAAGAAAGGATATATCCCCAAAACAAATTTCATAAGGAATAAGGAGGAAGCAATAGCAGCTTGGCAGGAGGAAACAAAAAAGTGATGGGTACAGTACTTAAATAGTCTCTCAAACCCCAATCAATGCGCGCAAGAGGCGGCAAGCAAGGAAGGAACGGTGGAACTAGGAGACGAAGAGAACCAGGTTATAGAACCAACAAGGGGAGATGTACAAGAAGCGGTGCGATCCTTAAAGAACAATATAGCCCTCGGTATAGATGGGCTTCCAGCAGAACTGATTATGGCTAGCGGCGAAGAGGTGATTACAACGATGTGGCAGCTTATACAGAAGGTGTGGATAAAAGAAATTCTACCAACAGAGTGGAACACTGTCATAATATGTCCAATATATGAGAAAGGCGATAAGTTAGAATGCCAAAATTATCAAGGCATAATGCTATTATGTACTGTATACAAAGTTCTCACATAGATCATCAAGAAAAGATTACAGGACAATACGGACTCCATATTAGGAGAATACCAGGCAGGATTTAGACCCGGCAGATCAACAATTGACTTCATTTTTACTGTGAGACAGCTAGCTGAAAAATGCTGGGAGCATGGCATAAATATAGTCCACATTTTCGTAGATTTCAAACAGGCGTATGACAGTATGCGAAGGGAGAAACAATATAAAATATTAAAAAATCAAGAGATACCACACAAAATTATAAGACTGGTGCACCTAAACATGTCACCCCAAAGGTAGTGGCAGCATTACAAGGCAGTAGAATGGAGACTTTTGAAATATATTAAGGCTTAAAGCAAGGAGATGGATTAGCACCCATGGTATTTAACCTTGTGTTAGAATGGGTAGTGAAACCACTGGACATATTGATTGTATGGAAAAATGGCATATACCATTTCTTATTTTCTTTGGTTCTCCATTGTTATTTTCGGTATTAAAATTTTTGAAAATATTTTTATTAATGAATTTGTTTGTAGGATAGTTTTTGATTTGAAGAATTTCTTTCACAATTCTAATACATCTTTTTGTGTTTATCTTTTCTGAAAATTACATAGCCTTATCAATATGATTTGATATCATTGCCTATCTTTGTGCCATGTAATTTACTGTGAAATAATTTAGAATATGTTGTGAGTACGCTTCTTTTATAAATCTGTTAAACGACAACATTTTATTTTCCATTGTTAATGCTGTTCCAAGAAAAATATACATCCATTCTTTTTGTACTCTATTGTAATTTTTATGTTGCTATCAAAAATTTGTAACATTGAATCTCTTTTAACATACTGTATATAAATTAAATTTTGGTTCACACTCACTTAATCTGGTATTATAAATTCAGACAAAAGAGGGTGTAGTTTTCTTTCCATCAGACAATCTTTAATCCAATAAATTATTTACACTTATTTGGATGAATAGTATATTTTTAATGTGTGTTTATTGAAATACAAAGTTTTGACTCATGATTTTAGCCTTCATCAGGTGTAATCAAGAAGTAACAAAATTCTTAAAAGAAGCACTGTAGTAATTGAACATGAATATGAACATTAAAAAAGTCATAACTGAAAACCATGAAATTATTAGCCAATGGACAAAAATAGTGGAATTAGAATAACCTAGTATTTTTTGTGTACTATTGATTTGTATGTATATTAAATACGATTTACTCTGCATGAATTCTATGGCAGTTTTCACTTCCCTCTATGATGTAATGCAATATTCCTCCAATAAATGCCAACAAGACTTTAGTACTTCTAATGTTAATATGTTTGGTAGACAAGTGAAGAGTGGAACTGCATCTCAAGATTCTATTTTAATATCTAATTCCTTATATAATACATAGGTTTATTTGGCCTATGTATTACAAAGACCAATTTCTACAGATAAGTTACCTGAAGTTATAAATACATTTCTTATGTTATGTTGGTCTACATATCTATTGTTTTTTCATTTTTCTGTAATATTTTAATGTTTTCTTATAACTGATTCAAAGAATTTCTTATTTTTATTTTATGTGTTTTATCATGTTCAGCATCTCTTCAACATTTTCTATGTTTAATTTGGGTGCAATTCTGTCACATTTTTTTATCACCAGACATCATTATAACTTCAATGTCACTTGTAAATTTTCATATTTGATTAATTTTTGTATATTTTTTCTCTAACTTACTATTTCAAGCTTCCATTTTCTGCTCTTTTCTTCCGCTACTAATAGATGTTTTGTGATTGTTTTTTAAAATTCTTTATGTGAGTATCAATTATACTTGATGAAGGCTCAAATAAGGTAAAAAAAAATTTTAAGGGTGAAATTATTTGCAGTCGTGTAAGAAAATTTTGTAAATTTGGTCAAATGAATTTAACTCAATTGATTTTTTTCCTGTTCGAGCTTTAGGGCTTGTCTAGGTCATTAGAGCCCTTTTAATCAATTTAATGAAAGAGTAACTATGTACATTTTTCATAATTTAACTGGAAATCATATTATGTTATTCAAATTATTATTAAATATATAACAAACAACAAATGGGTGTGTTTTTATATTTATAACTTATATACTCTTTCTTTACTATTATTAATAACTGTCTTGATTTTATTGAGACTATGTTGCATTACTGTAGCTTTGAAGATATACATTGTGGAGTCTTTTCATTTCTTTTGTTAGAGCATTGTATTGAGTGATTCGTGAATAAAACAAAGAAGCTTTTGTATTAGCGATTCAGAGTTGATGGATCCCCTTGAGGGGTATCCACATACTTGTGGCAAGAGAAATATTATACTTATTAAGGAGGAAAGAGATATTCTTTCTGGATCTGAAATAAAGCTTGAAATCATGAAGGAAAATGATGATTGTGAATTAAGCTCTAAAGTATCAGTGGCCAGAGCATTGGAAGTCAACTCATATTCAGAAATTAATTCCATTGCTTAGGAAACAAAGCATTTATGTGACGTGTTGCCAACATTATTGGAAGGTAACATGTTAATAACAGCTAAAGACCTGGGCATTGCACAGAGCAAGCAAAATGTAAGGTACCAACAGACAATCCACTCTGTTAATTAAAAGGTCAGTATTTCTGATGAAAGTGATGGATTAGATTGGAATTTTTGAATCAATTGTTTATGTTTCTAACTCTAATTGATAGAAGTGATACAATTTTAAAATGGATGGGACATTAAATCTCTTGATGACAGAAATCATCCTTTGACATTCAATGGTGTTTTAAAGTGCAGTAGCCCTTATCGAGTATGAGCTAATAATGAATATTCAGGTGAGGTTTTTTAATGAGTTGATTTGTTTTACATAGAATTTTTTGTATGTTGTGTGTTTCTTAGAAACTTACGTTAGAATTAAAAAAAGAACATGTTTATTTATATCCTTAATTTTTAATATGACATTTCTTTTATTATTTGACTAGACTCTACTCAATATTTCATATCTTTTCCTTTTATCTTCCTCAGCAAACGTAATTTACTGTTCGCCATTTAAAATCTATTATTTAATTTCATTAGATTGTATTTAATATTCACTTAAAAACTCTATCTTGTATAGTCTTATTGTGAAATTATTTAACCCTTGTCTACTTAAAAATATATGAATGACTTTTCAAGCAAATTTTATATAGCAGTTAATATCATTATCTCTTTTTTGTAAAGTATCTTATTGAACTTATAAAGCATTTCAGATTTTTATGGATTAAAAATGAACTTTAATTTTAAATATCTAATTCATAAATATGGACTAATTATGACTTTATAAAATTTGTACATTAACTCTTAAAACAATTTATTGTTAGAAGTAAATTAAAAAATTGAATATGTGGAATATTGTCAAAAAACAAGGATAGATTTAAGTAAAGTTTCTTTGATAAAATATTTGTTATGCTTCAGAAATGTTATATGAAAGAGCATATAAAATGGTTTTAATTTTACTTGAAAATGTGTATAGCATGAATTTTGATGAGAAGCCTATATAGAATTATATTCTTAAATTTAATTACTTTTCCAATTTTTATAATGGGAAAATATACCTGCATGTCGGGTCCCATCAATTGTGTGAATGTAACATAGTCGAGTTCATGTATGGTGTTTTCATAAAATGAATTTTAATAATAGAAAAGTTAGTTTACATTTGAGGTGGCGATTTGACATAGCTACTATTTTAAATGGTCATTACTGAAATAAATGAATTATTTACCGCTTCTAATTCTTAAGAACTGTGAATCCTCCAAGTTAAGTATTTTAAAACTGTCGCCATCTAAAATATTTAAGAATGAAAACAAGATATTTTCCCCAACAAACATTTTTATTTCAGAAACATGAAATATTTCATACTTTATTGAAATTATTGTTAAAACTTAATGAAGTTTGTATCAGAATATTAACTGTGATTCAATTTGGGTATATAAGGAAAAAATGTGAAATAATTGGAATACTTGGCTGAAAATTGAGATTCTGCTATCTTTCAGAAAAAATTCAGATAAAGAAACAATATTCTGACAAAGTAAGAACTCAAATCCAAAATTGCAAAAATAAAAAGTTACAAAATGCTATCTTGAACGGTCAAGACAAGAGGGAAAGAGTATGCGTAAAATGAGAAATGGGCATGCAACTATTTCATTAATAATAGGTTGACTAGACATTGACCCAAAGGAATATAGTAGAAAAAGTTAAATGTCGTTAAAACAAGTCGTGTAACTGTTTTCCGTTTCAACACTACACTTCATTTCACAAGCATAGTTCCTTTGCCCGCTACTAGATAGGGCTGTTGCAGATAACCACATGGTTTTTTGGCCATACTCCATGACTTCCGCCAACTTCCGTTTCTTGACGCGATGGGATGAGATGTTCGACTCTTTGTGACTAGGGAAAATGAAATTGTGAAAATGAGTTTCTCCTAATTTATAAGATTCTACTCCCTTCTCTTCTTTGGTTTCTCGTGTTTAGTGAATGTGCTGTGATAGGAAGTTCATGATTAAAGCACTTTGTTGGAACAAAAAAGAAGTTTGTTAATAATAACTGACTGAAGATTCATTGGTTTCTGTGCATTTTTTTTGGATCGCTATAAAATGCCTTTAATTCGTTTGAATGACCATATTGTTGACTTCATGTGTTCAGTTGGGAAATTATACGAGAAAATGGAACTGACTGATTGTGTATTAATTACGAGGGGAGGATTAATTCATGCCCACAAGCTCATTTTAGCAACTCACAGTCCATATTTAAAGGTAAGTTAGGTGCAACGGAATTTTCCTTCTAAACCTCTTTTCTATAAATTGTTAGGTTATGTGAGGTTAGTTTTTCCTGCTAGTAAACTTTTACTTGTGTTTGCAAATGCTTTTGCTCTTGATGGACTTGAAACATTTGAAATAATTCTATTTGTTCTTTGATGAGTATACCTGCATAGTGTTTTGGAATATGTTGTCCGTGTTAGTGAAAGTTGTATCTATGTATTAGTAGACATGATAGTTTTATAATATGGAAAAGTTTATCATTATCCATCACTACATAACATACACAACCTAGTTATATTTCCCTATCATGCACTTTTTTCGGCATTGCTCAATTCATAAACACATAATAGATTTATAGATAACTGAACGTGAGGAGTATTTTGAGAATATTTTGCTTCGTGTAACATCTTTCAATTATTGAAACAGAATCATTGATGCTCATTAAGATGTTTTTTAGGTTACATTGCAACTATTTTTTGTGTGGTATCCGAGAAAGGGCCAACCTATGTAAATTAACTTTTGAATTCATGTTGGTTCTATCAGAAATATGAAATCACTGAATATTTCCTCAAGTAAATTCATCAAAACCATGACATAGCATTTTATGTGGCAGATTGTTGTCAACACCATTTCTATCACAGCCAACTTCTGCAAAGAATGCATTAGTTACAATAAAAGAGCAAAACATAATATCATTGTATAAAATATTTATTTCGTACATCAAAGTATGATTTTCATTAGACATTGTTGATTTTTGTTTGTTTGTGGACCAAATCATTTGTCTCTTCTTCACTAGAAAGAAAAAATAACTCTACTGGAAACATTAAACAAGAGCTGTAATTTTCCATTCTATATCAGGTGTGGGTTAAGTATAGTTTTTATCCCATTTTGCTTTGGCATTTTTTTTTAAAATTTGCCTACACTTTTCCAATCTTATTCTATAGTTATCAATTTTTGTTGAAATAGATTGAGGCAAATATGAGATAGTAGAGTAAAGTCTATCATCTTCATTTCAAAGAGAATCAATGGGTCTCCAAGCATATCTTATTTACTCCACTCTCGACCATTATACTTGTTTTTATTAGTAGGCTGACACCTTTGATTTGTTTATTTAGTAGAAAGGGTGATGCTTGGAAGGCAATATTGGCTTATGTATGAGACATAATCTAAAAACACATGACTCAAAAATCCATCTATAAGAGTAATAATGCACATTACATATAGTAATAATATTTATTAGCATGTGTAACCAAAAGCAAAGTACCCCACTGTTAGAAAGCTAATATTTTCCTGTTAGGAATAAATGCTATCACAAGATAATATTAAAATACTTTGTTTTATGTCAAGATATAATAGTTAATAGAAGCCAATGCTGGGAATTACATAAACAGTTAAAGTACCTATAATATTTACCTCGTTTCTGATCAGACATTTAGTGGATTAACAAACAAGGAAACATGTGAGCACACAGCTTGCTTCATTTGCTTATATAAGGTTAATTAGCACTTAAATCTAGTTCACAACAGTCATCTCATATACCTGCAACATGAAAATGTTTTACACTTTCTTTAGGAATTATTTTAAAATAGTTTAAGGAAATGCCCTAACAATAGGGAGGTGAGCATATGTGGGTTAATACACAGTTTAATGTGAGATAGGACCACAATTATGTCTGAACCTTNTATGTTTGAACCTACCATAGTATTCTTAAAACTACATCTAACATTATTCTTAAAGTACAGGTTCTCGTAATAATCTACATTTCACTTACTTCATTAATTCACTCTTTTATTGAAGTTACAATCAATTGTGTCCTATGAAAACAATTATGCACTACTGCCTGTTGATGAACATTCCTTTTATTAGAACTTGCTGGAATTTTTTGTCATTAGAAATAATTTCTGCACATTGTTGAGGGTGCTTCCTATATGTCTATATTTATAAACTGCATTGCTTTGCTTTGCTTTGCTTTGCTTTATTATTGAATATAATTGTGTTTGTAGTAATTGCGTCATGTCAGAGAACATACCCTTTCTATTTGTAATGTTGCTATGCAATTATTTTTATTTTTAAGTTATGACTTATTATTGGTCTTCTATAATCATGGATACACTGACCATTTTATTTTTATTACTACAAATATTTTTTTAAGCAGTTTGACATGTTGAAGATTTTTCTGATACAATATTGTTCCTGTAGGTTCTTACACTGTCTGAATATTGAATTTCTCCCTTTCATTTTCTCATTAAATTCTTTACGCTTCAGAAAGGATGTCCTGTTTAATTTGAATTGTTCTGTATTTGATAATTTTGTCCCATATTACAAAACTGTGTCCATGATAGCCATTTTCAGATTTTCATTCCTCTCAAATTTAATGAAAAGTGATCTGTTACAGCAACCTATACTTAAATGAGACACTTGCTCCAAAGAATTACTGGTATAATGTTTCTTGACTTTATTGTTTCCTAATCCGGAAACCTAATGCGTAAACTGTTCGTTAATTTTTGGCTGGTATATGACCATCAATTTATTTAATTATATTTGTATATTATACATTTGATTTTATGTGTTTTATATTATGATATATGTTTGATACGATACTTTGTAATCATTATTGTTTTTTTTCTGTCCTTCATATTGAATGATAATATTGTAAGGATACAAATTGGTACTTAACAAAAAGAAAACTACTCAACTGATTTATTATATAAAAAAAAAAAAATGAACTAAATTCCAATTATTAAGTTAGAAAAAAATATGAAACACCTTGGAGTGTTTTTGATTCTCAATTGACTTGGAATCAGCATACATAACTATTAAATGAGAAACTTAGTACAGCTACGTATGTAATCAGGAAAATAAAACAGCTATGTTGGATCAAAATAGCAAAATTTGCATATCATGCAATTTTTTAGATTAACGTGCGATACGGTATAGCTGTTTGGGCTGGCACCTCGTGTAATAATTTACAGAAGTTTCTGGTTCAACAAAAGAAAGCTATTAGATATATCACTGGTTTAACATACAGGGAGAGTTATAGAGAAGTATTTAAAAAACTTCAAAACTTTACTGTAGTAGGAATCTACATAAGCAAGGTGATACTGAGTATTCCAAGTGCTGATAGGATCAGACTTAAAGATAACCACCAACATTTTACAAGAAATTTAGACAATTTCTCTTTCTCGGTACACTATTTAACCTTCTATAAGAAAAATCCATCATACAAGCAAGCTGTCCTTTTCTAATAAACAATTATCCAACCCAATAATAAATACTGGTAATAGATATAAAAGTGAACTTATTTCATGACTAAAAAATAATACATTTTACACAGAGGAGAATTCTTGAATTGAGACGGAATGACTTGTGTTGGAGCTGTGAATCATGATGCTTATCTTGGAAGCTTCTGTTTATAGTTGGTCATTTAGGATGAGAAATTCAATGTGTTAGTTGATGCAGGCTTGAAGAACAGTTTAAATGAAAATTTTTTGAGATAACAATTTATTTGTCTTTAAAAGACATTTGTCTTGTTTTCTTTCTTCTTTACTTCTTCTTCTTTATTTTGAACACACCGGATCACTTCTAGTGTTCTATGTCTATTATCTAGTGTTCTTTAAAGGCTCTGTTTGGGCCTTGGGGTGCTCCCAATACATTTTCATATGCTCTGATCTTCGAGTTCTTTCTCATGTTGAAAATATTCTGTTTGTGCCTTTGTTTCTTGTGAGAGTGAAGCGGGTATTCTTGATTTTGTTTTTTAATTTATTCTTATCTAGGGTGTCTTCTGGTATAATGTCAATTTTCTTTATACTCTTTCTGACTTCTCTAATCCAACTGCATCCTGTTGTGGTAATTTTTGGCTTGAGATTGTACTGTATCTGTTGTTTTTTGAGAAGTCTCGAATCCTGCATTCTCGTTATGTGTCCAAAGAATCCTAGTCTCCTCTTACGCACGGTATCATTAATGGGTTCCAATTCTTTGTACAAGACTTTGTTGGGCAATATCTGCCACTGTCCATCTTTCTGATATTTTTTTGATGCAGATTCTTCCAATTCTTCTTTCGATCTTCTGTAATTTATCAGTTTTTGATTGTCCGTTCAGATGGAAGGGTGTTTCTGCCGCGTAAGTGGCTTCCTGTTTTATAACTGTATTAAAATGTTTAATTTTTGCATTTATGGATAGGCATTTTTTTCTGGAGATGTCCCACATTAATTTTGGCGCTTTAGCTATATTGTTTGCTCTTATTTGAACTGGGGGGTTTTCATTTAGATTATTTGTTATTATATCTCCGAGGTAGTGGAATTGGGTTACAATTTTGACTCTTTTTACCATCTATGTTATTTTCTTTTAATGATGTTGGTTTTGGGGTATAAGTTTTGTTTTTTAAAATGATATTTTGATGCCAATTTTATTTGCAATGTTTTAAAGTTCTGATATTCGTGTTTTTGCTTCATCTAATTTATTTTCTAGTAATGTCAAATCATCGGCAAAACGAAGGCAATTACCCTCCAGGGAACTTACATCTAGTAAATACGGGGCCCCGAGCTGAGCCTGGCATTACTTCCACTTACTTGTGCTAGGATTCTTCCTTTACTTTTTTGATCTTCCTTGGTCATTTCTTGTTCTTTTCGATCTCGACGCTAGGGTACCTTTAATTTTTTAAAATATTTTTGTAATGATGTGTGTAATGTTCTGAGATATGTTGATATTTGAGTTTTGAGTTGTAATTCAGGAAGGTTTGCTGTTCACGTTTTTAGGGTTAGAATGATCTAGATGTCGACGAGTCGTAAATCCACTCCAAGAAACAAGACAATTTGTTTTTATTTCTCTGCGTATTTTAATTTTTGGGGGGCATTTCTTAAACCATTTCCTTATTTCTATTTGTAGATCACAGTTATGTTTCTTCTAGGAGTAAGGTTCCCTTGTAGTTGCTGGGGTCTGTTTTGTCTACCTTTTTATTTCCTCATTTCATCATCTTCAAACTATTTTCAAATTTCTTAGAATAATACATATTTATTTCCTTGATATTTTCCTTTATATTTCTATTATTTTTTTATAATCATTCAGAGTTACACATTTTTGAAACAGTTCAGTTTCTGAGATTTTAAATAATTGTATTGATGAATGTTTTGTGAAAATCTAAGATAGTAAACTTTAATGCAAATTTTATTTTGTTGATTTGACAAGGGTGATTTCTTTTAGTTTTATGATACATGCATCTCAAATGAAGTTTCTAAAGAATTCTATGTTCCGTAACATACTGTTTCCATTCATGTAAAGAATAATTGTAATACACTTAAATAATATATTGATGTACAACTTTCTGAACACATTTGCATGTTACCTAATTTTTTAAGAATGGATTAAGTGTGTGTCAAAAAGTGACATTGTCAGAATGTTCTGATGTTTTCTGTTTTGACATTTTTTAGTGTAAAATTCGAAAACATATTTTTCTTTGGAATATATTGTTAAAGATATATTTTGTGTTTTTTTTCTTAAATTAATCAAATTAACCACAAGTCATGTTTACTTTCATGTGAGGAAGCTACAGAGTTCTATCAATAGTTCTATAGTTTACCTACTTATACAGCATGCTAATATTCTCAAA
>NNCF01130536.1:361041-374958 GCA_002313205.1 Laupala kohalensis | reverse complement strand
TTTTGTCTTCTTCTTCCTCGCCCCAAGGGATCGTTACCTGCAGACTCCTCGTTTCAGGAAAAGGCGACTTCTAAACGAGCGCCTCGTCCCAGTCGCCAACGTCCACATTCGTTGCGGGAATTGGATCGTAAAAAAGGTGCAGTTAATAAGGAAATGTTGCGAAATGTCTCGAGAGAATCACTACCGTCTTATCAGAAACAAGCCAATTTTATGATCTTGGACTGCTTAGGCGAATTTTAGTCTTTAGTTGTTCGAGCAAATACGTACTTTTTGTATTTGTAGTATTAGTAAGTGATATATGTAGCGTGCTATTGAAGCTTATCTACGTGGGAGTTGGGTGGCAGGGGCTACTGTTAGTAGGTTAGATCAGGTTTACCAACAACTTCACCCACGTGGTGTTAGTAGTAGTAATGGTTATTAATTAACTATTCTCAACGCAGCCTAACAAGTGCCGAGGGACAACAGGTTTCATCGGACCAGTGTTTCCCATTTTAGTCCGAAGTACAAAGGTACGAGAGTATATTACAATTAGAATTTGTGTTGTAGTGAAATGACGTAAGCATTTCTGCGTGAGGCGTCCACAGAGGGCGCAATGCACCGCGCTCTCGGACGCTGTTTCAGCACAGAAAATTCTCGTTATATTTGGTGCCGTTACTGATTTAAAGATTATCTATTACACAGGCACACAAAAATTAAAAGTGGTTTGAACCAAAGACTAGACCAATGTATCCTTATGTATTTTGATGCGCTGAATTCGAATCCAGGATTGCTCCATCACCCTCCATTTTCTTTTTAATCACGAAAAACCACCTTTAAATATTAAAAATACGGAAAATCTCGCTCTAGTCGTTGGTTCAGACCACTTTTTATTTTTTGTGTGCCTGTGTTATTGTAAAAACTTGTGTTGTTCCTTCTTGTGAGTCGCGGCTCGTAAACGTGTTATTTCCATATTCATCTATCTTCGTATTCGTCTCTGTCTTCGGGGACTTCCTTTCTTATCTAATTCCTTCCTTAAACGAAATATGTCAAATCCTTCACCTAATTGAGACATCACTGATCAAATCCGATCTCCATTCATCTTCCCACTGAAGTGAAGACATCTCTATCCCAAGTACCCCTTGTCGAATCGGCGACTACCTGAACGCAGTCGTGTTTGCCCGTTTCAAACACACACGCGTGTACGCCTACAAAGACTCTTGGCAAACAAAACCGAAGCCATCTTTCGTCCCGGGACACAGTCCTTGTCCAGGAAGGTCGAGTGCTGAGACTGACCTTTCACAGATCACTGCCCATGGCTGAGGAAAGGTCCCTATTGAGTCTGTTTCCTTGAAAACGAATCCGCCCTTCGGAGTTTGGAGGGAGGAATGATTTATAACTTTCACGTTTTTACGATAGAACGCTTCTGTCGATGACGGATGGCGCGATCCCAAGTTCAGTGGTGCGGAATATATTCGATTTCCTATTTAAGCCCTCAGGACTCGCATTGGGACTCTTCAGTGTGCCTGAATTTGTCAGATGTGAAATATGGGTAGCCCTAGTATTTAAACGCTCAGCCTCCGCTTTTCAAGAAAACTGAAAAGTGCCAAAGAGTGTAAACATCACAGAAGATAACGTATAGTAGAATTTATGTTCCGTTAATGAACTCTGTCCAAATGGAAAGTACTTGGAATGAAATAGAAATGCTTTTTCGTCTTATGCTTGCACTTCACTTGGCGTTGCGGTATTTGTGTAGGGTATTCGCTGTATCTAGCCAAATATTTGGCGTTTTCACAAATATCACAAACATGCCATCCTCACATTGTCTGAACACGCAAATAACCTAATGCCACATATGTTTTCTTATACCAATGATGGACGAGATGTATTTGTTATAATTCAAGAAATATTTATACTGTTTCGTTTTTCGATCCCATATAAATGTTCCAGTGCATATTACTAACCACTTGTACTAACCCCTCCACTTGGGCCAAGTTGTTGGTAAACCCATCTACTTACAATTACGTACTACCCAAATTCTGACTCCTATCGCTCCATGTAGATAAGCTTCAGTAGCACGCTGCATTTCTCATTTACAAATACAACAATATATAAGTGAGCGAAACACGCAAACCAAGTGTGGACGGTTCACGCAAATATTTGCCTTATTTGAGTCCTTTGATACACAAATACACAACGCCTTGTGAAGTGGCGTTGGACTTCATGGATAATGTCTTTCAAGAACAGATATCTCTCCTAAGTTGTGTTTGTTGAAATGTTTCCAGATGTCGAGTGTAAGTGAATTTCGGTCTAAAATACATTCAATGTTCTGCATTACATGTATGAAGTTTTCTGTTTTTTTAGCTTAAATATTGAAATAAAAAACGCAATATCTCCCAGTGAATACTATATTGTGAGGGACAACGGAGATCAACAGGATCAAATCGTTTATTGAGGGAAAAACAATTGTGTCGTTGGAAATAGCAGCCGTGTACACACTAGAACTCTTTAACAGGGGCCACACTCTTAGACACATCGGTCTATTAAAAGGAATGGGAGAGTTTAAGATTTTTTAAATCGAAGAATAAATTAATATATATGGTTTAATAAAATTTGGACCTTGGAGGACGAATATATGAATAAAACCAGCTTGACATTTTACGGGCTCATATGGATACTGCCTCTGATGGGGTGGTTTTTAAATACATCCACGTATTCTAATGGAACAGATATAAAAAACTATCAAACGAGTCACAAATTTAATATATGGTACAAAAAAGAAAAGTGCGACAATTGTCTTGCCTTTCAGGACAGCAACAACAAAAACCAAGAGAAACATAACGAAAAATGACGCAGAAGTAGAAAACTCAATTTGAAACTCAAGGGACCATTTTTCAGGGACATTGTTTCAGTTTAAACGGTACAACTAATGACTTGCAGTTTTTAGTGCACCATAATTCATGGAGTACTGTTATAATTTCTATTTTTAATATAAACAGAATAGAAAACTCCATAGAAAATTTATTGAATATAGCTATGTACTTGACCGGCGCCTGGCACGCTCATACTTCCTAAGCATTCGAACAAGAAAATCATTGAATAATAAATTTAAAAATCCTTGCTGAAAAAACGAGCTTTTATTTATGCCTTATGCTAAAACGAATAAAATAAGTTAAGGTTTGTATTATGGTAATGCAACGCCAAATGCTGATACCTCGATTCATTTCTCTCTTTACTCGATCCTAAGAAAAATAAACATACTTATTATTTTTATCGCTGCAAATGATTTAAACTTTTAGGTTGAATTATTTCTCNGCGCGAATTGTAAAGAAAATACATTCTTCAGCAACTTACCAACCAATTATTGCCCTATGAAATTAGTTGGTATCAACATTTATGAACATTTCGCAGTGCAAACATTTTCGAGACAAATGATTCAGCATCAAATATAAACTCATTTTCAACGATAAAGATAGTAAGTACATTTATTTAAGTAAGCTATTAGCATTTGGAATTGCATTACCTCAATACAAACCTAAGCTAATTTTATTCTTTTTAGTACATGACGTAAATAAAAGCTTATTTTAAAAAAGGTTTTTTATTTATTATTTTGTACTTTTAATTTATAGAATTTCTTTACTTATTTGCTGTAATAATTAATCGTACTTGTTCACAAATTCACAATAAATATAAGAAAACAACATAAAATTGTGGGTAGCATAAACATCCTTTGGAGAAGCGATCGTAATGATAAAATAAGAAGTTATATGGAAGGGCGTAGGTTACGCAATTCGTTATATTTATTAGTATTAAAAGTCGGAATGCATTTCAGGGTACGCTTCCCGGAATAAATACGCCGGGAGTTATCTCGGAATATAATCGTAATTGAAAAAAAACTGTTTGAAAAGTTTTTATTTGAGTTAGATATTATAATATTGCTTTGGGTTCGGGTTTATACGTGTGTGCCTAATTTCAGGTCAATCGGGTGGGGGGAACTGGTGTGAAAATTCAGATCCAAGGTTTATACTAGTGAAGTTAAGTAAAAGCTTGTAATAAAAAGACCATTTCCGAAGTGCGCATTATGTCCGGAATAACTTCCGTGAAGCAACCAACACTTCTCCGCCCTTGGGAGTCCGTTTGAGGCCCGAGCGGAAGCGCCTTGAAAGGCGGCGTGGCGGGTGCGATGGGGCAGACCCGCCTCCGTACGCGTCGACGCGCCCGCCCCCGCAACCTCCCTGCCTCCTTGCCACCCCCGCAGCCCCTGACCCTACAAATGGCCTGGCAGCACGCGACGCCACCTGGAGAGCGAACGAGTGTGAACGTTTCAATGGACACCTATCATTTGTTCCTGCGTGGAGGGTTGCAACGCGGGAACAATATTTGCAGTCGGCTGGGTGATTGTAGACGTTAAATGAGGACGTTTATGTGAACCATGCGCAGATGTTGAAGGTGTCATTAAATTCTATTATGGCGAAACTATTAAGCGTGATTGTTACTTTAAACAAATGTATTGTGTCGTTCGGGAGTGGTCAACATTTAAAACTTTTTTTACAGCGCCAACTTTTCGGCAATTTATTTCGCCTTCATCAGGGCTCTGTATGTGTGTTTTATAATATGGGACCATCACCCTATCCATGTGGCACCAATAACTCACAAATACATACACGTCTGATGCAGAACAGCAGCAGATATTACTATACGCGGAATCATCTGTAGTTGCAGAAGTCGTGATTGGTGATGGAGCAACATGGATATGGTGACGGTCCCATATTATAAAATACATACAGAGCCCTGATGAAGGCGAAATAAATTGCGGAAATTTTTGTGCTGTAAAAAATGTGAAATTAATGACCAGTTCTCAATAAAACAAATACACTTGAGTGAACAGTGGTCAAGATAATTATCTGGATTGTTGCTTAAATTTTTAAGCTTCCCACATTGACTACGATTTTTTCCCTTTATTTTAAAGGATATTAATAGATCCTTTCCGATATAAATATATCTTATTTTCTTTCAGTATTTGTTATACGTTGCATTACAATGACGATAGGTTCCGCAGACCGCAAATTCTTTCTGTAGGAAACACCGCGATTTCTTGTGTTTATGATCAGACATTAAATTAATTATTTCCAAAAATATAAGAGACACTTGGAATTTCCTGTTTTCCAATTATTTTATGGACTATTTACATGAACAAATGAATTCAATTTCAAAGGACGAAACAGTGACTCAAAAAACTGATTTTTTTAAAAGCGAGAACGAAGGGCTCTTTTGAGCTAGACGCTGGCGAGCCCCAACTAAAAAACCATTTAAAAAAAAGAGTTCCAAGACTTTTTGGTATGTGCTTGAAACATACTAGTGTACACTCTCACTCTCGTTACTTATTACATTATCACACTGCAATAAATATTCCAAAATTGTCCATAATTGAGGGTTATTTTATTATTTTATCAGATTCCAAGGTACTCCAATAGTCACGAATATCCATAACTTAAAATGAAGTTCCTGCAAAAATTATCATTGAATAATTGAATGATTGTTTTGATGTCTTTGAAAATTAGAAGAAACAAATTAAAATTTTCCGAAGAATGTAAATATTTGGTAATAATACGTATTTGCGAAATAACTTTATATATTCTATTGAATACAAATTTGTCGAATTTTTCTGTTTCTATTATAACAGGTAGTTAAATATTTGTATTCTTATCTTACGAGGCGAAATGTTAAATCCACCTCTGCCTTAGGACCCTTGATCAGAATTGATGGGATGGTCCCTTGCTTGCTTCCGGAGAGTAAATTAGTTTGTTGTCCTCCTCATATACAGGTTGACACTGCTTTTATGCCAAAAAAATTATTTTATTTTTATTTATCTCATTGTTGTAAAAGGCATTAATCATGAAGTAAATTGTCGATTGTATTTTTTTTCAGGCGTTCGTTGCGACGGGAACCAACATGCAATTGGTTTTCAATCCCAGCGCTAACGGCTACAGTATGACGGACCCCACACGCGAATGTGACTTTGACAAGGAACATGGGAAGGTAAGGTCTCATCATTTGAAATTCATCCTTTGGTAGAAGAGAAAGTTATAATTGATTTTCGTTTGCTATTTTTTTTTTCATGGAACAAGGAATGTTGGCTTATCAGGAAACAATACGCACTCAGTTTGAATGTTGTGCAACAAAGATTTGTGTCCCTTAATTTGATTTTGGGCATCCTTTTTAGGTAACACATCGCTCACCGGAACAGTCACGAAAAAACAGGCCAAAGAATCCTTGGAGCACCCCATAATTTTGACAATTTCGAAAACATTTTCAAAAACCAATTCTAAATGATTATGTTTAAACGTAAATGAATTTTATATTATTTCCATACAATTACATTTTATTAATCGTAACTGCATCACCACGGTAATACGCAACATTCAGTCCATAAAGTACTTTCATTTTTTAAATGGGAAACTAGAACATTTCTGAAAAAAAATGTTACTGAATCTCGTAAAAAGCTTTTTTTTTTTTCGATACCTAAGAAAAACATTGAATTGTTGAACGTAAATTTGGCTATGATACTATTAAATACATAGTTTTCAGTGGTGTTATTTCCTAAATTAATTGGTCTGATAAATTACCAGTCTGCTAAATATCTTACTTTAACACTGTCCCCGATAGCCATGTGAGTAATACACATGCGTCACTTCTATACTTTTATGGCATACAAAATCTGATTTATTTGAAATTACGTCCCTGATGTTCTAGGACTAACGATACTTATTTTACTATTTAATGTACAATAAAAAAACTACTCTTAATAGGAAAATAAATAAACAAATTAACTTTAATGTCAATTCCCATCACATTGTCCCATCAATTCCGATCAAGGGCACAAGCGCAGTGGTGGATTTTATACTAAAAACAAATTTTCATCATTTATATAATATAGTAAATTTAATGGTTATTGACCTCGTTATTCATTATTATTTTCATTATTATTAAGGAGTTATTGAGTTTAGGTCAAAAGATATTATTACACTATTTATAAAGCCGACGTTTGGAAAATTTTATTTTTTCTTCATCAAGGCTATATATCCTATATTACTCATCATAGTAGTTCGTTGCAAGCGAGTGTAGTAAGTTATGATGGTGAGATGTATAGAATAGTACCCGTGGTACAGCCCTGATGGAAAGAAAATAGCATTTTCGAAACGTCGGCTTTATAAATAGTGTAACAATATCTTTTGACCTTAACTCAATAACTCCTAAACCATTTATATAATATATTTTCATCATTTATAAAATATTCCGTCATTGCTATTAAATCGACAAAACGCTCGGTGCAATGGGATATAGACAGGGAGGCAGAGAGGCGATCGGCGTGAAGGGGACCCTGTTCGTTGGTGTCGGTTCGCGCGGGGAAGAGCATCGCAGCAGGAGACGGGCGGCATGAACAAAAGGAAGACGAGCATCGTTAAAGGGGTGGGGGGTGGAGGGGAGGTAGTGGAGGGGCGATGAACGACCGAGCGAGCGGCGTCGGGACGCGCGCGCCATGTCGACCACGCCCATCGATCGCTCACGACGCGTCGACGCCATTTTGTCGCCTCGTGTTTCTGGCGTTCTCCGCTCGGTGTTCGAAAACGTTATTATAAATAAATTAACTTTATTGTCAAAAAAGCAGTCGCAAATTGCGTATGACCACGCGGGGGATAATGAACTAAGATACTCTTCGGAAACAAGAAAGGGATCATCCCATCAATTCCGATCAAGGGCTCAAGGACAGTGGTGGATTTAATATTCATAAAAGAAATTATTTAATAATTATCTAATTATTTTCCTAAATTAATCGTACATATGTGTCGTAAAAATTCGAGATTAATAATAAAGAAGTATTAGGACATTTCCGCCTAGGGAAAATTTGCCACTACACGGAGAAAAGAACGAGCAAGGATGTTTCTTTTACGAGAGGGGTTTATGGATTTCTACAACGAAAATACCAACATATTGCCAATATATTGTAAGCATAGTTGTCGCTAAAATTCAGAAATTACAATCCATTACAAATTTCTGTATAGTAATATTTTCTAATTAATTTGGTGAGAAAGCCCTAGAGAGATTTTTGTGCAACGCGTGTACTGCGCTCATAATTATAATATGAATTGTTATAGCTCGATTTAAATATTTTGCAACATCTTCATCAAGTCCATTTTTCATCTGATAATGTGGTGAATTAAGGACACATGTGTGCCTAAAAGTCATACAAATTAAGACTCATTGCACGCCATTGCACTAGACCACTGTTCTCTAGGAAATGTTTATGCTAGGAGCGTTTATGCCAATGCTACAACAGATTTGCTGAATTCTGTATTCCTACAAAGAGGGAAATGTGTAAATAATTGTGTAAATAAATTTGTATATTTGGGTGCAACGGTAGAATGATGTAGGATGTTAATATGGGGTAATAATTTTCCCAGACTTCGTTTTATCCTGATTTCGCTCTAGATGTTTGGAAAAAAATTACACTTATATTTCTATCTGAGTACCATACGAAAAAAAGTCTGATAAATTAATGAGTAAGATTTTACAATTCACATAACGTTCCGCAGGTAGGCTGTATCACATTCAAAATTAAAGTTATCGCATTTTAGTGGTAATATAAGTAGCGAATATTTCTTTATGTACAACTTCATAGTTCCAGTTGTGGTTGAAACTATTATTACAAGGTTTGGTTTCATCTCATTGGCATTAATTTTATGAGGTTCAAGAAGTACAATTTTAATGTATCCTTGTCGGTTATGATTACAGACATTACCGAAGGTTTTATAAATTGAATTATTACGAAGAAGCATATATTTTCCGTGTATATATTTTTTTAAGTCGATCATACTATTGTTGATGTTTGTTGCCGCTTTATATTATCATTCGTTTGTGGTGGTTGGCTTATAAATGATGAGGTTCGCTCGGGGGCTTACTGCAGCGCAGTCATGAATGCTCCGCCTTGTGAACAGCCTTCTGCATAAATCTGGCAACTCGTGCGGGGGGCGACGCGCAGAATCCTCTCGTTTTATTGATTACTCAAAAGCTCGCCTCCCTTCAGGGGCGATGGCTATCGCAACGCGTGTCTTCCCCCATCGAACTCTAGCTTCAACTCCTCTCTGCGATCGATCTTCCCCAGCATCCCTTAATTCCTGCACTGCCGTCCGAATGAAGAAAACACAGATTACACACACACACACACATTCAGTGGCCTATCTATGAGGGGGTTAAGGGGGCTATAGTCCCCCGTCATTCGACCTGACCTCTGATAGATAAAGTTGAAGTTGATAAATGGCAAACTTTGTAAAAGTGTTACCAAATCAATAAATGTTATTAGTTATAATTGTTGTAGTTATTAATAATATAATTGCTTTTAATAATTCCAGATTAATTAAACTAATTATACCATATTAAGAACTTTAATAAATAATTGTTATTAATAATACCAGATTGTTAATTGTTAATTATTTANTTTCGTTTAAAGGTAATATTTACAAAATTTGTGTTGTAAAACCATAATGTTTAAACACAATTGCTCCCCGGTTAGCCCCCCCCCCCTTGATTACTGTCTAGATCCGCCATGAGATATGTCGGTTTCAAAAAGGTAGGAATAATATTTTTATTTAGTTTCACAACTAAAAAGTTGCTTATTCTACGAAGCTATGGGGTCATTTTGAATATGTTTGTACTTAAGACTATAATGAATAAAATCACCAATCACCATCCGGTGATCCGCAGACCCCGGGTTGTACGCGAGAGAATTTTTGAGGTCCTCATAAATATCAAGGCATTAATTTTAACTGTTGTTAGTAATAAAACAGAAAATTATGGTACAATAAATGTGGTTTCATGAAACGGCGTTTCATCGGTGTGCATTGCGCATTCTCATCCCATGTGATTAAAATTTTGCTTGTTATCTGGTGAGGTGGGTTTTTATAAAATAAGCCAAAATTGGACATATCCACCTTTTATGTGGTTTTCTATGACTCTTTCTTTTCAAACAAAAGGTATCCAATATTTTTATTCGGATATGAAGTCAACAATTAAAAAAGAATTACCTTCCCCCTCTCCCCCTCAAACGAACGCTAGTAGTGAAACCCGTGCGCACAGATCCGCGTTAGCTCGAATCTTTAGTTGCCCATTCAGTTATATTAATATTTTAAAGTTTGAACTCTGTTTTGACAATTTAACTCCCGGAATTGTAGAAAGATACGTATGCTATCGTTATCACTCTTCCTTCCTTCAGTTCTTTTCAGTACATAGGGCTTCGGCAAAGGACCTCCATCTCACTCTGTTTTCCGCCAGCGCGATGATCTGCTTCCACGTTGTTCCAGCTTCCCGGATCTCTCTTTCCACTGTCCTTCTCCAGGTTTCTCTTGGTCTACCTTGGCCACGGCTGCCTTGCAGGTTCCAGCAGAGTCCTCCTCTCTCTCTCTGTTGCGTTCCTAGGGCGTGACCGATCCAATTCCATTTTCTGCGTTTGATTTAAAGATTTAGTGGAATTTCGACAGCTTTTTCTAGTAGTTCTTTATTTTTATCACCAACGGCCATCGAATATTAAAAATCCTTCTTAAACAGCGATTTGTGTAGACTTGCAGACGCTGTGTTGTCTGATCTTCCAAGTTTCTGCGTTGCATCTGAGTTGTATATACGGAGTTTAGTTTTAAGAGAGATGTTTCTACTCTTTTTCCTACTCAACACTGATAGATTTGATAAAAGAAGTATACGAGGGTTTCGAATATTACATCGTTCGCAATGGGAAAACATCAAGGTGGCTGCCTGTCAATTCTGGAGTGAAACAGGGATGTGTGTTGTCCCCTCTGTTATTTATCATAGTCCTATATGATATAATGAAGAAAGTAACAGCACAAGCAAAGAGAGGTATAACATGGGGTTTAATGGGGTCCTTGGAGGATTTAGAATATGCGGACGACAGCTGTCTACTGTCAGAAACGTTTACTGGAATGAAAACGAAGCTATCGTTATCTGCTGACAACAAATGTTTTCTGTCACATAAAAACAAGCTGATACGGTCTTTTGTGTTGCATAAGATCGCGCCGACCTGTGCATTTTTAGCATAGGACTTTCCTTGCATTCTGTATTTTCAATTTTGCTATTTCTGCGATTTCATGCATGAGTTTGTGTATTCGATAACCGGAAAGACTGCTTGTATTCCAGTAATTTTACATTTTTTTAGTTAATTTGAGTGAGTTGTTTGTATAAAAATAAGTGATAACGTTTTGCAGATTTGATTTCGGAACCACAATAAGTGTAATGGAAAAATCTTGACGAATATAATGCCGAAGAGTTACTAATACACCCGGAAAATGTAGAAGAAAATATTAATCTATATAGAATTCGTGATTAATGTTTTTAACTTACTTGAGTATTATGTGTTGTAACGTAAAGTAAAAATATACAAAAGAAATTTACTGTAAAGAAACAGTTCGCACAAATCTAAATAATAGTTTGTTTACGTACGTACAATTACAGGAAATCATGCATTTTCTACTGAATATGTTTTCGTTTCACTACATAGTGCACTCCACGCTATGTAGAATGCTCTCTTCCAATTTCCTATACGAAGTTTAATTAAACTTCCTTCACTCGAAATAAAAAGACGCGAGGTAATGTTTCGCATAAATGAAATTAAAATCACCATCAATCAGTGATCTTCATCATAAAAGTTTTTGTGGTGCATTGGAGAGTCGTAAAGTTGAAGGGAAATAAAAATGTTTTAATTGTCAACAACCTGGACAGTCAAAGAACTTTCATACTACTGTTCGGTCTCGTACTTGCATTCGTTGCCATTGAACGCGTGTTCCACTTGCAGTATATCCCTACCCGACTCCACCGTCCGTTCCCCCTAGCAATTTCAGTCGTTGGAGCCCTGGGTGTCTAGCAGATTGCCCACCGCCAGGGGGGCAGCCCGGGAGCGCCCGCCGCGGGAGGGCGACGCGGAGAGTGCGTCCGGCGACGGCTCTCCATTGGTCGTCGCGTCGGTCGATGCGACGCCGTCGCCGCGCCTCCTCCCCTCCACACGCCCCGGCGTCGGGGAAGGGGGCACCCACTTACCCTCCCCTCCTGCCCGGCCACTTGCGCTCACTGGATAAACTCACTAAGTCACAGCTCGACGCCGGTCGACAATGCGGCTTTTGAGAGGCGGTGACGTGTTCCCTGGACGAGAGGGAAATGTGAGTCCTGGGGAGAAGGGACACGACGGAAGGGTGCGAGGGAAAAGGGCGTGCTGGTAGATGTCCTTCTCTCTGGCTGTTGCGCAAACTCTGCAGTAGGAGTAGAATTCAATGAATACTCGAGTAGCACCTCGTTTATCCAGTTTAATTGGGACCAAGAATGATTCAGTTCGTTGAAAATCCGGATGTTTGTGAAAGAAGTTATAAAATAATGTCTTGCAGAAAAAAACACGCCATTTATTGTGTTTACATGCCGCTTCGTACTGAGAAACGTACTCCTAATTGTTAAGCAAAACCGTAGAGTTTTCTATGCTTCAAAGTCATTAATTGTTTATACCCGATATAATAATAATAATTTATTGTCAAAAAACAGTACAAACTGCGTATGACCACGTGGAGGACAATAAACTAATTTCCTCTCCGGAAGCAAGCAAGGGACCATCCCATCAATTCCGATCAAGGGCCCTAAGGCAGAGGCGGATTCAAAAATTTCAGCAAAAGTTCCTAGATAAGATAAAAAGTTAGCTGCGAGTTATAATACATATATAATGTCAATATGTTTGTAATTTAACGCAAATATGTTTGTAAATTTACATGTACAAGTTACTATCGAATTATAGATTACTCTGAGTATAGTGTTTAAAAATCATAAGAGTTGAAAAAAACCCACTAAATTCACGATTTATTGTTACATTAAACACGCCCCTGGACAAAGCCTAGAGAACCTGTATGATAAATCCGCCTCTACCAGAAGGAAAAACGGAGAAAAACCCGGGCCAGGATGGGACTACAGANCCAGGATGGGGCTACAGAATTTATGTACACCAATGTGCCAAAGTTGAGTACACATAAAACTAAATTAATATGAGCCATACGGCAACACAATCATGCAAGAAAATAGTTTTTGAAAAATGTTATAAGTTATTTAAAAAGTGCTACAGCAATAGCGTGATAAAGTACAAGACGAATTTAACTTTTATGTATGTATGTATATCGATCAGGCCAGCTAAGGACCACGTAAGACGACCCCCAGTGAGGCTCAGGTTTTGATTTGAGTTTACTCACTGGACGCGTCGTAATAACCGAGCTCGGGCAGCGATTAGATATGATCCAGAACACTGTATCCGAGCATTACAACTGCGGTTGTTAGTCGCAGAGGTCGGTCTCTTTGTAAATCCCAGCTAATCAAACTGGGACATGGATACAATAAATTCTTTTATATTGTAGAAGCACTGGTGCAGGAGGTAGTTTTTAACCGCGGATTTGAAGATATTCAGTTTCATAATGTCTTTTATATTCTTGGACAGTGAATTATATAGAACGATTCTTGAATGATGCGGTCCTTTTTGGCAAAGAGTGGTTGACACTCTAGGGCGATGAATATTATTCCTATTGCGAGTATTGTGTTCGTGAACGAGACTGTTTCGTATAAAACAAGGGTGGCACTTCAGTAATTCAGTCTTAACAAACAAGACCGTTTCATAAATATAAATGCAGGGAATTGTTAAGATATTTAATTCCTTGAATAAAGGTTTATAAGAGTTTCGGGGGTGAGATTTACAAATTATCCGAACTATCCTCTTCTGAAAGTTTGAATACTCTGACCGGAATTGCCCCAGAAGGAAATGTCGTAACGTAAATGGGAGTAAACGTTTGCAAAATATACGCAACGGGAAATACGTGGACTAACTGCGTTAACTAAGATTCGGAATGCGTAACACAA
>NNCF01130536.1:338359-360812 GCA_002313205.1 Laupala kohalensis | reverse complement strand
AATCTGATGTGGATGATGACATGTCGTTCACATACAATAAAAAGAGTATAGGGCCGAGAATTGATCCTTGGGGTACTCCGCAAGTAAGTGGCTTTGTTTCTGAAAGACAACGCTCAAGTATTTTATTTTATTTATTATAGGAATCGTAGTATTCTGAGTAACAAATTCTAGCATTTAATACACATGTGGTAAGTAACTTAATTTGCTTTATCGTGAAATAAGGCCAATCACGAAAATTCATCACCGGCGTCCAGAATCAGGATGTATTACATGAAATGGGACACAGTCGGATATGCTGTTTATCTTGTTGTATGCTACAAATATCTTTTTGGTGGAAGTACAGTCGATAATGAAATGTATCCTGACAAATAAGAATTGAAAACTCCAAATCTGAAAAGAAATACGTCATGTTTAGAAAACAAGTTTTTACTGCAATATTTGACTCAAAAGAATATCTTGAAAATTTTTGCTAAAACGTTAAATCAATCTAATGCTCCTTGAATTGGGTGCGAAAGTTACAAAATCGTACATACTTCAAAAATAATATTGTGATTTATGAATCCTCACTTGCACTTTGTAGTAAAATATATCGTATTAAATTGAAAGTTCGCGTGTTACGTGGACCACTATAAGAAAAGTGTATATTCTTTTTTAGAAATGAGTGAAGAAATATTTTCATTAATTTTTCCATCTCTCCAGACGTGGTATGCATATCCATTTATCAAGTCGAGTGGCTATTAATCATTTCTTCGTTGACAAATTATTTGTTAACTCTAATGGTTACTGACAAATTCCGACGTGTTTAGAACGGTTACAGAATTGAAAGGAAGAGATGTATCTCATTATCTTCATTTCTCTGTCAATCTTCACCAACTTCAGCTTGTAATTGCAAAACATGACAACTTTTTCCTTCTGTCAAATACTCCTTTTAGCCATATCAGCTTTATAGGTTTATGTGATAGGTCTTTTCCGATCTACTGGTTCCCTCACGTCTAGAATGGTATCGGTTTTTTGTGTCATGGTTCCATTCATAAAAGCCTATTACAATTTAGTATTTTAATATAATCTCGATGATTGACAGATTTGGCTCTTGCTATATTATCTGAGATGTTTTCAAATATTTGCAATCAACAAACGAATATTTTGGTGTCGAAACAGATCTCAATATATTATTTTATTATTATTTTATTGTTAGTAATTGTATTGTAGTTTCGCACAAAGAAAATTGTTAACCAGTACTTCCCGTCCATACACGCTTCCTATAATGATGTATTTCAATTAGTTGAATAGTTTTGATGAACTTTTAAAATTGAAGGAAGTCATTATAAATACATAAAACGACACATTTCACAAAACTACATAAAATATTTAAGATAGTCGTTCGCCCGAGTTTCACAAAATTTTGTTTTCGATTTTTCAAGTTGTTCTACCAGACGTTCCAACTCTTGTCCCTCTTCAAAGCAATTTTGCCCGAGTAATAGTTCTGAGAACATGTTAATAACAACACATTTCTATTTATATCATATTAATTATGATTAATTCAATTTTGCCGTAATATTAAATATTACAAACATTGGAAAGAAGACTTTCCAAAAGTTTTATACAATGAAATTTGCGCATTATTTCCCTGTAATACTGCGTACGCCTGCGGACTACCGGTAAATACTGTCCCGGACATCTTCAATTCCCTGGTGAGACAAGAGTACACCATACTATGCAAAACGCGAAGTGTTCATACTCTTTTCTTAATACTCAAACCGCCGCACGGGCATTATCGTCTAATTGCAATATTAAACGACTTGTATTTTACATGTGTAGTATTTCCATGCACAACAAAACCGGTTCAGTATATTGATGAATGAGAATTCGTACGAAGAATTGTAGAATAAAACTTGTCAGAATTACTCAAATAAAGCCAAATATAAGGATATGAAACAACTATAATCCATGTGATAACTTTCGGTCAAGTGAAAATGGCGACCAACCGGGACTCGAACCCGGGTCTCTTCCTTGATCGCAAGGGTTGTTAACCGCTACACCCCCGGTTCGCCTTCCACAACTGTACACCATTTCCACCCAGACCAAAACCCCGGCAGACCTGGTCCCGGCTGGTCGCCATTTTCACTTGACCGAAAGTTATCACATATAATCTCCACGTGTAGGGTACACGGAAGAAATATGTAACTATAATCCATGATTGCCTTACTGTTTATTTTTTAGTTTTGTATTGGATTATTTTACTCGATTCCAATAAGTGAAGTTTCGTGCAGCTTAAACCATACCATTCATTTTTTTCTGCTTTATAATACTAGTCTCATTAATTAGTTAAGACATTTTTTGTTTTATGGAAACACTTTATTTAACTTCTTATCCAAAACATCATTACAGAGGTTTTGTTTTGTAATTTATTTTGTCTTTCAACTTAATTTATCTCTAATCTTTGTTATACTCCTTTCCCTCTACCATTCCTAACTTTGTTTCATATTACGAAAATAATTTAAATTTTGTTCCGTGTTAATCAAATCATTCCTATTCTCTATACCGAATATTCCTTCTTGCTCTAAAATTCTCTAGTGCTCTCATCTTCCTCGAACAAAAATGTCACCAGGAAAACTCTCTCTCCTTTCTTACAGGGACAGACTGCTCTCGTTATTATTTTTAGTTTCTTCAGTTACACGTTGAAGTCCCAAACATAAAAATCGCCTTCGATGTTAAAAACTGCAGTAGTCTCTTTTCCTAACTATTCTTCCTACAACGAAGAAATGAACGCGTGTTATTTGGTTTGCTATAAATGTAATGTAGTTATTCTTTGTGGACACCGATATTGTTCTCTCTTTATAACGAAGGGTTTTCAGTCGTTTCAGTTCATGTTTAAACCCCTTCTGTTCTTTGCGGATTCAGGAAGAAATGCGGTCGGTGCTTTGGAAGAAGTACAGAAAGCAAAACTAGGATGACAGACTTCTTCCAAAAGATGTGAATGGAGTGGGAAAATAGTAGGGTGTAATAGGGGAATACTTGTAGATACTGCAGAAAATACTAAAACAGCTTTCTTTCACATTTAATGTAAGTAAATAATTGTAATATTTTATGTAATAAATATTTGTTGTGTGAGATTGTGGTATTACTCGATTTTTGGACGTATTACATAGATTTTTGCTTTCTCTATTTATAACGATCTCTCTCAATTACGGTGAAGTTCGCAACGTATAGTATTTGTCCGTCAATGTTTGTATATCTTTAATTAATTACATTATATAATGGATTCCGCATTCGTCTTCTTGCTTCTGCGAAACAGGAGCACATGTGAAGTGCAGTGTAGTGATGTGAAGTGTGCGTGACTGTTCACAGCAATCCTGTTTTGGCGTTATTTTTTATAGTCATTAACTTCTTTCAAATATATTATAGCAATTATTTTTACATTAAGGATATAGGAGGAGTAATGGTATGCGTGTATATATTGAAGCGTGCTTGTACGTATGAGTGTGTGTCTGTATCTGTTTGCAAGTGAAAATGTGTTTCTGTACGTATGTGAATATGGACCTAATTTAATTTTTTAAATTTCTTCGGTGTATTATCTCTCTCGTTTCTTGTGTACTAATTTTCTAAGCATTTTATTCCGTGTGTATGCATTTTATAGATTTTTGGGTGATGACTTTTTTTTATTTCACATTATCGTATTATGTATATTGTTATTATGTCTATTATGTTTTTCATCTGCCACCGAGCATTGCTCACTTGTAGATTAATAAATTATTATTATGTTAATCGTAGTATAATTCATACTGTTGTGTTCTAAAACAATTGGAATGAAAAATAAAGGAAACAATTAAAGTTTAGAGTGATTTGAGCGCCGTTCGCAGTTGTCGAATGTCAAATGGCCTTGTAGGGCCTTGTTTCGTCCCTCGGGGCGCCACTGGGAGGTCAAGGGCTCTCGTGCACGGCACGCGCTTTCCACCCGGACCCTTCTTCGCCCGCCCCACCCTCCCTTCGAAGAGTCCCTTCCGGCCGAGGCTTCGTCTCCGCTTCAGCCAAGTGGCGGACGGCGCCAGGTGGAGTCACTGATATGGCAACACTCGGGACCCTCGTCAAGAGACGTTTAAGTGGACTTGCGTCGCTCATTGGACAGACGAAGCAAAGCACGATTATTTGAGAAAGGTACCTGACCGTTTCTGGCAATTACGACCGTTGGAACCTTCAGGACCTTGTAGGATCAATCTCTCACTTTCCTCCACAGAATCAACTACCAAGAAAAAATTCACCGACACCGATAAGAGTTCAAAAAAATTGTTATTAACAATCGAGTATATTGTGGAAACCATTAAAATGATTTTGATATTGGTCGATCTACATAAGTCGTGATAGCTTAGGTACAACAAACGCTATTTCCATGTCGATCTGATTTTGAAATGACGACGCAATGAAATCTTCGCTTTGGCTTTTTAGTTTTCCAATATTATCATGTAGTAGAATAGAGATAATTTTTATCTAATTAGTAACTAATTAGTGGATTCTAAGGAGGTGCTCCGCTTTAGGGCGCTGGAGACTGATTTAATGAGGGNGTGAGCAATTCCTCGGGTGCACGGAGAAGAGAGAGCGAACTTGAGTACGCGCACAAAGTCACTCGTCTACTGCGCATCCCGAGGTCATTTCATCATCGCTCTTACCCTCCACTCGAGGCTGGAGTATCTCTACCCCGTGGAGTGACTCATTCCGTATGAAAACGATGCTTATGACGTCTCCCTTTGCAGCGATGAGACGTTTATATCTATGAAGCACGATGTGATGCTATCGGACCCGGGCGGCGCGAGTAATTGTCGAGGAGGTGCTTGCTCCGCTTTAGGGCGCTAGAGACTGATTTAATGAGGGCAGTGATGACGTTATGGAGAGAGGGATCATTAGTGGGATTATCAGAAATATAGCACAGAACTTTTGTTTATCAAAATTCCATATAATCTTCGAAATTAGTTCTTTTATTTACCAAACACAAAACTCAGAAATTCTCTCGTTCTTTCTCTATCGTGGCTGCAACCTCGTTAACTATATGAGGAATACACTGCGATCCTCTTTGCTCTCAGTGTTTCATTAACACGAGGACCACGGTATGAATGTTGATGCATGAATGAGTTATTCATTCCCTACTGATATCTTCTTCCTTCTTTATTTCTTATTGTACTTTTTTATCACATAGATTGTCTTACATATTTGTTTTACCATGTAAATGTATTCACAAAGAGGTTAAGGGTAAGAAAAGGCATTTTCCTTAACTTCGCCTCCAAATAAAGAAATGTTATTATTATTATTATTATTATTATTATTATTATAGGAGTTCTGCAGATACAATTTTGGTTTATTTTATTTTATGTTCTCTGAAACAAAGAATAAAGAATGCTGAGTTTGATTTGTATAAAAGATATTTTATAAACGGACCAGAATCGTCCGCTATGAGCTGGCGGTATTTTTGTTCACGTATCCAGTTAAATAGGAAAAAGTGCAATAATAATTTTTGAAGAAGAAAATTTCAAATAATAAAACTTGATAGTAAACTTTGTCAAAAAAGCAGTTGCAAACTACGTATGACCCCGTACAATAAACTAAGTTTCTCTCCGAAAACAAGCAAGGGCCCATGGGCAGTGGCGGATGTAATATTTACAAAAGAAATTATTTAATAAATACCTATTATCCATTAATTATTCAAAATAAATTGTAGATATTAGTACAGTAAATATTCGAGATTAATAAAACAAAAGTATTAATGACATTCCCGTCCAAGGAAAATCCGCCACTTCCCGGAGGAAACCTGGAGTAAAACCCGGGTCAGGATGGAAAGTACTTCAAAACTTCTGACCAGAATAGTGTACGATTGTACCGCACTCGTTTCTATGGCAGTAAGGGTGGAAGAATGATGAAAAAAAACATGTAGTGGGCGCTTCCTCTGAAGATGCGCCCCTCGACGAAAGAGTTTTTAATCAAGCGTGGCTGTGACGAGCTCTGGGGGAGGCCACGCCATTTTGTGCGTTTTCAAAGACGCGGTGCCACCACAAGACCTCACAAGGCGCCGTTGCGAAGGACAAAGACTACCCTGCAACCCCCGGCGGTGCCTCTCGCCCTTAGAAAGGCATTCACTCTTATGGGCTGCGATATTCGACTGGACAGGGATGATGATCATATGAGTGTAGAACNTGTGTGTTTAATAGTGTTCTTCAATTATTGAAAAGGCATATTCATAGACTTAACTTTACATACAATCTTCATTTTAATTATTGTAAATGATGGAAGAACCATGTCATCTGTGGTCTAATGGCCTACGTCATAAACCGTGAGAGATGAGTTATTCCGAATTTCAAACTGAAGTAAGAAGCAAAAAGAAACTTTAAAGCAGAAATTTATATTATTTTCCGAACTTATTGCTAAACTTTCCAAAAAAATTTACCTCGAGAATACACAAAGAATCTCCTTTACCTAAATGGAAACGGGATTCTAGTGAGTCCTGCGATTCCTTTTCCTTCCCATATAACGCAATGTGAATATATAAATGTTATTGTGCTTCTTATGAAAATAAATATTTCAATAGAATACGTTTCCAAAGCATTAACGTACATATTTTTGTACCTGCGAGTTACTCAGGTTTGTGTGTTTTCTTAACTGTCTACTTTATTAAGTCATATGACGTGTAATACAGCTTTATTTTAGATAATTGTGTTTATTGTAATCCGGTTTATTGTAACGGGCGTGAATAATAATAAATTAAAATTTTCACAAGTAAGAGTTTCTGATTGTATTTTATTAATCTTCTAAATAAATAATTTCTTCCAACTACTATGTGTCTCAATTACTAGATAATCATTTTCAAAGTAGAATTACGGGTATGATCTTCTCATAAATTAGACAATAACAGATACTAACTAAATTCCACAATAACGTACATATTGTATCACGCCGATCTCACTACCAGACACCCTTATTAGACAAAACTTATTAAAAATTATTGTGGTTTTGTTCGCCCTGGGGAAGAGGTCAACCATATAACATCGAAACGTTGGCAAGGAATGTACTGAATAAATGTAATTATAGAAGTTATACATATAATATATGAAAAGAGCATACCCGTAATTCTGCTTTGAAAATGATTGTCTAGTAATTGAGACACACAGTTGTTGGAAGAAATTATTTATTTAGAAGTAATTAAAATATTTCAATTCGTGTTGGCTCCTATTATACACCTGTTCAACATCTCCCTGGACTCTGCGTTGGTGGTCGAACATTCATCAAAGTGGAAGAACTCAACCAATCCTTGGGGAAAATCATCTCTACAGACTCTCATTCACATATCTTTGTAGAAGAACGGAGGAGGCTGAACGCGTAAAGAAAACCTGAATGGGTGTATCCATGAGTAGCATGCGCATCGACGATCCTTCGGCTCATCTCCGACGCACCCGAGCTACGGGAGAAATAAGGATTCAGAGGTCCTGATGGATCAGAGATAGATTTCATTGAATTCGATACTTAATGACCCTGATGTCAACATGTACAGCAACATGTAAGTCAAAGAAACATTTTAGATAATAGTGGTAAATATGAAGTCATGTTTTCTTCATGATAAAAATTGGGTGGTCTTAATTTTTCATTCGGCTGTACAAGTAATTGATATCAGTAAATTTCAACCTATTATTTTGCTTATTGTTTCCACTGAGTGAGATCTTGAAGGCAAATCAGTTTGATTAGTGAAAATTATTAGGAAAATAGTTAAAGAAATAATCATGTTTGTGTCATTTGAGACTCTAACATGATGTATTACTAGCGTTGTCTGTCTCTACAATGCGTACGCTACATGTGCAATGTCTAAGTGAGAAATACGATGAATGTTTTTCTCTTTGCCTATCACCTTCAGGTATTGTTAATATCGCCTAGGAATTGTTTACAATGCTTGCATTTTCCACATTGGTGGTAACATATGTATTATGTATATAAAATAATTTTTTTCTGCAATATTCAAATATATATTTTGTATTTCCTCTTAAAATTATCTAAATCTTTCTCGATATCTACTTTTATCTCTCTTCATAGCTAACACGGTAGGAGTGGAAAGTCTATATTGAAATGAAGTATTTTTATGAAGTTTTTTAACGTTGAAAATTGAATACTGAATGTTTGCTAGATACTGCTTACATTTAAAAGTGGAGTCTACAATTTACATAAAATGAATAGTACAATACTTCTGTTTTCAAAAATATTTGCTGTTAGTTTAATATCTTTGTTCTTAAGACATTCAATTTGATAAAGTAATATAAATGCATTGAAATTTATATTATATTATTCAAGAATTTCACACACAATAAATTATTATTTTTTATTTTAGGTCATCTTACAGCCTGCGAACTAAGTCATTACGGAGCACCTTAATTAAATTTTTCTCTTAACATAATAAATTACATTACTTGTGTATTTCAACTCTTCTCTTCTCTACAATTTACTTTACAGCTTGTTGCATGCTTCCGTAAGATTGTACTCTAATCTTCAGCCAATCATTGCTCTGTACTCAAGTTCTAACTTTATCTAATAATTTTGTTTCCCCTCAAATTCATGTTTCGCTTGCCGAAGATGTGGTGCTTGTGGTGATTTATCAATGTGTTTGAATTGGATATTCCTAAAATGTTATTTTTATCCACACTTTTTGTCTTTCGTTGGGGAAAAACGGTTAGAGAGTAATGTTTCAGAAAATATTTATTTCACTAAATGTTTATCCCTATTGTTGAACTTTGTGTTTCCAAAAAAGAAAAATTTAGTCGGAAGGTATGTCAAGCTATCCCCTCCCCTTTGTTTGAATGTTGGAAACCTTGCTTGGCTTATAATGCCAGTAAGGTCTTTTGAAAGCTACTTGACCGCAAGGTGAAACGCAATGAAGTAATGTGTGAAAAACGTGATTAATATAATTGCTTAGGTTGGTTAGAACATTTTGTCAAATTCAAAATTGTGACATTTATTTAATAATAATTGTCATCTTCCCTGTGAGTCTCCATTACTGTGATATCTGGAGAGAAAAATATTCTTAAAAAGAATTTAATATAAGTAAAGAAAATATGATGAGAGTTCAACAGTACTGTGTGAATTAGTAAATAATTTTATTTCAAGTTTTGATACAAGAAAGTACTGCAGATGTCATTTTCTCAAAACTTACTGAATCATGCTACATTTCTAAAATATTAATGTGTCGTGCTTTTATTGGGTTAAATGTAATGTTTTTGAAAACTATTGTTTGTGGTGGTTATTTTTGTTCATGCAAAAGAAGTAGGCCTACAAACAATGATGTTAGGAATACTTAAATGTGAAATTAAACTATGAGCTAATTGTAAAGTCATATATTAGTCACAAATGTTTACTACCGGATCTGGTAGTCTTGAAATAAGTTGATTTCATTTGCATACAAACGCAGTTGGAACCTTATCATTGTTGGATTTAAGTTGGCAATATGTAATCCTTGTCATGTATATTTTTTTATGCACTGCATGTCGTGTTTCTTGTTTCCGGGAGTGTTCATTAAACACCAGAGCTGGAAGAAACATGCGTGTCTTATTTGTGATAATCACCCTTATCGCTCCTAATCACTGGACTAGCCACTGCTATATAATTATAACAGTCACATTATATGTCGAGTTTTTATCCAACAAACAAAGTCAGATCAAGGTGTAGATCTCAGTTAGTACAGACTTCAGCAAACTTCAACTCAATTTCGATGATTTTGTTAGATTGAACATGAAATCAAGGTCTCGACTACTACAAAGTTGAGGGAATGGGCACTACAAGATACAAACAGTTATTGTGGACGCATATTAAAATTTCTCCTCTGAACTCTTTCAACCATTGTCATTACCTTACCCCTCACATAATGTTGAATTCATTTTTTAGATTTGAGTGGGAAGTGTATTTGTGAGAACTTCTTATTTTGTACCATGGAATAAATTCCTGAAAATAGTCTTAATCACAGGATTTTTTTCCTTACAATCTAAGGTGTATATGTCCACTGAAGGAAAGTATTGTATAAATAAAACCTAATTAATTGAATGGAATTATATGTCAATTTTTGTATATTTATAATAAGTTTTTTTTAACGAAGCAATGCTATTAAATAATTTTCATTTTTTGTGAGGATATAAATTTACCAATGTCTAGATCTTTATAATAAATATAAAATAACAGTATTTTGTTTTTCATTTCCTAACCTATATTTTTCGGCATGTTCGACGATATGAGCGCGTGCATGTGCTGGTGATATAAGCTAGGCATCACGTCTACTTGCCGAAAAAGTAGCCGGGAGCGCTACTTCCGTACTTGTGGGCGCTGTCTCTACGCTGCAACTACGAAAAGTAGACGTGCTGACTACGGAAGTAGAGGGTCGAAACCCATCCACGTAAAGTATTCGGCACGACTACTTCGTACTTGGAGTGACTCTTAATATTTTTCCGTGTCATACGAACGTTTCGTCAGTTCTATTCCGTGATCATTGGCTATAACCCCCCACCCCCCGCATTGGACCACAACTCTTAACGGATGACATTGAAGTTGATAAATGGCATACTTTGTAAAAGTGTTACCAGATTAATTATTGTTATTAGTTACAATTGTAACTGTTATTAACAATACTAGATTCATAAAATTAATAATACCGGATCAATGAAATTAAAAATACCGTATTAATAAAATTAATTAAACCATATTATTATCTGTAATAAATAATTGTTATTAACAATACCAGATTGTTAATTATTTATTTCATGCATTTTATTTAACGGTAATATTTATAAAACTTGTTGCAAAATCATAATTTTTTTACAAAAATGCTCCCGGGTTAGCCTCCCCCCCCCCCTTGAATAGTCTAGATCCGCCACTGCCCGTGATTTTCCGAGGACTTTTTAGTAACTGTAGCAATTCTGAATAATATACGATCACTAATGAGTATAGTTTCGCTCACAACGGCCGACGACGGGAACTAGACCTATAAATCGAGTGCTATTGTGACACCTCTATGTATTCAATGGTGAAAGGTCCACGGAGTCGGTGGGCGGAGCGAGTGGTCATTAGGACGGCGGGCACAAAGAGCAAAACTGCCCAGTCCGGAGAATGCGGCGTTCAGCGGGTCGGAGGGTTGTATACGCGACTATACTAATAAGAGCATGGTGATGCATTAACGTTGGGTTTTGCTGCACAGAAATATTGAAATAGAGCATTAGGAGATGGCAGTTAAAAGGTTTACAAAAGGGTCATAGGCTGTACAGTTCTTTACTATGTGACTTGGTCCGTTAACATAATTATATTTATAATAAAAGTTTTTGTATAAAAATAATTTATTGTTTTAAGCCAATGTATCATTTAAATCATGCTTAATATGAACGATGAAAATTTACATTTTTCTGTATTAACAATAAAATAACCTAAATTTACATCGGACGATGATTTGTTTCAATTTCGATAACAAAATTATTCAGGAAGTCAGAAAAAGAGTTGTACACTTTCATTTTTCGGATGATGCATTGTAAAGTGATATTAATTATTCATTAGTAAAGTATATGCACCAGTCACATTAATTATAAATATACGTTTGAGCAAGACTTTCTTAGGCATAATGTATTCCAACATTTCAACATTCATCAAATTTTGTTTCCGCATAATTTTTAATTCAAAAATTGATTTGCTAGCTAAGTTGTTGAACTCAAAAATGAATTTTTATAATATTTACAGAAGTTAATTTGTCATTTTCTGTTTTCTCGAATATTTATTAGTTCTGCATGTTTCTTCCGTGTACCCTACACATGGAGAAGATATGTAAAAATGGCGACGATACGGGAATCGAACCCGGGACGCCTGCATTGATCGCAGGGGTGTCAACCACCACTCCACCCGTTCGCCTTCCTCAACTGTACACCATTTCCTCCCAGAACTAAACCCCGGAAGACCTGAGACACATCCCCATATGTGAACCAGGTGTCATACTACGGTGTGTGCACTTAATTACCAACCACTTTCACCTGACTGAAAGTTATCACGTTACGTGAAAGGTACACGGAAGAAATTACGCATAACGAATATTAACATGTAGGTGCGTGTGGAAACGGTACTTCAGTGCAGTATGTCTTTCGTACGTATCCGAGAATTATGTTCCAATGAGGTGGGTTATGCGCAAATTTCTTTGGTGTACCTACATTGAGTGCCATCACTTTGTGCCACCTGGTTCACTTATCTCCTGTACGGGGATGTTTCTCAGGTCTTCAGGGGTTTAGGATTTGTTAGTTTTGTTTATATTGATTTTTTTGTATTCATTTATTTAAGAGAAGTTGATACATGACATAAGCTCGTGAGTAGTATCAGTCTAAGGAACGTGGTTCATCACAGTCAGGGAAAAAAACCTGACTTTGACGTATTACTCAAAGTTATTCGACGAAAAACGGTTGAAGTATACTCTTGAGCGTATAATGCGTGTTCGCCGACGACCCATATGCCAATACGTCAGCCTCTAGTGATCGACAAGCCCACCCGTCTTCTTTCCGGGGTCGAAATCCCTCATTCGCGTCCGACCGAATGTTCCACGCGGCAGGGGACGTGTTTTCGTCACTCGACGCGTATTGTGTGAGGGAATCGCGGAAAAAGAGCGCGTCCGATGCATATGAGGTAGCGGCGGCAACAGCTTTTGAACACGCTACTCGCGTGGCAGGCGGCCAGCTTTGTCCACCTTTGTGCCGCGCTGCCGCCCGACTCTCGGACCACCGGGCGCCCGCTCGCTGCCGGCACCAATACCTGACCTCTCGCATCAACCGAAGCAGTCCGAGAATCGTTATTTTATTTCAAACGATAGGGGATGAGACTCGTCACCTGAGGGGAGGGGGCGGAAATGGAAACCCCTCAAAATAAGAGCATATGTGATACGCGCACATGAGTATCATGATATGTTATAAAAGTCGTGCGTTCTTTGGGATTTGGTCACATATAACTGCATACAGTAACATGTAAATCACGAAGTCAACCAAATTGTACAATCCTATATTAAATAAAAACGTGACAGTTCTATCACTTCTCAGATTAATTCACATAATTCTATCAGTTAACAAAATTAAAAGTTATAATATAAAAAAAATCATTATTTAAGTTAAAAAAAGTATTTATTAATTAAATAAATACACATAAATTTTATTGTCAAGGGAGCAGCTACAAACAAGCGTTATGATCACGTGAAGTACAGTAAATTACATTACTGTCCGGAAGCGTGCAAGGCACCATCCCATCAATTCCGGGTAAGGAACCGGATTTACCATTCCAGTCTCAATTTTTTTTCATTCCACATATGATTTTCGGTTCACTACTCAATTTATCGCTGCCACCAGCGTAATACCCAAATGTCTTTTGTGTATTATCGGTGACTATTATCCCGTTGTCTGAGTATATCGTCGAGGAGAGGTGATTAATTTAAGTGATTTAGTCATAATATCAGTCTGCATATGTAATCAATAACAAATAAAATGACACCTCTTTTAAAAAACAGACATATTTACACTAAAACGCAGAGAAATAAAATAATACGCAGTACAACTTTTCAAACCTATTTGTGGTTCATCTTCAGGCAAATTGACTCATATAACTCAAGAGCTATGAGCTCACGTCATTTTATTTCTTTGTGTTTTAGGGTAAATATACAACTGTTTTAAAAACTGGTGGTGCAAAACCATTTCACATACTTTCTCATATACGTTTTTTCCATCTGCAGCATAGAGTGACAAAAAATATCGTAAAAGTGTTATGTAAATGTAATTTCGTTGTAGACAGAAATTGATGTATTTTCGTATCTGCAGTGCGTTTGCTGTCCTCCTTTGTACTTTATCATTATCATATCTTTCATTTCAGTTTACAAAAAGTTTATTCTACGTCTGCTTACACTCCTTCCATTTACATTGCTAAATATTATTCAAGCTTCTTGAAACAGTGAACTAATGTGTAAGTGTAGGAGACAGAAATTATTTTATTGCGTCTATACAAAACTTTCTAACGAAATTCCGCTAATGCGGATGTAATCTTACTAATTGTACCTTACGTATAGAAAATTTAAGCCAAATCGTTGGAGCCTTTTTTTAAAGAAATATACGAAAGAGTATTTTGACCTTCATGTGAAGTACCCTTTGTTTTAAAGTAAAAAAAAATAGAGCACGTGCATCGACAGCAAGTAAATTCTATCGTAAATACGAAATATGAACTAAATATATTGATCCATTTACTCAGAATCGTTGTGCCAAAAACAACTTTTTCTTAATCAGGGATAATCAAAACTGATATTTCCGCTGAAATCTGGCTTTCGAATTTTTTCACGATTACAAAACTTTCTGTATACTACGTATATGAGAAAGTAAAATAGTTCATTTTATTTATTACTGAAGTAATTTTATTTGGATGATCCGTCATGGAGTGGAGTTTGTCCACCCCTGTTCGGAACCACCTCTCTCTCCAGCGACCGGAAGCGAAGCAGTGTGAGGCATGTTGGGAGTCAATCGCAGCGGTGCTTTCTTTGACAAGCGTCAGGCAGGTAGCCGCGCAGGCAATTATCTGTGTGTGTGTGTGTGGTAGTTCTCTGAAGGTTCCAGGTGGTTCTTGGAGAAAAGAAAGAAGTATGGAGTTGTAGCATCGTACATATGGGTCATTCATGACACAACCAACCTGTTTCCATTGTGTACGCTAAAAACGTTTTTAGTATAAAAAATTACCTTTCTAAATATATTTATATTCATGTATATTTCTATTATTTCCTTATACAGGGAAGATTATTAATTTTAATATTTTAACATTACACGTAATGGAACCCCTAAACGGACTTTTATGTGTTCTAGGAGCCCTATTTTCTCTGTCTTATGAGGTCAACCTGGTTTTTGTTTGTTTATTTTATATTGTATGTGATAGACAATGTGCATCACAAAAGTCATTTCATTTGTAAATATTGTAATTGTAATATAATTTTAGAGAAATAAATGTTTATTCTTATTATTATTGTTGTTGTTGTCAGAGTCCATGGGGATGCGATGTGTCAGACCCCATGTTTTGGATGGGGTTCAGTTGAATGTCACATAACGCAGACAACGTTTGCACTGCATTGACAGTAGATCTTGTCGATGACTCAAAATGAGATCTTCCCACTATTCTAGTACCCCTCTTAAGAGATTTTAAAAAAATGATCAATGAAATTCTGATTCTTTAATCATATTTTTCTGTTGCATCTAAATACAATTTGACTGGGCCCTGTCCAATACGCTACTTGATCCATGTTACGAATGGAAATGTTAAAAAGGTAAACTAGAAATATTTCACGCAATGTAAATTAACATCAGTAGACAACTTACTTATCGCTAAACGACACTTTGTTGATGGTGTACATGAGAGAAAAAATGTACCAGAACAATAAAAAATATTTTTCAACTTTACTTAGTGTGAAAAATTGTTTAAAACTTTAGTCGGTTTTAATTATAATAAATAATAATTTATTTATCTGCAAATGAGCAATGCTCGGTGGCAGATGGAAAACATTATACACATAATAAGAATATACATAATACGATAATGTCAAATTTTAAAAAATATCTATAAAATACACACACACGGAATAAAATGCTTATACAATTAGTACACAATAAGCGAAAAGGATAATACACCTAAGAAACTAAAAAATTAAATTAGGCCAATATGTGTGAATATTCACATACGTACAGAAACACTTTTTCACTTACAAACAGATACAAATACTCACACTCATACGTACTGTACAAGCACGCTTCAATATACACGCACATACCATTACTCCTCCTATAACCATAATGTAAAAATAATTGCTGTAATATAATTAAACGAAATTAACAACTATAAAAGTATCGCCAAACTATAAAAATTAAGAGAAAAGAAACTCAACATAAATGGAAGAATCCAATAAAACATCTATTCAGTTCAAGTGTTTGAGGTGCAAGATGTTTTGGATAAGTGAAATAACAGTTTAAAAGTATTGAACGTACATTATATAGTTAACAAGCTAGAATTTCTGTACTACGAGAAAGAGACTTTATATCTGTGTCATCGAACTCATCAAGATCAGTGCCCTTCCCAAAGGAGAGATATAAAACGATTTTTTTTTCACTTCGAAAAAACAAAAAAACCAGTACGTCCAGTGACAGCAACAATATGAATTATTAAAAACTGTGTAAGAAGGCGACTTCATGGGAGAAACATATGACTCATTTTACTTTTATAGATTTCCACGCCTACGGAGGAACATGGGCGAACGGATGCTATATTTCACTATTTCTAGAATATTCGCACTCCAGCAAGATTCCGAGCCACATATCCAATAGAAAATTACCTCGATAAAGTGTATAATAGAAAAATAATCGAAAAAGTGTAAATCATAAATAAAAAAATAAATTATTGACATTGGAATACTGATACTTTATTAGTACAATAAATTATTTACGGAAATGTTTTATTGGTGTTACGATTTGTGAACGGTCGAAAACATTTTTCTTTATGGGCCCCTCCCAAAATCTAATCCTGGATCCGCCCCTGAACATGATCCAGCGTTGATACTGTTAAGATTTCGAAAATTCTTCCGAGGATGTGCCTCAAAATTGGACCACCTTCCTAGGAGAATCGGACCCGCTGATGTACCTGTTTGCATTACCCTGGCGATCCAGATTGAAACGAATCCTTTTTGTTTAGCGTCGTCTAATGAAGGAAGATATATTACCACGTTTAAATCACTTCCTGTCGAAGAGGTATTATAAAGCTTATTAAAATTCACTATGCAAATAAATGAATTCAATATTAATAGTTTCACGGCCCCAATTTAATAAATCTTGTACCAATAAAATTTCAAAATCGGTTTACAATTCCCCTCGCATTCGCGTCATCCCACGCATTTCACGCTCCGTTTCTCCATCGCCGGCGACACGCGTCGCTCCGAGCAAATGAATGTTGATAACATTATTACGTCGACTATGAATACGCAAGCGAGGCAATTGTTTAATTAAAGCGTGCCCCCGGCAGCAAAGGCAAAGACCTCTCGGCCGGTCGCCCGCCCTCGCGCGCATGCGCTGTAGTCCCCGTAACAATGGCGTCGGGAACAAAAGACACGCGACACGCGCCGGCCGACAAAAGCGACGCGGAGCGCGTTGAGTGACGGCGCAATGGCGGCCCACGGAGTGGCGTCGACCGGAGAGAGGCTCTGACGTCGCTGGCGGGCGGGCTTCGCTCCCAATTAACAGGGGAGTAATTAAGAGGTACCTACCGCGGCGTGAGGGTTGCGAACGACACCCGCCGAGAGTCATTATGAGGAGAGGATGAATGGAGATGAGGATTTGGGAGCGATCATTGTCTTCAAATTTATTTAAAATCGGATGTGGATTTTGGATAATGCGGATAACCTCTTTTATAGGGGTGGCGGTTTGTTGTAATTCTTAATCTCGAATTTAGAGTTATTTTATGAACTACATATTCCGAATAATCCATAGTTTTATAATAATAAGTACTTGTGAACTGTCTTTTTTGAGTTTTATTAAATACAAATTTGTTCCTATTCTGTTGATATTATAACACGTAGCTATCTTTTTTATTTTTATCTAAGCAGTATGAAGCTGAAATGTTAAATCCACCTCTGCCTTCGGATCTTTGATCGGAATTGATGGGATGGTCCCTTGCTTGCTACCGGAGACGAAATTTTTGNAATTTGTAACTGCTTTTTTTACAAAAAATATTATTATTATTATTATTATTCAAGACCGCCTGCCCATAAAATGACGTTGGGGTTGAATTTCAGGTTTTTCGATGTTTGAGACCAGAATCATAATTATAAGGAAAAAAACATTCACAGAATTCATTCTAGCATATACTAAATGTATGAATATGACGTATGGTGTACATGCAATATATTTATTTGTGATCGATTTAATAGTTAAATCTAGAAGCCAGAAAAGGTTTTTACCAAACGAATCTTGAGGCGAATAACTCCTCACGATTCCCGTTCCCATGCCAGCCAGCTTTGGCACAGAACTTCTAACTACAATTAAATTACTTCGCAGTGAATGACGCGAATTGTATCCGCTCCGCGTTGAAGCAAGAAATATTCGATTGTAAAACGCGTCAACACGGTTCGTCCCCTTCCGCGCCTATTTTCACTCGCTTCCATTCTGCTTCACAACAAAACGCTTCGCACCGGTTCGCGACGCGGGAAAGCGTTCGCTCCCCGAGGCTCATGACTGTGACGTCATAATCGAGCTCTGTTATTGCGTCGCGGCGGGGGGCTCGACTCCCCGCTGAGGCTTCGAGGGCCCAACTCCCCGCAACCCCCTGCGGCGCGCCCTTCAGCCCTTCCACAAGTCACCCCCCACCCCACCTCCCTCGAACCTCCGGGGAGGTCATGTAGTTCCCCGAGTCCCTCTTGACACCTGGGTACATTCTTACGAACTAGGTGTAGGATGTTAGATAACATCTCGTTTACTTCACATGTTCAGGGTGTTGATGGCCCTTTTAGTGTGAATAGTCGAGTAATTTATGGCGTTAACTGTCCTTCTGCATTGTTTAGTATAAATAATGATATGTGCACGCGAGACAGTAAAACGACTCTGGTGTAGAACATATAAATCAACGACGCTTTGGAAATAGGAACTGCATAAATAGGACATGATATATTAAGTAATATTTACTTATCGTTGGTTTCGTGGGTGGGAATACTGCGAAATGCCCGTGCTCTACAGCCAATTTCTTATTGCATTCTGACTTTCGGGATACCCAGGAAGTGTGTGTGAAATAGCGAACGAAAGTATCAAGAATAGTTGTTGAATGGTAAGGAGGAGAACCAGAGAAAAGGTGTAGCAGACCTGTGGTTCCTCATGACAAATTTAAGAACGATCGACCGCAGTTTGAACCACAGTGACCATAGGAATTAGGTGCGCTAACCGCTACACTAAAGGGTCATTCTATCATTTTAAATAAATTCTTCCCACGAATGTATATTTTCTTGTATGATGAAGTGGGAAAATTACGTAAGTTAATCTTTCAACCTTTTGGTAGCCATTGCCGTTCATACAATAATCTGAAAACGACGTCCTTCGTGAGGCAAAAAGTCGAAGGCACTTGATCGTATGACGAGATATGCAATATTAAATAGACATGACAGTTTGGCGGGTTGCCTATACGCTTAGCACGTTGCACATATGCGCCTGTTATTTTTTGTGTGTGATTTAATCCGCAGACTATGGTAGTATGTCCCATTTCAATGAAATTCTCTCATGAATAATACTCGAGACCAACTATCACGTAAAGCCCCCTGTCAGGGTAGAAAGATAAACTATTATTCGTTTAAAGTTCTTGTATTGTTAGTTTCTATTGACGTCCTTCAATAATTTACAGTTAAAGAAATGAGAAGATTCTACAGGGTGAATAAAGTCACAAACTATATTTTCGTAACTAGAATTGTGAATAAAAATCCATATCAAAGGATCATAAACAAAAACCAAGAAAAAGCATAAAAAGCTAATGGAACACAATGTCCCTCGAGGTATGGAAAATATGCATCAAATTTCCTTCGTATCCAGCGACCCTCTGTTGAGTTTCCCCATTATGTTGAACTCTCATCCCCGATCCCAAAAGCCATTGGCGGCGCGCAACTCCCCTTCAAGGCATAATTTAAAAGGCATAAATCAGAGAAACGACAAAACTTGATACAAACTGAATAATCGTACTACTTAATGTTTATGAATGGACTTCGTTCGCTGCGAATAGATAGAAATGGAGGGAAAGGTCGAATACATGAGGTACTTTTGCCTTTTGCTCGCAAGCTGTACTCTTGAATCATTTTCGATAGCTATCATGTTCAAGGTCCTTGTGAAAGTAAATCTATCGGTGGAGGGTTTATGTGAATATGCCAATCAGATCAGGATTCGCCAATAACTACTTTTACCGTCTTATAATTTAATTTACTTCTTTTTAAATTACTATCTTAGTGACAACATTGATTTTATTTTATTTACTTCTTCAGAAACTAAATATTGAATTAAAAATTGAGTGAAAATGAATAATATTTATGATACTATTATATCTCAACGACGCGAGGGCTATAATATTACTGTGTTACATCAAGAAATCGATTTTTCTTAAATCATCGTCAAGAAACTCATATAAATTTAGATATATTATGAAGTAACAGATTCAGTTATTCGGTAGAAATATTTTGTAATTTCAATTCCAAATAATGCTCGTTGTGTTACCAAAATTCAATGAGTAATTGTGTATATTCAACTGCGGAAAGAAGTAGTTAATTTGACATTTCCCTTTTGTCTAACATCTTTGCTCTTGTACTATTTCATATGCTTCAGTTTCTAATAACATCAAATAAATTATCTTGCAGTCCCTCTAATAGTAGATAACAGTGTAAAAACAAAAATATGCCAACCGCATCATAATAACCGAACTCCAGCTGTTCAGACATTTTTAGATATCGTGTCATTAGACAGGTGAACAATCTGTGGATTCTATGCTCTTTGTGTCAATTGAGTGACATCTCTCGATTGTTGAGCTTCTGTGAATAATTTCTTCAAATCTCATAAGTCCATTCAAAATTTACGCCTTTGAGTTAAAAAAATATTATCAACCTGGAGATTATCTCGAGAGGGCATCGACACGCCGCTGAATCGCCACGCCATGATAAGCGGTCAGGAATTCAACTTCAACTGCTCATCAACTCAACACCATCACCTCGACCCGACGCCATCCGAGCTGAATCATTGAAGGAACGGATCGTCTCACCTCATTCCAGCGTCTCACCTCAATTTCAGCTTCGTATTATTTCATTATTTTCAACTTTTCTGTTTCATATCATTAAATTGTTTGTTGGCAGTCCAGAGTTCAACCACACCTCATCTACCTTCCTCATTTTCTGTAATTTGTCTCTACACCAGTTGTTAAACATCGTGTCTCGAATGCTGGATGTGAGACATGCTACGTTCTTACACAGTTTTTGACAGATAGGGTCATTATATTGTCGTGGTCAGTCGTAAATATTCCACAACTTTATGTGACTACAGCGTAATGACTACAGCGGAATCGGTGAGTTGTAAAAGTCTACCTCCTACTTCTGTCGTATCCGTTCTTTTTTATGAAGTTACGTAATGTACACGGCAAAACATTCAAACTTATCCATAAACTCGGTATTTAATGTAGTGATAAAATATAGAAAATAGCTCGATGGCACAAAAAGTGTTCTTTCTTTTCAAAAAGCTCATCACACTCGCAATACTACTATAGTTAAAAAACATTTAACATTAATATTAAAAACAAAATATGGAGTGTACCCCACTGAACTAACCAATTTAAATTCATATTAAAAAAAACTCATGACACTAAACACCTTACAAAACATTAAAAATTTAACAAAAAAGTAAAAACACTACAAAAAAATGAAATACTACCATATTATAATTATTAAACAAAATGACATATTTCAACTGTCAAGCGGTTTCAAAATATTTATCATCAATATCCATGGTAAACTCCTAAAACTCCAAAAACCGTAATCAAGAATAGAGCCTCCTGGAGCCAATTCACAAAGATCCGAAGACATCTCAATTTCATAAGTTCTCGACCGACTACAATACTTCCCTTACAAAACACTCTGTGTAATTTGAAAGTAATAACATTTTCCACTATTTCAAAGTTGTGATCATCCCTCCCTCCAAGAATTATTTTTGCTTAGAAAATCACGATTTCTGTCTGACGATGTGGAAGTGCTCTTTTTGTCTACACTAAATTACGGCTAAGGGTAAACCGTGCCATAACAACAAAAACTCCTCTGCAAAACCGGACAGGGTTGGCTACGAGATAGCTTTACAACTCCTGAAAATGTTAGTAGTTTTCTTATTCATTCTCAATCAGGTGAATCAGTTGTGCTTCTGTGACAGGTATGGAAACCTTTTTTTTATAAATCTTCACCCAAAATAATGAGTCTTTCAAACGTATAAATTATCTGCTCTTATATCTTTAAATGACATAAAACTTTTATTTTATGGAAATCCAAAACGTGACTGCACACAAAATCATAAGTCATAAACGTATTATTGTGACGTAATTCGCTTTCTCGCCGACTGCTCTCCTCATTTTATTTTATTGTAATTATTGTTGTGTTTGTAAATGGGAAATGTAGCTTAGTGCTATTGAAGCTTATCTACATGGAGCGATAGGAGTTAGTAGTTGGGTGGTAGGCTATTGTTAAGTAGACGGGCCACTTAGCTGGGTTTAACAACAACTTGGCCCATGTGGAGAGGTTAGTAGAAGTGGTTAGTAATAGTTAGAGTTATTGATACTAGGAGGAGCTGGATAGAGGAAGGAAGGTTTGCTTCTCAGTAGTCACAGTTAAATGAACTGGGACATTCGTGTGAAAAGCTACAAA
>NNCF01130536.1:291078-329806 GCA_002313205.1 Laupala kohalensis | reverse complement strand
CACTTTTCACCAGTTCACTGGTATCTATTTGTATACTACGACTTCTCGGTATGCGCTTACGACCTTCACCGCTAGCTTTGGAACGAAAGGAGACTTTCCTAAAAACATAGTAGTAGATATCACCAATATCGTAGATGGTGTCTGTATAGAAAGTAATCCTCGTGAAAGCTAGAGATATTCGAGTTTGAATCAGCTTGTTGCAACGTTATCTGGACTGAAATTGGTATACGTTCTATTTCTCTCTTTTGGCTCTTCGTTTCGTGTAAATGTTTCATAGTTCAACGGGTTGCCTACGTGCCCCTGTTGCAACTTTTTTAAACATTCAGAATATGCAGAATTTTTTTAAATGGCGGAACTCTTGAACGCTTCGTCGCACTTGACTATTTTGTGATTTTCATTGTAATCGGTATGTGCGAAATTTAAGCCTTTTTCAGTAAGTAAATAAATATTGTATAAAAACCAGTAGCATGCGAATCTGACCACGTGGAGGACAGTAAACTAATTTACTCTCGAGAAGCAAACAAGGGGCCATTCCATCAATTCCAATCAACGGTCTTAAAGCAGAGGCGGATTTAACATTTCAACACACTCCTAACAATAAAAATAGTTCGGTATGTGTTTATAATATTAACATAATACCAATAAATTTGAACATATCGGTACCTCATCTTGAAATTATTCGGAAAACGTTGTTTATAAATTGTTATAAAATAAATATTTTAATCTACGTTGACCGATAACAAGGAAATATACTCGTATGTATATGAGATTTTTTTAAAAACCTCTTTGGTATAACCTCTCCAGATCCCAACTTTAATAGAAGTTGAAAAGTTATTATCATGTATTTTCATATATATTATCACGTTCTGTTTTGTAAGTGAAAGAATACTTTAGATGAAATCTTTAGATATTTATTTTTAGTATTATTTTTCTCCCACTGTAAAATCTATTTACGCAACTGCATACAATTATTGACGTCACGTCTAAATTTCAAGAGGGCATGGAGTATTTTGACCTCTCCAGCTTCAAAGATATTATTTTGCTCCAGTGAATTCATCCTACGTCATTACGCTCGTGAATATGCGTCGTCGGAGCGTCATACGTCGTAATCCGACAGCTGCCAACTTCCGTTCGTAATCCACGTGGACGGAGAGGCTTTGAAGTCTCCACTACCATTCAGGTGTGGAACAATCCCCGTCAGCCATCGCAGTTCCGTTGCTCAAAAGGAAACTGTATGGAGAGGCTGCGGCCCATGAGCCACTCGCTCACAACACAGGAACGCGTGTTGCCTGCGCCGAGCAGTCGAGTTTCCGCGAATCGTGAGGCCTAATAAGCTTAAACGGGGGCGGCTCACGGCAGGACAAAGGCCACGTGAAGAGACGGACCTCCCGTAAGGGTCAGTGGAGGGCAGCTGTGGGGCGGTCGAGGGCGGGGTTGGGGCGGCACACCGGACCCGTGGGCGGTGGGCAGGGCGAGGGGTCGATGGGATTGCGCTTCTTGATGAACATTGGAGAAAGGGTTTTTGTAATGAGGCCTATTCTAGTGACTCCTGAGGTAAAAATGGATTTGCGTTGAGAAGGGAATACAGGAAGGAGAATACTTATAATGTTAAGCAGCAACGAAATGGCTTTTCCTTTTTTTATGTACTACCTGACCCGGCAGACGCTCTCCTGTCCAAATTTCAATAAATTTGTTTGTGATCCTTTCGTGAATTTGTGGAAAGCTATTTTAAATGTCCAAACAAAGTAAAAAACGAAAAAGAAAACGTATTTTTCGAATGATTATTGTATCTATTAACAATTGTGGTCATGGATATTAAAGTATGATTTTTACAGTTTGTCCGAATTTTCCGACTTTCCTTCGTAATTGTCCCGAATATATTTTTTCCTGAAAACTGACCATAACGAACAAAACAAAAAATGAATTAGGCATATCCATCGTTCGAATCGTGAGTTATGGTCTTGAGTTCATACAAAACTCCCATAGAAAAAAGCCCTTTCAGTTTTTCCCGAATATTCCAATTATTCTTTCTCTAAAAACCTTATTCTGACTTTTACGAACGTTAAAAGAATTAGCCAAATCGGTCTAGCCATTCTCTAGTGATGTGCTTACCAATGAACAGCATTTAATTTTTATTTACATATATTAGAGTGAACATTCGTTTTTTCAGGGAGATTGGAATGGGCATGCGCCTGGGAACAATTTCTAACATTCTCGGAGATGTCTCAATAGGTAATCGCCACTAAATAAATTAATTACGAAAAAACAGGTCTCTGGTGTACAGAAGCGTTAACAGCAGTAAAGGAGAAGTTCGTGTGAAAGTAAAAATTTTCTATTTCTGTGAAAATACCTTGAACATTCCATAATCTATCAAAAAATATACTTTGTTTCTGTAGGATATCAATAGTCTTCCAGGTAACAATTTACTCGTAAAAATTTTTCCGTATATAAATAATAAATAAATAAATCACAGAACATTATTATACAAGTTTCCTATGACTTTAAATATTCTTTCTCATATATATATATGACAAATATTTCTTTCTCCCAAAATTTTGAAACTATACCTCGCAATCACTATTTAGTATCCCAACATTAAGACAGAAGAATTAATATTTATTCGCTATAGAGTTGGGAGAGATTAAAAAGAGTTTCTGTTGATTCAGATTTTTCTTTAATTCGTTGTAAGAAGTACTTTATGCCAAATATGATTCTTTATGTGACTTCCAAATTCAGACTAGTTAGGACCTTCTGAAACTTCGAGACGTAGTACATTACAATCCTTTAACTTGAAACTTGCCAAGTCCATTAGTTTCTCCGTTTCATATCTTCCGAAATCTACAGGACAACCAAAAGCAATTTTGTTCTTCCGTCTCATATAATTACAGACGAATGACACAACCTAACTCGCAGCGATGGTTCTAAAAATGCTATTCCCACCATCACACTCATTCCCTGAACTGTCTTCTCAATTCTCTCCCCAATACATTGAACCATGTCATGTTCAAGAGTGTTTGTTCTCTTCGTACTGCTGAAGGGTTCGATCCTGCTCCCTCGCGACCGAACAGGGTGAAGTTTTCAGTTAGGGTTTCCCTCATCTTTCCGGTTCGGTACCTTAAATACTCTGGTAATCCAACACTTCTCCTTCCCAATCCCAAGACCCAAATCAAGGTGGAAGAGAAAGTCTTGTCACATTATAGAGAAAATAAGACATGGAATAAATAAATATATATAGAATCGGATGGGTATTCAGATGTCGAAATTAAGGTATTATGTGCTTTGTCAGAGCGACTAGGCTTAAGTACCCCCAAAGAATGTTTTAAATGATAGTCTGAACCAGTCTCTATTCAGTGGCGGTGAATTTTCATACCCTTACGGCGCAAAATTTTGAATTATTTCACTTTAAATTACTATGGGCTTATGTGGAGAAACTTTCGCGGGCTCTTGTTTTTTTGGGTTATATTCTGGCAAAAGCGCCGGCTTAACATAGCGAGAAACCCCTACTAAAACATAGCAAATGGAAAGAGGAACGCAATGATGTTAAGATTTTAATACCTTACGGGGCATTTTCAAATATAATTCACGAAAAACTGTGGAAAATACTGTTCGAACGAAAATGGCAGCCGCATCACGTGACTGAAGACAATGCTACCCTTGTCATAGAAAGAGTCAAACGACAGTCTAAATTAATTATCAAGTTTTAAAATCACAAAATAATCGTTTTCATCCAATATTACAAAATCAGTAGAATGAATTATTAATTAATAAGAACTACTTTGGTGAATATTTCCAAGTTTCGTGAATAGTTGGCAACTTGACTTCAGTCAACGCGCACAGAATACCTTAAGTGGATTGCAATAAAAGTAGAAGAGTCAAAGACGTTCTGTCAGAATGTATTTGTGAATGTTCTTACTCGTAGCTAATGGTATTCATGTCTGCAGAAGCGCTTCTTCAACAAATAGATTGCATTTTCTCATATTCAAAAATCTCTGTATCGCCGTAGTTACTCAATGCTTCCATCACCGAAACGTTTTTCTGCTCCTGCCGTCGCTATAGCGACACCCGACGCCGAGGCGCCTCCCAGTCTTCTTTCGCGTGACAAAGCATCCCTCTCCCCATCGCAATGCCCGAGTCCCAGAGCCATAATTCTGCCCGAGTCACCGACGACTTTCTCCCAGGGCGAGCAAACAAGACCCCTCGCCCTTCGACGCCGCCAAAGAAAGCCCTGCGCCGTAATAGACCCCGTTCTCCTTTCCTTGCGCGTCACCCTTCACGAAAGGGACGCGCGTCTTATTAAAACTTCAAATTTTGACTGGGACGTAAACGGCCGTAAATTCTCTCGCGCCCGGACATCTTAACAGTGCGGAGCGAAAACAAAACGCTTTGGGATGGGACAAGTCAGGAGTGAAGAAACAGATTCAATGGACGTGGGAAGATTAATGGAAGTAAGAAACGGGGAAAAGAAGTGGAAAAGAGAGCGAGGAGCCAAACAAATAATCGGAGATAGGGAGTGCGAGAAATGTACGTAAAAAATATGGGACAGGATGATTAGAGATGAGAGGAATACAGAGAAGGCGGTAGACGACAAAGACAATGGCAGAGGAAGGGCAATAGCGGCAACAGCTTGTGAACGCTCGGATGCACGATTTACAGCTCATAAACTGCCAGGCTCTGTCCCTCCTCGCAATGAAGCCGGCCCGGACGCACCCCCGCGCTTCCCGAGCACCCCCACCACGCGCCGCGGACGAAGTCCCCCTTCGGAGGGCGAGGGGTGAAAGATCGCGAAGGGTCGACCAGGGTCGCAGCAACAGAGGAGACAATGCAGTGCCGGTGGAAATTGAGCAGGAGTCATCGGGGCGATGGCAGTGTTATTGGGATCGGGGTATGGGCGAGGGGGGAATTAACATGATTTGACATTCCTCGCGTCTACACTAAAAAAGTCTCGAGGAGGGCAAAAAGAGGTTTTGTTTCATTCATTACAGTAATCAATGTAGAAGTACGATTAAATCTTTTGCACTTTTCTTTTCCATATTTTTTATTGTACACTAGAGTTCTTTCGACTGGATGTTGCGCATCTTCGGTCCTACAACGCAGTAGTTGTTAGAGCCTGAAGATGACCTATACTCGGTGGAAAGAGCTCTTACTTGTAGTGAATTATAAAAAATGAAAAGAAATCTCCAAACGATTCAATTGTGATTCTAATTTCGTTTACTCCAAACGAGAAATAAGAAATCAAAGACAATGTAGAATTTTTGTTCTACTTTTTTAACACGTATTATATTTGGTTCACTACTTTGGGGAACTACGTGTCCAATAAGTTCGTCTCAAGAGCAAGAGCTTCTTTCACTTAAATGTTTTTTTTTCTCAAATTTTGCACGCATATCGGAGAATATACAGGGGTACGACGTTTTACTTAAATAATCTGTGTGTGTACAATATGATGATAAACATATTGGTCATTCTTTTGAACATTTCTTATTAAGTGTGATTTTGACGAATGTGCATCATTAGTTTGTGAAACTGAACTTTGTTTTTGCATCAATAGTTTCATCTATTTACATGACATAAAATCGTATCATAAAAAGTTTGACACTAATATTTTTTGAATATCTCCTACCCAAAGAAAAATATCAAAAATTTCTTCTCCTGTAAAGAATTCTTTTTGGGACATATGTAGGCAGCAACCAAATTGTCTGGTATGTGTCTAAATCGAGTAATAACCTTCCAAAACTCCTGTCACAGCAACAGTTACAACTCATTCACTCCGCAACGTGTGGATATAACTCCATCTGCTCCGTATCTCCCACTGCGCTCAGCAGTTGGTCCGGCAACATTTTTTGCGCTCTCGGAGCCAAAGAGTCAAAATGCTCTACTCCTCCTCCCGTCCTGAGTCGCAACAGTGGCAGACATAATCGAGTCCTCCCGGCCTTTCTGCGCGCGTTATGTCGCTTGGACGCCCTCGCAACGTGCTCCCGTGGGGCGCTAATTCGATTTAAGGGTACAAAGGGGGGCGCGTCCTGCATGCAGGGGGCCAGCGGGGGGCGCTCTTGGCGGGCGGCCACTGGGGTCCACTTGCTGTCGCTGGAGGTAGGTCCACCTGAACGCGCTAAGGTGGAACCAACACTGCAAGTTAGTCAAATCACTGAGATGAACAATTGTTTTCTTTATTGATATTTTAATTGTCATATAACACAACAATATGAATAATAACGAAGAATAAACATGATTTAATTTCCATCTATTGGTTAATAAAATAGTAAGAACAATTTTCAGGAACTCATTTGACTCGTTTGAAATGCATAAGAGCATATACAAACATGGCGGCCGAGCACAACGGTTTCGTGATTTATGCATCTCACCTCAAAGGAAAAAGTGAAATATCTTTCTCAGATGTCCGGGGACCAATAGATAAAAGTGACGTAAAAATACTACGGAATGTTTACTACAAACCATAGTAAACTTTCATCACTTTCGTGACTTAAAAGTTGGTCTTATTTTGTAAAGAAGTGATTTCTCCAAAAGACGCAATGTATTGCACCATCAATTATAATTGAAATTATTTCATTTAAATGTCCGGTGGGGTATGTTTTTCTAACGTTGAAATCACAATAAGTATATGTTACTCTGTGTATTTATGCCGATATCAGATATTTTAGTGATTTAATTCTACCTACGCTAGAACTACCTTAAGGAAACGGAGGTTTCTTTGAATGGAGAGCTGAGGTTTTTTCTCTGCTTCTGATTATCCTTGGCTGCATATTATCTTGTTTCTTCTTCTTCTCTGATGAAGGCTCTAGACCTCCTTACTAAGGTGACTCATTTACTTTCGACCATTCCTTCTTATTCTGCGATAGTCACTTCCAATTCTCTACTTTCATGTTCTGTAGATATTGGCGCACATCATCAAGCCATCTTTTCTTTCGTCTACCTCTTGGTGCAATAAGTGCCCATTCTGTTATGTTCTTTACCATACGAGTGTGGTTCATGCGTTCCAATGACCAAGTCATGCTATTCTTTCAGCCTTGATTTCTCGGACAATGTTATATTGGTTTATTAATTCATTTAATTTTTCATTGGTTTTCTGTCTCCAAATATCTTCTCAAATTTTTTCTTGAGCCAAAGATTTTTCTCAGTATCTTTCTCTCAAATACAAGTAATTTGTGCTCTAACTCTTGTTTTCAGCTTCCTTATTTATAGGATAAGGATACTTTTGTGTTTAGTCCAGTATAAAGGAAAACCCTAATTCTTGTTATCCCAAAGATTCAATATAAATTGTTTACCTACGTCAGAGCTACATAGTTCGCATGAACAAAGGCTCTATCAACACGCGAACATCGACGTCATCCATCTACTCGACAATCGTGATATAGAGAGAAGGTTAAAGCGGGTCAAACCGTTTGAAATTGGGAAATAAAAATTATAAAAACAGATTGCGATGCAGAGAAACAACAATCATATGACAAAGTACTGACAACAAAAGTGGTAAAGCTGACAAGTGCTTATAACACGAGTTATAACTGATGAGTGACACTTGTTTAATATAATAGGTTAAACTAAAATAGCTAATTAGTTGCAGACTTGGTGTTTTATTTTAATAAAATGAAAAAAACAATCAGGGCTCTAACAACATAAATTGTTACTAACACATTGACGTATTAAGAATTGGAATTTTTCTTCACATTAGTCTAAACGCAAAAACATCATTATCCGCATTATTGTAAACGCTTGAGTATGGAAATTTGTTAGCAAATGTTCGCAAGATACATTTTGAACTTCTTTTACGCGAGAATTATTCAATATCAAACAAACATCAGGTCCGTATCTATCTTTTCACGTAGTGATGACGTTTCTTAGTGCGTCAGTGAAACATTGCTATATTAATTTTTGTAATATTGATCTCTTTTACTACAGAATTTATTTTCACTGTATGCTGCAGACGGAGAAACGTATATGAGAAAGTATGTACAATGGTTTTGCACCACTAGTTTTTTCTTCAAGAGAGAGAGCGGGGTGAGGGGGGGGGGCGAATAAAATGGCCAGCTTGTGTCCAGAATCTCCATTTCTCTCTCCGTGACTGATGGTCCAGCGGCAGTGGATGGAGGAATGAGTCTTGGATAGAAGAGGGCCACGCCCACGTCCCGTGACTTGTGTAGCGAAAACGCGAGTGAACATCTGTCAGCACAACACACGCCGGGGGGCACGAGTGGTCATGGGCTGAAAGGGGGACAAGGGCGGTCTCTTGGCGGGACGGCACGGAACGACGTCGTTGGGCGGGAATGCTCCCGGGCGCACGGACTTCCCGCCGGGATGTTGGTTTGTTTGCTTCATGCGTCGGACAGGGACTGGGTGCTAATGGAAATTACGTTTCAACTATTATCTTCGTGTCAATTGACTTTTAAATGAAGTTTTATTTTTTTTAACATAGAAACATTTCGTCGTGATTTGTTGTCTTTTCCATAATTCCCGCGTAAGTTTTGAAATTTTTTTAGAACAATAGAATAGATCTTTATTTCTCTATAATATACAGCAATATACAGTATTAAACTATTTACACATTAATTGTTGCATCTTAGCATGAATGATAATGCAAAGGGTGACCCATTAAATCTAAAACTACATTCTATATTGTAAAATACATGACACATTCATTTACAGTCAAACACAAGCACGCCTTACCTATCATATGTAAAACAGTAAATAAAAGACATATACGTCCAAATAAATTTGAGAAATAAAGAATTTATCTCGAAGACAAAGCCTGTTTGGAGATATTTTTATACTTTCTAGAAATAATGAAAATAGCACCAACATTCAGAACATAGACATTACAGTTTTATTTAACAAAAATATAAATTCTTGTCCCTAAATTAACTCTCATCTTCTAATATAGAATTTTAAAAGTAATTGATCATTAATATAATTTCTCAGTTTTTGAGTCTATATCTGACAAAACTATTTTAATCAGCCTATCACAATTTAAGTAGACTTTGAAAATACACAGCATACTGTATACACACATTTCCATATTCACACTTATACATATACATATATTGTATACATATGTTGTTCCTATACCTATAGATATTAATACTCAAAATAATTATCAATTCCGCAGATAAAGTGAATTTCTTGTAGGGTCATATAATGTAGTTCAAATCTGTACTGTATCTTCCGATATTGACTTTATAGCTTTTATGTTGTAGCAATTATGATTGTTACTTATCTCAGAGATCAGGCTTAACGTCACAAATTATTAATACTTCTCGAAAATTATTGGAAATCCTGTCAAATATGCTGCTCCCCGGCGAAAAAACCGTTAAATTTTCAGTACGAACAAAAGTAAAAATGTTTAATTTTTTAAATCTGTATACCAGGTACTCATTGACTCTTGGAGAAAAATTATCACGATAAAAAATTATCTTGTTGCCTTCATTGTGATTATAATAGTATAGAAGGGTATTCCCAATCGGAAATTCCTCGGATAAAAAGGAAGACAGGTTGTTTAATTTGTGCCACTTTTCTCTATTGTAGAGGAAGGTTTTGCAATGGAAATGTCACTTTTCCAGCTTGAGGAACCGAATTTTCCGCATCTCACTACAGTATTAACTCAAAATCGCTGTTTTTTAGACGTGACGTTATTTTCGCCGGAGTGCGATGTATAAGAAAGGTGCGATATGACGACGTGACGCATCTTTATCCATTGGATGGAAGCAAAACAAAAATGTTGTTTTAACATTCTACTACTATTAACGCCCATTATGAAATCTAATGAAATAAATTAAAAATAGAAGGAATAATTTGATAACGAAAGGAAAAGATAAGGAAGGTCACATGAATACTAGTAACGTTGTATACAAAATAAAATGTAAAGATTGCAGTACTAGCTACGTAGGTCAAACAAAAAGAGGGTTAAAAACTAGAATCCAGGAACACAAAAAACTTTCAAATCAGTAGAACAAAGTGTAGTTACCTCACATTGCATTAATAATGATCACTCGATGGATTGGGAAAATACATTAATGTTTACAAACGTTGTATATCAGAAATGATAATAATAAAAAAATACATTTGAGAGTTTGAATTTATTCTCAGACGCTGCAAAACTATCTGGTTTATACAACACAATATTACACCATATTTGTGTTTCTACTCTTGTAAACATATTTTATATCGTGTTCATTTGTCCTGTTGTCATGTTTATTGTTATAATTTGTTATTACTCGATCACCTGACGACGGCGCAAATCCACGTCGAAACGTAGTGAGTTCTTAACAAAAAAATTAAAAATATTATTCGTCCATAAAAGGTCGTAAGTTTTCAACTATTTATTTAATTAGTTGTTTTATCATGTTCAATAAATCTAACCTTATTATTTTCGTATACCCTTAAATTTCAAATTAAAAAAATGAATCCCGTCACAGTGATGACGTGGCACCGTTCTCCGTCCCGTGTGTGTCCATTGATACCTCGGAAGCTCTCTGCACGGATGGTGAGGGGAGGGGAGGGGTGGGGAGGCTACTGAGAGAACAAAGCAGCAGTCGCCGTTCTTCGTCCAGCTGCCTCCCTCCCATCCCCCATCCCTCCTCACAATGTTCCCCCCTCCCCTCGCGCCATCACAGTGTTTGCTAATTTCACGCGCTATTTGCCGGACCCTCGCCACGACCCCGTTGGGCCCAAGACTACTGTTGGCTCGCTCGCGTAGTGCACTATTATTAGATTATGATGTCCATTAATTTCGGTATAGAGTATCCATGTGTCAGCACCAGACTGCGCGTCGAGCGGAAATCGTTGGTTCATCAGCGTGGACAATACGGAACAGGCAGTGAAGTCCATCGCAGATTATGAAATGTTTTCAACGATTAATGTGATTATGGAATGGTTTTGTTGATGGTAGTTGTACTAGGTCTGTTAACCATGTGTTGTAGAGCAGGGGTGAATTTCATTTATTGGACATGAAGTTTATTATTTTTCATTTTGAAAAGTGGACACCTACGAATAATGGGGTAAATATATCTCTTTTCTAGTTTTAAAGACAAGTTTGTGAAAGTTAATTTTTGAAAATATTTTTTTATTTTTAAAATTTATGAAGTTATTATTAAAAAATAGACGTTCATGAATTACATAGATCAAGGAAAAATCATTTTCATTTATTTTTTTATACGCGTCACAATGTCTGGTGGACCATTTGCATAATTAATGACTAATTGCATGATTAATGACCGCAGAAGACTTGCCGAAAAGTTCGAATAATACCTTAATTTTTTACATGTCATTGGTCAAAATTTCTTTGTATGTAGCTCAGATTAAACATTTAAATTTTCTTCCAGTCAAAGGCAGAGGAGAGATACTCGATTTATTGAAGGGTGAGGCACAATTCGTATTCAATGCAATGCAACATTTTTATCTTTTTTCTTCAGAATCAGATAAAGACACCATGATGAGATTTGACGTATTTCACGAACTTTATTAGTTTTACAGTAGTTTCATTGTACATATCTGGAATCCAATATTTGTGGATTGTTTTAATTTGAGACAATATTGCTTGGTCATTACGAACACTTGTTGCAAGAGCACAAATACAACTGAAATAATTCGTCAATCTATTTCCCTCATCTTTACAAACGTATTCTAATGAGATAAAAAATTGAAAGTTTCTTAAAATAAAAAACTCGAATGCGAGACCGGCGCAAACGAACAAGTTACGGACCACTGAATAAACAAGACAAGTTTTCGATTCATTGGTCCAGAAATACCTTCTCTTGAGTATTGGATTTATTGAAATATACATTCTAGATAGCTGAATATGATTGTCTTATTGAAAATATGATATATTTGTCTTGTTTTCCAAAGCTGAAATGAAAGCTAAAATGACCATGATTTGACGCTATCAAGATAACGAGACATTATAGCAAGGTCTCAATCATCTCTTGGACCGTACCAACCGATAGTATAGCTCTACTCAGCGCAAATGTACACTGTTAGAACTTTCTGTTGCAACTTTACAGGAAAAGGTGTGGGGGAAAAATAGCTAAAACAAGTTCTGTAAATTTACAGCAAGAAAAAAAAACAGACCGTAATTCTGACAGTATCGACGTATTGTGAATTTACTGCATCGAAATACTAAAAAAAAATTTACAGCAAAAGTGCAGGGATAAATTATCCAGCACAGTAATACTGTAATCTTACTACCCTTACAACTACGTCAAGGGTAGGAAACGAAAATAATTGATATGATAAATTTATTTTCTGCTCTTTCCGTAACAGTTACGAACTCAGCCTTGAACTTTTTCATCATGGCGTTTGTAATGAACAATTGGAGCCTGCTGCATGTCTTGAGTCGAGTTTTCCGTTGAGGCGAGCGCTGTTGTTCTTTTGACCGTGAGCCACGTCTCCGCGCGGTCTGCGCCGTGGTCGCACCGCTCACGGATGGCTTCAACCGCGAGTTGCGGTCACAGCGCCGTCGCAGCCGCCGCTTGTGGTTTCTGCCAGGCGACCAGGGGTGTCGAAGAAACGAGAACTAAGTCAAGAGCTTCACCTGGTTCTTATGACGTGAAAGGAAGCCAGCTCACCAAATTTATCAATTCCATATTTGAATGTTTTAACTGTAAAATTTTTAGCTCCCGGAAACAAACCAGTAATACGTATGGTTAGTGGAAACACAGTAAAAGATGTTCATTGTGCTACGGTGCCGAAATATACGCTAGATTATTTTTTATACATATAAAAAACGAGCATAAACATAGTATTTTGTTGATTCTCGCCGAAAATATTTCCAAATGTTTCTGCATTTTCCCGGTCATTCAAGATTGCGAGGTACTAGGAGGTACCCGCTCTAAAGATTCACGATTTCTTTTGATTGCTTACTTTGCTTATCACAAATTTCGAAATGTTCTTGAATCATAATTTTTCGAAATCATTTAAAAAAATGCAAAAAATAAACATTTATTTTTTGTTGGAAAAATAATTTGTCCACTATCTCAAAATGAATTTATCTATTGATGATAAAACGTATTATGGTGGCACTTCACTTGACGTAGCGTATTCGTTGCATTTGGTCAAATATTTGACGTACTCACTCATATCACAAACACGCCATTCACACATGGACTGAAAAAGGAAATAATTCAATCATGTCAAATTTCATGTTTGCTTATAGCAATGATAGACGGGTTCTTAGTGGAAGCAGCACATTTTTTCTTTAATTCCTGTCATCGTGCATAAATATAAAGTTACGAAAAGATCGTAGAAAACAAGGCGCAGGTGGATGTTGATAATTCAAATGCCCAAAAGCGAGGATACATTTGATGTAATTTTAGAAATCTAAAACTGTTTCGTTATTCCAGTCGACAGAAATGTCGTACCTTATTATATAACAAAATTATAGAGTAAAATAATTCAAAAGTTTGGGTTAAAAACCTGATTGTCAACAAGTCTCAATTGCGCGTGCTTTACTGAGCGAACCACAGCTGACCAAGTGTGGTCAGTTCAAGTACATATTTGCCTTATTTGAGACCTTAGAAGAGTGACTGAAAAAGGACAAGAGGGCGAATTTGTTCGCGAATTTGCCAAAATAGAGCAATTACAGACAAATAGCTCCTCTACACTTTGTCGTGTTTGGGCAAATAAACAAATTCGCAATACCAAGTGAAGTGCCAACATTATAGTTTATTGTTCATTTGTATTCGGTTCACCTCAACAAGACTCAAAGCGTGGGAATTTCCCATGGCCACGACAACGATATGTCTGTATTATTCGCAATCTAATGTTTTCAATGGGTCAAACTAGCATATATATATTTTTATTTTAAACGGGGTATAGTGTGCCAGGCATAAATAATCTAATGATTGTTTATTCGTATTTCTTATTTTCGCGTAAGATTGTATTAACCACTGAAATTGAACCACAAATAGAGTAATAATAACTACAATAATAATAAAAACAAATTTATTGTCAAAAAAGCAGTAAAAACTGCTAGTTCCTTTATTATATTGATTATACATTGCACATGAACATTTCGATTACTCACCGCATTAGAACAACAACAGATGGAATTCCGTGAAAATTCCTTTAACGGACACTTCTCGACAGAGAACATTTCTCTACAGCGGACACTTCTTCATTCCCCGTCCCACTCTTATTGAATTTATGGTATTTCATACTTCTGAAAAGCGAACACTCTTTATAACGGACGCGGACAGATTTCCTGGGTGATTTTCGAGAGGGATTCTCTATAACGGACAAAAACAAATGCTAAAAAATGTACGAAGAGAATGAGAACGACAACTATCAAAGTGCATTTCTGAAGACGCTTAGAGTTTGCGTTTGAGCAGACGCCTTACGAATGTTTCCATCCCCTAATAAGTAAAAAGTTTTGGAAGTCACTTAGATAAAAGGTGAAATTCATTTTATGGCAGCAGTTAGACGGGTGAACAGGTTCAGAATGTAGCGTCCTTTGGAATTGTATGTAAAGCTGCCCCTGTAAATTCCGATATTGTAACATTTTCTTTATTCCAGTGGAGATATTGAGTACGTTTTTCTCACACATTCTCCGCTAGGTCGTGTGGAAAACACAACTATTTTTCTGAATGCCAATCCATCGTTTTCATCGTGTATTTTCAAAAATAAATGTGTATTTAGAGCGTTATTTTTCATTAACATAGTTCTACTTAATTCTTTTCCCTGCCAAGTCTCTTCTTTTCTTTATTCTTCCTTTCCTTTGTTTGAAAAATCAGAGTTTTCAGAATTTTTTTTTTTGACATAATGTAATAAGCTACTGTATCCTGTCCTATCGCATCATATTTATGTTTAGATATTAGATCAGGAGATTTTTTTTGGTGGGTGCGGTCGAGGTATTCGACGAGTCCCACACGTGGGGAAGAGTCACGTCGGCTCTTCGCTGTGGTGGGAAACTGCATATTTTCCCCACCTGCAAGGGCTCTAATGACCTTGAACCCTAAAGCCCCATCCAGAAAATCTACCAAGTCATTTTATTATATTTGATCTTTACTTCCCCAAAGCGGTCACTTCTCAATAGTGGGCAAATTTTAAGGTCCCAAGAGTGTCCGATGTTGAGAAGTTTCACTGCACCCACAATTTCTGAATCGGAGAGTGAGCATCGCCTACACACCCCTGTATTGCTTGTGCGGCTAATAGCGCTATCATCGGAGGCGACGGTGGATGTAACGGGCGACGGTGCTGGAGGAGGAAGAGGCGGAGGCGTGTGGGAATTGCCTCGCTCTGTTGTCGGACGCCGTCTCCGCGATGGCAGCGAGCGCTCCACTGGGAACAAGGGCCGAATTACTGCTCAGTGGCCCGTGACGCGACACAACCCTTTCCTAACACTATTCGATGGTCAGCGAAGCCACGGCCATCAGAGTCACTATGTGCTGGCCACGAAAAATAATCACCGAAGGCACTGTGTTATAGTTATCTATTCGCTACTGTATTTTTGATCAGAAATCATCATCGCATCGTCAGTTTTTTTGAAATTTCCAAACATTTTAATTACAGTTGTATACTTCATAATGATTAATATTGTAGAAGAAAAGAAAGAGAACGGGAGGGGGCGTTTTAGACAAAACGCAAAAAAAAAAAAAAAAATGTAAGAAATCTTGTAAGATTATATTCAAAGATAAGTCTCAATATATGAAAAATATTTTATCGGAATGCTTCAAGACAATGTCTTTTACTTTCTATATGAATCGTAGTCTATATATCTCACCGCTCTAAGAATATGAACTATTAATACATCCGCACGCTATTTTTACCACAGTTCGATCTGTCAGATTAGGAATATGAAACAACGTACAACTGACCATCTGAGATGCAACACTGGATTGTACTATGAACAACAGTACACTTCAAATCATTTTCATTACGATTAAGAATCAATTGTTTCTTCCCCATTGAAAACTCCATACTATGATTTCCCCTTGCATAGGAGGACCTACGTTTTAATCAGAATAATTGATTTACTAATTTACTATCGTACCATACGTGCAAATTTCAGTTCACATCTTTTACCAAAGAAAACCTCGTATTCTTGGAACAAATCAATGTCATTTAAAGCGTGTTGCTTTAATCTGTGTAAAGTGTGATCAGAAGCCGCCCTAGTTCTGTCTCAGTCTATTAGACTATGTAAGCAACACAGTCTGCATTCGTTCCAGGCAGCGAGGACCTTGGGCAAGGGTCCCGTCAAAAGGGTTGGACCAAGCAAACATAGGAGACTGCCTGCGTTGACAGAGCGCTAACTGTCCGTGAAGAACAAGCAAAAACACAACAAACAAAACGGTCGTAACGTAGACAAATTCGAGCGATATATATTTCTGGGTATCACGAGCAAAAAATTGTTTCCAGTCGTAGTTTGCGTAGCCCTTTTAGGGTCACCTTCCCTTTGACCCCATTTACATTTGCATGCCCCTACAGTCGGAGGTGTTTACGAAATGTGACAGGGCGACAACGACATCATTACGGCTGGAGTCGACGCGAAACTTTTTAACAGCGGTCGGCAAACAGACCGTGGTCCTCGTGGACAATGCCTGCGGGGAATCGACGCGAGGCGGTTTGAAGGGTGGGGGAGGGCGGAGTCGACGAGGCCGTGACAAATAAGGGCGCAGAAACAAAGCGGACGGCGCGTCGTCGAAGTGTTTTTGTTGCTGCAGGCGAAGTTGTAGCCGTTGCTTTCTATACGACTTAACTGATTTCCGCGATGTTACTGGAGCACGTGGGAATGTTATCAATGACTTACGTCTAATTTCATTGCCTATTATTACCTTGTGCTTTGATACATGTAGACATATCACAAGATCAATAACAAAGCCGTATTTCTTAACCACACGTAATATTTATATTTGCGTTTTCAATTTTTAATAATGTTTTTTATCTGGCCCTGCTTATCTTTCTGTTTCTGTATGTAGTTTTGATCTAATATCACATACTTCCTAAAAGTGAAAAAAACCAAAAACTATCCAAAATTATTAATCCACAGGTTTTTGTCTATAATAAAAATTATTATTAGTTCTTAAGAAAATAAATGAAGAACCACAGTTGGCATTGAGCTACTTATCTACTGTAAAAAGGCAAGAAAGGAAACATCCTAGGAATACGATAAAAACATCGCAGGTTGTCATGCGATTGCAGAGATTGTGTATAAAAATGAGTCAAAATTACTAATATAAATGTATAATTTCTATAACCTCTGAACCAGAGTTTAATCAATTTTTCACTCATCTACGTTACTTAAACAAAATGTCAATTGGTCGGATGCACCTCACCTATCTATTCCCCAATCCACGCTTCTTTCAGTGTACACATGCTTCGTGCAGCTGTATTCCGCGCGCCTTTCGTCTTTCGCAAGTGATATATACGTGTGGTAAGCGCGTAGCTGTGTGCCGAGACGCGCAGCTCGCTTGATCCCTTAGCTCGACGTCACCTCACGAACTCTGCTTCCGAATGGCTTCCTTTCCGGTTACGATAACCCATCAATCTCGGATACACGAGGCTACGACGAGTCTAGTTCCAGTTGTGTTAAATGTATAGTACATAAAGAATTGACGGTTGAAAGAATTCATGGGGAATATATCATTTGCAAACATTTTGTAAGATTATACTATGTCATTCTTACTTGTCTTGTATGTGGTTGAAATATGACGATAGATATTAGAAAGTATTTCTGAATGCATAAAATAACAGAGCAACATGATTCGGGTGAATACTTGTGTTGTAAAACTGAGGATGAGACAATGTTTCCCAAAAATATTTGTCAATGAATTCTGTCGAGGGAATATGTCTTTGTGTGTCAATTTTCTTGTTTTCCGAAATCTTTTGTTACTTCCAGTTTCATTTCTTTCAAAATCACGATGAGAATGCAGTGTCTACGTCTTGTTATTCATTATACCTTGTACTTCAATTACTTCCATAAAATAAATACAAATAAATTAGGAAATGGAATTCGAAGTTTTTTTGCAAATAATTGCTCATCCGAAAAATAAAAATAAATTGACAAATGTCTCGCAGTTAAAGCGTAAATAGTTTCAATTTCGAAATTCTTCTCGTGTTAAATATAACAAGAAACATGACTCCCACTCTATGAATTTTTATGTTACTGATTGAAGTGATTTACAGTGACAGACTCGCAATTTCGGACTGTTACTGAGCTTTCAAACATGTATATGGATATATTTCTATCATTCGCTGTGTAACGCAAAAATTGTCATGCATCCAATTTTGCGCGGTTTTGAAAGCAATTTTTATTTCTATATTGCTTAAGTCATACAAATTCAAATAGTGTTTTCCCACTTACGTATTGAAAAAAAATTCCCGATTTTACTTGATGTTTTTACAATTTTTTTGATACCTCTCTCAAAATGTAAGCTCTTTGAAACTTTTTACACAAAACCCAACCAAATTTATCTCGGACCAAGAGGCACAAGAAGCGTCGAAAAGGTAGTACTACTTTCGTAGTGGAGTCACATTTACAACAGCTTGTTGCAAGTCCACATATAAGAACAAATATGTAAATGGCTTTACCTTCCGGTGCCCTGCATGCTCCGCTTACCTCCGTCGTCGGACCCTTTCGCTGCCCGCAAGCGTCCTTTGCTACCGCTCGCGTGCAAAAAGCTGCCCTAATTTATGGGCGCGCCTCACGCTGTCGCCGTGTCCATTAATTAAAGCGGTGCGTGAAAGCAGTTCCGGTCACCCCGTCACGCCCCCGGGGACGGCATCCCCGCCCCCCGCTTCGCTCCCACCCGCCCGCTTTTAACCGCCAACTGGCGTTGACTTGCTCTGACGCTGTACTTCGAACTAGAGGTGGTGGATTATTTCAAGGTCGTATGAATTTTCGATTTGAGGTAAAGCGTCAAATGGAGAGAAGAAAACTCTTTTTTAGGATCTACGAATTGTGCAAAGTACACGAAATTATGTAGGAAACTGCGGTTATCCCAAGAGCAATAACCTATTATCACTCGCTGAACAATAATGTACCCCCACCATATTCACTAGGGGATATAATTAGTTTAAATTACTATAATTAAATTATGTTGTCACCCCTTGTAATTAAGTAGTAGCTCGTATGAAAAATAATGATTTTTTNTTAAATTATGTTGTCACCCCTTGTAATTAAGTAGTAGCTCGTATGAAAAATAATGATTTTTTTGAATAATTTCATTTAGATAAGAACAAATTCAAATTAGTTCAATTTTTATTTTTATACCATATTTCCTTTAGACTGAAAATTCGTAAATTAGTTTTTAATTATATGATCATGGAAGAAAGTTGACTTGATATTCCAGCTGTAAAACAGATTTCCTTGTTCAACACACAGAAAGCTCGCTCCGTGTTAATTGTGTTTGAACAAACATTTGGATTGAGAGCTGTATTTGATAGAAGAGAGAGACCCGTATTTAATTAATCATCGACTGATCCAAAATCTCTCCACTTTAGAAATACAAAAGCGAATGTCCAAGTTATTTAGTTGCACTGTAATTAATTAAGTTAGTATGAGCGTGTTAGGGCTGGTCAAGCGTATACCCGTTCCCGAAACTTTCAATGTTATCTATTCTGTTTAGATTAAAAATAGTCATTATAACAATAGTTCATGACTTATGTGTATTAAAAACGACGAATCATTAAGTTGCATAATGGTAAGATTTTGTTTGTTTTTCTTAGATTAAAAATTAATCTTATTCCTAGTTATTCTTAAATAAATAAATAAATTTAAATCTGTTTTGTATTTACTCTTTATCGGTGTATTATTCAAGAAATTATGGTCTTGATAATTAGCTTGATTGAAGTAAATTCCATGCAGACGCCACAGATTGCAGCATGTTGACTGCAAAGAAATTTACTGGTGAAATAGACTCATTATTTATTTTTTTTGCCATACAATTATATTTTATTCGCTTAACTCACCTACAACTGGATATTGATCAGTAAACCTAGAAGTTTAAACTGTATCTTCTTTTGTAAATGTGATGCTGAAAATAAAATATTATTATTATTATTATTCATACCGTTTAAATTCAAACAATGTTTCTGAATAATGGTCTCCAGTTTGACTAGAATTTTTTGTGTCGTTAGGCGACACTTGAGATAGTTTTCGTTCAATAACTTTCTTAATTGTCCGGAAAGGCAAATAATATTTCGTTCTGTGCTTTTCAATACTAAATTTGTGACGGGTGTGATTCCATTAGAAATTACATGGGAAGTAACTTAAAAACGATCGCTTCAGAGGCTTTTATCCATAACTTGCACATATTGTATTATAGACAAGCATATTATGTTCACCAACCAGTTTCTACCAACGCATGGTATATTAATTCCTTAAAAGAAGTGTTGTATCAGCAACGTACCGGGACAAAATTCTGTCCCCTCATCAGCTTGCATTTTACATTAATTCCCAAATAAAAACAAACCTTTTTACATAATAACTACAAAATGCATACATTAACCAATCATCTAAGATTACGTAAGTTTTCCAACTTACCTCATTGAATGGAAAGTCCATATATAAAAATTAAGTTAATTTTTTTTGTGAAATACACAACGTGTTGAAGACAAAAATAAGTAGAAACAAATAGAAACAGAGTTAATGTTGAAGTGAAACACTTCACATGTTGAGGGGACAGAACTTTGTCCCGAAACGTTGATACAACACTCCTTTTAAGAAATTAATATACCATGTGTTGGTAGAAACTGGTTGGTGAACATAATATGCTTATCTATAATATAATACAATATGTGCAAGTGAAATGTGTGATTGATGTATTCACCGACAATCAATATCAAAGTGATGTAATAAATAACTTGATAGATAAGTTATTTTTTCATTTTAAAAAATTGGGACATTTAAAATCAGTCGCCATATCGCTCGTCCCACCTTAATTAATGATCGCTAGTTCCAAAATCTCCTGACACTTTAAAAACACAAAAGGGAAGTGCCAAGTTGCCTTGTTCCGCTGTGATTAATTAACCCAGTGTTGAGTCAACCCCTGAAGCAAGCAGCTAGTGGAACGAGCTTCATGAATGGTGTTTGCTGAGTTGGCATCTTCTTTTCCGGAAGGTCATTAAGTCCCAATGAAGTGTGGAGAACACCCAATCTTCGTGAAGTATCGCAGCTGTGTTTAGGATAGTAAACTGCGAAGTCACCATTTTGGAACAGGAAGTTAGCACGTGTTAAGCTGTCGTACATGAAGAGTTGACTAAATTGACTCGAAAAAGAAACAATAGCCTTCTGCTGGTGATTGATTTAATAACCCCTGTTAGAGATATAATTTGAAATATTATGTACTGGAAGTGCACTAAAATTACATTTCATCTCATGCAATTTTGCATCACTGTCGTCTGTTACATCCAAGCATCCAACCTACCGCAAAAGTAGTAGTAGATTTTTTAAATAAATGAATAAATTCTCAGCATTTACGAACTTCTTGTAACGATAGCGTTTACGAAAGCTTGTAAAGAAATCATTAATTATTAAATTAAAAAACATTTAAATTTTATTGCAAATACTATATACTCCATATTGTGACACTAAACCCCAGTAATAGCTTTCTAGCTGAGGTATGGGGCTGAAAGAAATAAAATGAAAAAAAAACCTCCATATTGTTGACCCCAAAATTAAATTAAATGTTCCAACAATTTGCAATAAAATATAAACTGATTGAGACTGGGTCGAAGGAGAAGAAGAGAAAACACACTATTTCACACTGCCGACGTTTCGAAAATTTATATTTTCTTCATCAGGGCTGTATAAATTCACAATACAACAACTCACTCATCATTAATTAATCACAAAACTTATTACATCTCTCGTACCATAACACGTACAACAACCCATCTATATACACACAGTCTCGCACTCATCGCTAAAACAGAGTTCTCAGTTGGCGGTATGAAATAGTGTGTTTTTTCGTCTTCTTCGACCCAGTCCCAATAACCAGTTTATATTTTATTGCAAATTGTTGGAACATTTAATTTAACTTAAATATGTGCTGTATTAGTAAATTAAAATTCAGCACTTTTGTGTGTATTGTTTCCATAAGTGTATTTTGAGTTGATGAATTTTAATTAATGATTTGTCACTTGGAGTGTACCTCGAAATTTGGTGATAACTGAAATACCATGTTTGAGACCTTCTGTTCATTAGAATTACATGTTAATGCGAGTGATTTAATGAGATTGACAATATTGAGATTTTGGTCATGAAATTACTGTTTATAAATTACTTTCTTGTATAAATGACCGTGCATTAATTGTTCTACAAATCCTTTTCCATCATCTCTCTCTTCAGTCAGTCGTGGTCTTTTATTAAAGGAAAAAGAAATAACTTTTCTACCTGAATATTAAATTCAATAAGTCTACAGCAGCATCTTTATTACCTCGTAGTTAACGTAAATCCTTCTTAGTTTAATAGACTTCGCATGCGCATACTATAATCATGTTGAGCGAATATAAACGTAGGCTCCGCGACCGGAGTCAGTATGAACTTGTTTGTCCGGGACTAACCGCGTCTTAGTAGATAAAACTACCAACGTTTCGGCCATCATAAAACTACTAACGTTTCGGGCATCATAAAACTACCAATGTTTCGGACAACACTTAGGTCTGCATGACTCTGGCATTGCCCTGAAGAAGGCCACAACACGATGGCCGAAACGTTGGCAGTTTTATTCTGTCCGAAACGTTGGCAGTTTTATCTACGTGGTTTGTCCCGGACAGACAAGTTCATATGTTGAACGAAGTTAACGAGAAAGATGTGAGTATGAACTGTATCTAAATGCATGCGTGTATGTGTTTCAGGTGCACATCAGATCTCATTTCATCATGAACGGCGTGTGTGTGAGGTGGCGCGGATGGGTGGATCTGGAGCGCTTGGACGGAGTTGGATGTCTCGAGTACGACGAGGAAAAGGCGCAGGTATGTTCTAGTTTCCTCTCATTTTGGATACTACAATATTTCTTTTTAAAAGTTCATGTTGAATATTTTTACTTGAATTCTCAGAAATGTAGTATTAAAGAGCAATATTGATATATTTGACTATTTGACAAAGCAGTCAGAGATGAGAAAGTTTGAAAGATAAATAGTTTTTTGTTTGAAAGTACAATAAAAAAAATGTTGAGACAGCTCTGAAGTTACCATACCCTCAGATGCGAGGCGAACTCAACTATCCTTGCACAAATTAGCTGACCTCATTCACGAAATTTTTAAAACTCGCGAAATTAATCAGCACAACAATAATTTGAAAGTAAGGTCCTTGGTACGTAAGGAATACTATTCAATGGTAGGAATGTAAGGAGATCCTTATCGGATAAATAGTAAGTGTTCTTTTCGCATCCTGAATTCAAAATACACATCACCGAATATTTAAATAAATTAGTTGAATATTATTTTCGGGGATAATTACATTACGGAAAATGTACTTATTAATGAAAATAGAAACCTTCCCACAGGAAATTTATCTTAGTGCTCTTTATATTAGTTTTTGTTCATTTTGCTGAACATCTGAAACGAATAATTATTTTTTCGTATTTTCAATCACACAACTCACTGGTTTTTTTAATTGTAATTTAGATTTTTGACCGCACTGATTGGATATTGCGTTTAGGGGATTTTCGCTTCCTGTGTGAACCATTATTTTTTCTCGTGTAAACAAGTTGCATAATGACAACACAGGAACCAATCCTCACGACCTAAACACTATGTGTGAATCACTCAGTCTTGAACCAAGCCAAAGTGATGACATGCCACCGGGAAGGTTGCGGCTCATGAGAAAAAATGTGGAATGTAAGTTGGTATTTGTCAATATGAATTCGTAAGATGTAAAACTTAAATAAATCATTAGAACGTGTAGTAAGATTCACAAATCTTCTTGTAGCCCTGATGAAGGCCAAAATAAGGATGAGATGTTGAAAAAATAGTTGTTGTTTATGACAAACGCAATATCCAATCTAGTATTGTTTACAACTAATATTTCAAAAAAAAAAAGAAAAAAAAAAGAGGTTACTATAAACGTACAGCAACAGAAGTAAGTGTCATGTGTGTTGTGACCAGCGCTAACAATCAGCTCTTCAGCGCTGTGTGTCTGTGCGCAGATGGAGGATTCCTTGCTGCGGGAACAGATCGAGCGGTACAACCAGCGCCTGCGAGACTTCGAGGAGAAGCAGCGCGCTTATCGCCAGCACCAAGAACGACCCGGGGATCAGGACCTCGAGGTGAGAAACACGAAGCACAGCACTCGGCAAGAACACGCACTTTTCGACAAAACATTCATTTCTTCTCAGGGAAATTGCAAATAAATATCTTACTTTTTTACTTAACATTTTGAAACAGCAATATATTCAAAATCCGTGGGTCTTCAATTTGTCAATTAGTAGCTGAGTCCCCTCTTATTCTATCACGTAATATTTTGAATTTTACTGAAAAATATTTCTGGAATCCCCATTATTATAGGAAACCTTTGTCATATGCCATTGTCAAAACAATAGTGAATCAAACATGATAAACAAAACAAAATAACTTGAACAATACAAACAGGTAAATTAAGAAACTTTGCATTGTGTTCACCAAGATTTAATATGTCCCTCCAAGTAAATGTATGTTTCCTGGTACTGAATGTTTTACGTTAATTCCTATCTAAAAATAAAACTTCTGTTTTAAGTACTAGAAGTATAATGATCTCATAACTTGGTGTAATTATAACCGCGGATTAATCTTTTATCAGGACTCGTTCCGTGTACAAATTAATTCACAATGTCGTGTGAGAATACAGTGACATTTTCTCACGAGTTCGAGATAATACCTCGCTGATGGCAATATATTTGTCGAAATAGTGGCGAGTTGTAAGTAAAAGAATGCGTGTATTAACCAAGTTAATACAACCAAGTTAATACAGTTAATACCACAATCAATGAGCAAAATGGGCGAAAGGATTCATGAGGTGTAGTTGAGAGTAGGGGAAAATGTGTCGTAGAATGAAATTTTTAACCGAAATTGCGATTTGCGAACTTGGGAGTTAATATCTTACAATTGGAGAAAAAAAATTCGTAATTACAAAATCGTTTCTTGAGAGTACCTAACTTTGAAATAACCTTTATATTCTCAATTTTAAGAACTTATATTTATTAGAATCCATGGTCACTTTCGACGACTGTTCTATACGTCCCACTTTTATAGAGATATTTTCTCTCACGAACACCCATTACGTATCTAACCCTCGCATGTGCAAACCCAAACAGAGTCCCACTCTGCGTTCGGCACACTGCTTCTCTGCGTTCCCTCGCGAACAATAACATACAAAAGAGAGAACTCTTAAGCGCGGGGCGCCCGCGGCGGTAACAGCTACGACGCCTTGACCCAGAGGAGTACACGAGATGAATACGAAGAGGTGCTCCATCGATCGCAAGCACTCTCAACGCCGGCGCTCTGACGGAAGGTACACAAACAATTAGACGAGCCCGCTGCTGTACTCTAAGTCCGGTAACTTAACCCATCGAAAATGCAATCCAAGAAAAACATTAACACGAATGCACTGAGTTGATTCTAAAGCAGTGGCAGTAAATTAGTTTATTGCGCCGATCGTTGTCATAGGCAAGTTGTAACAGCTCTTTTTACAATAAATTATTAAATTATTAATTTCTTTATTGTCACTCTAAGTGGCTTGATCTTCGTACAAGGCCTGTACACGGTGTAACCAACGCTTTCGCTTCGCCATCGTCCATCATTGTAATGATTGATGTATTTCGCATCACGTTGGCTGTACTTTCTGATTTCTTTAAGCTTAAATCTATCGCCAACTATTCTATTCCTTTGTGGTGTTCTTCTGTTCCTTTGTACTTTGTACTAGTCGCTTTTGTGAATACTATAAAAATTATTCGGATATTACTTAAATTCGTAGATGTTCACAATTCGTATTAGGCAGCCATATTGCATTATTTTTAGTAAAGTTATATGTTTAGTAATTATGTCGTTGCTCAACGGTCATGTTTTCGAGTCGTTCACCTTCAGTTTTGTAGTTTGATGAGGTTTTCAAGGTTTTTTCCCCCATTTGAGATTTGGATTTCCAAGCTAACTTATTTTGGTGTAAGGAATAGGTGTATAGCCTGTTCCTTGCCTCCTGTTCATCTCTTTAAATTAATTTTAAAACTCCTATTGTTTTCGTCTCATTTTTCATCATTATGATCCAAATTTTTTTTATTGCGCACAAGAATGAGGAACGAATGATTTTATAATCTTAAATAGAATATTTTATGTTTTGATACATCATTTTTTCATGACTTATGCCAAGGATAACCTATGGAATAAAGTGTTGTCAAGTTATAGTTCAATTTTAATATAATTTGCTTCTCATTGGTTATGTATGACTGGAGGAAGTGTTATATTACTCACCAGCATTCTCATGACACGAAATTAATTGAATCGTCACAATTCGTCTCCGGAAAACAATTTGAGCAGCACTCATCCATTGGAACATAAAATTTCCTTTTCGATCACCATTTCTCCGACTCCTGTTTGAAGTGTGAGACTCTAATACTTTAGGGATGTGATGAACTTTTGAATTATGATATCTTTATGAGATCTAAATGTTTGTTCACTGTTTCCACAAACTTACTTCTTATTTTGCGATATTTTAAAACGAAACCAGTAACGTTTTACTACAAGTATTGAAAGAGTAATCGCATTTGAGAGAAATTATAACGAGGTTAGATTCCGCTCGAATGTTCCTCTAACCGCACAATAGTGGCGCTGACAACCCGTCGACTTCACATAGACTGATCCCCTCAAATAAATACTACCTGTCGCAAGAATGCGCGTTATTTGGGGAAAGCAAGGAGGGGACATTTTATTTGGAGACCACTAGTCCGTTGAATAAGGCTCATAGTCGCCCCATTCTGAAGCGGTCAAACTCCACTGTCGCTGGTCGTGACAATGGACGCAGACGTCGAACGGGCGTGCACTATTGACGATGTCCCTTCTCTGTCAATCCACCCCCGCTGTTGTACTTCCATCCCCCTCGCGCCCCTCCGCCGCTCAGTTCCTACTCACCCCCACCACCATCGCATTCAGTTTTCTGTACCCTATTTCGCGTCGCCGTGTCCACACCCTAATTTACTACCGTTCAGCAAACAGGCGCTTTTCTACGCTCTCCTTTCAACCCATGACAGGTATCGATCCCAGATTGAATTATGTATTCGTCTTTCTTGTGATTGTTTGCGTATTGTACTTCAACTGCTCGGTTTCTCTCAAAAATTTTTTTTTTTTTCAATTCCGTTTTCACACTCAACTCCCAAATTTTATTGTATTTCGTGTAGAAGTTACTTGCTAATCGTTTAATTCTGTTGTTTTTTATTGATCATTTTATGTATTTCCGGTACACGTCTATTGCTTTCCGGGTATGCTTTTTCGGTAAACTCTAGCTAAGAAACTCTATTTGCCTGTAAACTAGTAATTTTTGCTTGAATTTACAGAAACTCGTGTTTTAGGGATATCCATACATTGTTTGAAAATAGGTTCCATTCTCTTCGTCTGAAATAGAAAAATTCTGTAAAAAAGGAAAGAAATATAAATTGAAAGTGATTGAAGATTGCAAAATGTTGAGAAACACAACAAGGTCTCCTTATCTTCCCCCAAAAGTACTTTTGATTTCACCTTCCCTTCTCCAATTCTCTTCCAATTCACGTCTTCCAACGCTGTTCTCTACTCTTCTCATTCTCTTCTCTACTCTTCCAATGCTCCCCTCCGGCTTTCCCCTACATCCTCTGCCGCGTGCGCGTTTCACCCTCAACCACCCCTATCCAGACTCCACCCCCATCGCGTACATCGCCCCGCCCTCGCATTCCGTCCGTGGACGTCACAGCCATTCGAGAGCGCTGCCCTGCAATTACATACGGGGATTAGCCTCCCAGCGGGGGCGTTTAACGACCCCTTTGCCCCGGCTAATCCACGCGGTTCGCGCACAGGCAGCTGTCCCTGGGGCTTTGAATGTGACGCGGGGGTCAAGGTCGATATGCGCACTGCGGGTGGAATTAGCTTTTTTTCTTCTTGGTTCAGATGAAACCTCTATGGTTCTCTGGGGTTTTGGTTGTTAGTAGAAGTCTCGTTGACTAATGTTCGTTTTTTTTTTGTTTCGTGAAATGTATCCACGAACAAAGCAACTTGTTAGAAAAGTCGATTTCAATTTCTTTTTAGTCATGTTTAGTTTAGAATTTGTACAGAAAACTGAACATTAATGGGAATGCTCTCCTATTTTATATATTTTATTAGTATATGCTAATTACTTATTTATTAATCCATACTAATACAAGTGAATTCTGTGTAACATCTGTGGCATGGAAATCAGAAAAAGTAACCGATGAAATTATCTGAAATTTCACAGAAGTCTCCTTGAGGATTATTACAAGTAGAGTGCAAAGTATGGTTAATATGGATGAAATACAAAAGCAGAAAATAATTAAAATTGTCTGCTAACCAGTAGATGTGTAACACTCGCAAGACTGTTGAGTCTGAAGCATTCCGAAGAGCCAAATTTCCTGCCCTTCCGAGTTCAGTTGAGTAATGAGAGGTGGAAAATTACGTAAATGTATATAACCTTAATGACCGAATCGTAGAAGCAAAATTAAATAAAGGCTCTAAAGAGCATTGTTTTCTAGCACATAACCTTAAAGTGAAATTAAAACCAAAGAGTCAGAGACCTCATCTATCAGATTTGTCTGTAAAGCGTTCTGAGTAAACTGTGTTTTCCTTCTGTCTGGATATTCCTATAATGTATTTCATATTTGCATTCAATACTGAAAACTGTGTGTATTTTTGTGGGTTTTCTTTTGCTGTATTAAATTTTTGAAATTAACCAAAATGAAAATTTAATGTCACAAAAGTTGAGAAATATTGAAACGAACAAATTAATTTAGCAAATTATATGAGAACCCCGGGCAACAGCGGGCATGAAGAGCTAGTATGGAATAAAAAGAACCTCTCCATCTCTTTAATTCTAGATTTAAGTAATTAACATTATTTTCATTTTTGTATTTGATCCTCATATCTATTTCGATGGATACTGAGGTACACGCACGAATTGAGAAAAGATGTATATAATATTTTTCTTGGACAGCAAATAGTGAAAATTATTCCTTAGTCGTAAATACGTTCGCTAAACGTATCGTACCCTAATTCTTGGTGTAATATTATCTTTCGTCAAATGAAAACATCTCGAAATATAAATAAAATAGGGTTTCGCCGTTGAAGCCACCCATCCGTTCGAAGTGACCGAGTAGTATTGCGAGGTAATAGCAGTAACACTCCCACGTGTGCTTACAGCACAAAGCCAAGTGGACCCTTAAAGAGCCCTTAACTGACGGGTATCAACAGCACAAAGCGCGGACAGCCGCTCTCTCCAGTCTGGGCAAGGGCCGCGCATTGAGTCCTGCAACGTCGGAAGCATATCGGGCGGGCGGACCGACCTTGAGCCCTGCCTCCGCACTCTCTCTGGCGCGTTGTAAAATCCGTCGAAGGGCAGATGGACGCGGAAGGAAGTGACTGTACAGTGCAGAGCTAAGAAATATAGAGTTCTCGTGCTGCTGATACATGTCGAAATTCAACTTCAGAAAGAAACTAATAAACGGAAACGCACTGTTTTTATTAGTGTATTGTATATTAGTCGCAGTAAATTACTTTGTTGTCCTCAATATGGTCATACGCAGTTTGTAACAGCTCTCTTGACAATAAATGATTTACATGTTTATTTATTTATTGTCAGTCTAATTGACTTGATGTTGGTGCAGCGCTTGTGCACAGCGTAGCCAACACTTTTGCTTCTCCGTATCCTCCACTTCACTGGGCATTGCGGTATTTGTGTAGCGCATTCGCTGTATTTGACTAAGCAATTGACGAACTCACAAATAGCACCAACATGCCATTTTCACATGGTTCGAACACGCAAATTACCCAATGCTACATACGTGTTGTTATACCAATGATGGACGGGATGTATTTGATACAANTATACAATTAAAAAAGTCAAAATGTAGGTTAAAAACAGAATATGAACAAATCTCGATCACGCGCGCTCTATTGAGCGAAACACGGCAAACCAAATGTGGACGGTTGACGCAAATATTTGCCTTATTTGAATCTTTTGATGTGCGACTAAAAACCGACAAGAGGACGAATACGGGTGTTTGCCACAGTAGAGCAAATACATCGAATACAGACAAATATGTCATCTATACTTGGCCGTGTTGGCAAACACACAAATAGGCAACGCCAAATGAAGTGCCGGCCTAAGTAATAATATTTGTACCTCGCGTTATGTTGACAGGACATTCCATTGTCTGAAAACTGAAATCTATCGCCAATATCGGTCATTAATTCAATGCACTAGCTCTTACGGCGCTATTGTGTTCCTTCTGCATCGAGCGTGTGGAACGAATATTAACTTTTGTCTTAGATTGTTCTGTTATCAAATTGTACTTCTTTACTGCAAATATTCGCTTATGTGGCTACTATTAATATAGATCGCGGAAAAGCAAAAAGTGGAAGATGAAACAATAGGAAATCGTCAACTCATCTGTTGAAAACTCTCAAGTAAAATANGATTTGTGTGATTTGCTCAATCCGGTTACGCAGAAAAGAAACGCAAATTCTCTGGGACGTTTGCGTAGAGGACACCTCGAATAGGTAATGGTCAGAATTTCACGGCGGTTCCAGAAGCAGCTTGCGTGGGGAGACGGAGGCACCTGAACGCCACACATTGTGTTTGGCGAAGGACAGAAGGGGAGTGGGGGTGGGAGGAAAGGGCCCTCCTGTCTGTCACTCTTCGCCACCGAAGGACCAGAAGTCACGGGAGATCAAAAAGCCCGAAGGGTGGGGGGAGGGGATGGTGAGGAGGGAGGGAGGAATGGATATGCTCGCCTCCAGGGCAGCTGCTTGAGCTCCGGCTTCCGATGGTGGATATGATACCTATCCCGATATAATAACAGTTATTTCGGTGAATTGGTCGCTGTTATATCTTGTTAAGTGAAATTGGATTTTCACGCCGAGTTATGTCGGATTCCGCAGAGAGAACAGTGTTTGATGAGAGTTCCATGTCGTGCTCGATTTTTTTTACAAAAACATCGATTAAATGAATTAAATTCTTAGTCTTTATACTTTTTAATAATCACGATAAAAATATACTTTAAAGTATTGAATTGCGAGTGATCTGAAGCATTAAATTTAAGTTTCCTAGCTCGGGTTTTCCTCCAGGTACAGACGGATTTTTTATTCAGGCTCTGAAGGCTCTAACCTTGGAACGGCGACTATTGAAATAGTTATTTTAATAGTTACGATTTATAAACAATATTTTTCGAAGAATCTATAGTTCAGAATGATGCTTATGAAATACCTTTTCTGTGTTTTATTAAATGGAAATTTGTTGGTATTCTGTTAATATTGCTACACGTACCGAACTACTTTTATTCTCATCTTAATGAGTGTGCTGAATGTTATATCCACCTCTTCCTTAGGGCCCTTGATCGGAATTGATGGGGTGGTCCCTTGCCTGCTTCCGGAGAGTAAAATAGTTTATTGTCCTCCTCGTGATCATAGGTAGTTAGTAACTGCATTTTTTGACAATACATTTATTTCTTTAAGTAATGATAATCACTTAGCTCAGCATTGAGCACATTTTTACATTATTGTACCTTAAATGAACATGTTAACAATGAAACGTATTTCTGCGTAAGCTTTTTCTTTATAAATTATATATGTAAAGAACTCTACTGAAACTTATTCGTTCCTTTTTCATTTGAAACAACGAATCAAAAAGACTTACTTCACCCCCCAAGTTAATTAGTGAACGAGTTCAAAGAAGCTATTCAAAGAAAAGACTCATGCGGCATCTTGCGTGATGTTTGTGGAACACGCCACCGCCATACGCAGAGCGCTAGTGTCCGTGTGGCACGCAACCTTTGGTAACTGGAGGAGGAAAATCAACGAGCAAAACAGAATTCTTTATTCGAGAGCTCCGGGCTTTTTGTCGCTAACTTTGCGTGTTTCATACGCCCTTCATTGAACTCCGACCGTCCATTTTTTGTGCATTTCATGTTTGATTCAAAGATGATATTTTACAATTATCAAAAAAGTAGTCCTTCACATGATTTGATATAAGATTTCGCTTTAAGTGATTTGGCACAAAAACAAAATTTAAGAGAAATCATGGAATGTTTTAAATGTTTCGAACATGCATATGAGGTATGTCTTCTCAAAAGAATTAGGAACGAGTGGTCTGGTAAACAAATGATCCTACAATTCTAAATAGAATATTTTATCTTTTGATCTATCAATTTTTGACTAATGTCAAGGATGACCTATGGAAATCAAGTGTTGTCAAGTGATTAATTCAATTCTAACACAAATTACTTCACATTGGAGTTATATTACTAGCCAACATTTTCACGACACGAAAGTTATTGAATCGTCGAAATTCGTCCCCGGAAACCAATTTGAGCAGTAATCCATTGGAAAATAAAATTTCCTCTTCGATCACCTTTTCTCCTCCCTCTGTTTGAAGTGTGAGGATCTTGAAGAATGGTATCAGGGATATTAATTAATTCGCTGAATACATTAATACTTCAGAGATGTGATGAACTTTTCAATTCTGTAATATTTATGAGATCTAAATGTTTGTTCATTGTTTTCACGAAAATACTACTTTTCTGTAATCTTTTGAAACAAAAGCAGTGACGTGCGCGTGAGGAATGTCCTCTCATGTGACACCCTATTGTCTACACGGCGAATGGCTCTACAAGTTCCGTGTGGAATAAAAATAATGTTTTCTTAACATAGCCTTTTAATAATTTTTTTAAAAAAAATATTGCTGTGAAGGAAAAAAAACATTACAGGAAATTTAAGTTATTTTATTTCTCGTGGACAAAAGTTACTTCACTCTCAAGTGGAGGGCAATGAACTTAGAAATGAAGATCGAAATTCAATAACCATCAACTGTTATGCTTTAAAAAAGAAATAAATAGTGGTTATCTATATTTTGCGCCCATGTTTTGGCTGAAAAATTAAAAGGTTTAAAAAAAATTGGAAACAAAAAAAATGCCCGTATAGAGAATAATTTAACAAGTTCTTTAGGTATCTGAGTAAAACTGTACAAGGAATGTATAGTCAATATAAGAATTCAGACAAGAAAAAGTTTGACTTGGAAATGAAACTTTAAAATGTATCTATTTCTGTCGACTAAGGATTTCATGTACTGATTAATATATCACAAACCCATATCAAATCCTTTAAATCGATGGACGGATTTTTCGTAACAGTCCTGTGGCTTGTTGACTTTAAGCCTGCGTAATCTACCCTTGTATATGTAGTTAACACCTGCAATGAAATGCATGACTGAATACAGAATGAGTTTTTTGTTCGCGTGTTCTGCTTCGGTTGGAACAGTATGCCATTTTTTTTCCGCTGACGCCTTGCCCTAAGGGTATCAACTGAGGAATCGAGATCAAAAGGAACATGTGTGTTTTTACCTGCACCGTATCCCTGACACCGTGTTGCCTGCTCTATCGATCGACACGATGTGCGGACAGCAGCGTGAAAAATGCTGTTAAAGAACACCTGTCTATATCAGAAATTCCTTCAATAGACCGTGCCCCTGTTATAACTGGGACATAAAAATAAGTTTTGAGCCTCCCAAATATCATTCCCCCTTAAGATTTACTTTCTTTCTTTATTTAGTTTATGCCTTTTGGCAAAAGGAGGTTGAGGCCCTGAGGCTCTTCCACCTAACCGATGGACTCGGGTAAGGGAATTGAGAAGGAGAGATATTGGGTTGTCAGGGAACCGACATTTGTCTGGAGTAGGTGAGGGAAACCCCAGCTGAAAATCTCACCTAGTTCGGCCGAGCAGGATTTGAGCCCACGCTCTAGTTTGATTAAATTTATTTTTCACAATTATTTTTTGTTTTACACCAGTTGTTCCCAAAATGGGCTTTGTGTCCCGGGTCACCGTTCCTTGGCACACAGTGCCCTAAATGTAAATGTAACGTTATATTTCATTTAAACAATCAACACCTTTACACAAACATGTGTTTTTGTATCATTTATTTCTCTCTGCCGTTTCTTGCTCATAGTGATATAGTACTACGTGAAAAGTAATCTAGGTATAAATATAATTAAAATTGTACAGTATCATGTAAAAGTCACTTTTGTACATCAGGGGTGCTACGGCACCAGAAATAATCTGTTGACCATGTTTACCGCGTGTCTAAAAAGTTTCGGAACCACTGACTTAACACTAAGAAATTTGATTACAACCTTTTCTTATTCTTTCAAATACGAACATCGACCGGTATCGGATATCGTGTCACAAAATCCTTTTACAACAAATTAATCTTTGTATCCTTGTCGTTACTTCTCAAAAGAATTTCAGGAACAGAATTACGTCATCGCAGAACGCGACGGCGGAAAAGAGTTACAGTTCCCTTTTTTATACTTTGGAAATGTTTTCTACGAAACTCTTCGTGCGGAAGTAATTTTTTTTTCTACCACTCCTTTCATCGCCCCAGTACAAACAGTACGCTGTGCCTTTTGGGCGTGCGAACGTGCCCGTTTGCCTTGTGGTGGTTGAATGCACAGCAGCGCTGCTCAGTCGACTGAACTGCAGGCGTGACGAGACATTCTTCCCACTTGACTGCACCCCTTTGCTATCGGTCACCAACGGCGCGCGTCACCACCAACGTCGTTTTCACCAACAAACACACACTGTGATATCAAGTATAATTTCTTTGCGAGTGTGTTCTTTTTTTGCCAAACCGTATATTGCAACAGTGCAAATACAGCGAAACGTGTCTAAAACGCGCATTCATTGGACCTTCATATTTGTTAGCTATTGAGAGGTCAAGGTTACAGAATAAAACGACCAGTGGCGGACCAATGGCGGAAACGACCATTGGACCTGAACTCTCATCAAATAAAATTCAAGTTGATAAATGGCGTACTTTGTAAAAGTGTTACCAGATTAATATTTGTTATTAGTTATAATTCTTATTATTTATAATTGTTTTTGTTATTAATAATACCTTATTGTTAATTATTAATTTCGTGTATTTTATTTAGAGGTAATATTTATCAAATGTGTTGTAAAACCATAATTTTTAATCAAAAATTCTCCTCCCCTGTTCGCCCCCCCCCCCTTCAATTACGGTCTAGATCCGCCACAGAAAACGACTGGAGGTTGGAAAGGAATAAGTAGCATTAATGAGTCAATACCCTAAATAAATCATTAAAATACACTCTTTGTCTTTGAATTTTATAGTCTGAAAGTAATAATATCAGGAAATTCTCTTCTGCATTTTTTTAGATCATTGTTTTGTTTTCTATGCTATATTTCCCGGAGAAGGCATAAGAGAAACTCGCTCCATATCTCTGCTAGGATAAAAAATCTAACAAAAAAAGTATATTCATGAGGAGTGGGACGGGAAATAAAAAAATGCCCCGTATAGAGAAACTTCCGTTAAGAGAAGTCCCAGTGTATGGGAAGGTGTTGTGCCTTTGACCTCTCTTTCCTAAAATAAATTATTAAAGATTACTAAAAGTTTTTTATCATCTTCAATTTGTCTTAATACGTTTATGCTGTTTCTGATCATGTCTAAATTTCTAAATTTTTATTTTATACTTTTAATATTTTTAAACTTATATCTAAATATCTTTCGCACGTACAACATATTATTGTACCTTTAACTACGACTTTTACCTTTGACCAGGTGGAAGTAAATAATTTTCGAGACCGTTTCGTCTAAACTTAATAAATAATTAATAAATTTACTGCCAAAAAGCAGTTAGCAAACTATGAATGACCACGTGAAGGACAAACGTATTTACTTTCCATGAACAAGCAAGGGACCATCCCGTCTAGTCCGATCAAGAGCCCAGAGGCAGAGGCGGATTTAACATTTCAGCACGCTCCTAAGAATAAAGAAATCAGATACATTGTAATATCAACAGAATACCAACAATATTTTATTTAATAAAACACAAAAACTATTTCACAAATACGTTTTATTATCAGCATAGATTATTCGAAAAAAATAGTTTATAAATCGTAATTATTAAAATAAATATAAATTCCATATTAATTATTACAATAGACCGCCAACCTTAGGCAAGAACCTAGAGACCATGTTTATGAAATTCGCCTTTCCAGAAGGAAAACCGGAGAAAAACCCGGGCCAGGGTGGGGATTCAGAATTAATATACACAATCGTGCCAAAGTTAAGTACAGATGAAACAAAACTTATGCGAATGATAAGACACGAAACTAACATCCAGGAAAATAGTTCTGAGTTTTTACGAGAGACTGAATCGGAAGCGTTCTATGGCTCCATTGAGAGTGAAAGTCTCGTGGGCCTTATAGCATTCGCGCATGACTGGAGGATCGCCGCGCGTTGAAGATTTGGTCAAGCTTTGTTTCTCCTTTTAGGGAACGGAAATAATGCGATTTCGTAACATGGTTTTTATTTTCTTCAGAGGTTTCTCGTCCTGAATGACGAAAATGCCAAGTGGTTGAAAATAAGAGTATTTGTTTTCCGAGGAAATAAAGTGTTTCATTTTACGTTGCCATGCTGTAGCAAAAAATTAGTGTCATGTGTTGAAGCAAGCACCGGGTTAAGTAACATCATTTTTCATAAATCATAATAACTTCCCGGAATTTTTTAAAGTTATATATCTTTTTTTTTTGAGAGAGAGAAAAAATAAGGGGGAATAAATCTTCAATTGAAGATATACAATCGTATGCATTAAGAATGACGTAGGTCTATTGAAGGTTATAAGATAAGTTAACAATAATCGAACCATATTTATTAGGAATTCCGTGTCTACTGCGTTTTCTCTAGTTATTCAATTCGAGGCTCCGTTTGTTGAAAATAGAACTGGCAAACTCTAACGTCATAAAAATATTTAGAAAACTGGATTGTTCTACAAATGTCACTGCTTTTATGTTCTGATTTCGTGATCCTATCCGATGATTTTTGGGCGTGAATGATGCTGCACCTACAGAAATAGCGGATGATGCATTTTCATTTTATTTCTTTGCCAGAGTTTATTTAACAACTATTATTCCTAAGCTATATTTCAAAACGTTTTATATTATGGAATATTTTTCAGCAGAAAAGTTCTTGGCGTGGCTTTAAATTACGCGTTATGACTACTATTATGATGTGAAGTATCGTGGAACGTGTTAAACTTATTTTGATTCCCTTTATTTCACAATATCATTTATTTAGCTGAGTATTTATGGTTTCGCAGAGAACCTTTGAGGAACTCCCGTTATGTGTATTTCTGTTGTTTAAAAAACCGGTGTTCGAATTAAAGAAAATNGGGGGGGGGGTGGAATTTGAAGCTTGTCCTTTCCTACTTCAATGCGATACCTAATAAAATTGTCAACAAATTTTATTATATTTATTATATTCAGAGGGTGGGTTTTTAAAAAATTCTCATAGTTTTTGTAATTTTTAAAATTTAAATTGGAATATTTAATTATTATAATTATGCACATTCCATGAAACCTTGTTGGCACATTATTTTGACAATCCTCATTGACAATCACGAGAGTTAGAACTATGTTTTCCTTTTATAAGATGTAGAAGTGGAGGTGAAAAATGACCGAAGGAAAATCCGCCCCCCCCCCACTTTAATTCGAACTCTGCTTCATAAATAATAAATTTATTGTCAAAACAGCAGTTACAAACAACGTGGACAATAAACTAATTTACTCTCCGAAAGCAAGTTAGGGACCATCCCATCAATTCTGATCAAGGGTCCTAAGACTGAGGCGGATTGAAAACATTCACTAACTCCTAGATATGATAAAAAGTTAGCTACGTGTTATAGTACTAATCGTATATCAACAAATTTGGAACTTAACACAACAAATTTATTTCAAACGCTGGAATCCTCTTCCCTGGGAAGCCGGTCTCCTCCGACCGGGAGACTCAGCGTCAGCGGGTCTGTCACGCACAACATGCGCGTCTCGTGAGGGGACGGACCGGCGGGTGGCAGGCGACTCACTGGGAAGCGGAGGAGGCAAGCGACGGGGCATTCGGAGTCGCTGCTGTTGCTGACTGACTACACATCAGCGAATGGCGCACGGCGGGGTGACGCACGACGCGTTCAGCCCACTGAGAGAGGAGCAGAATAGGGGGACAATTGTGTAAAAATAATATTAATGTGGATGAAATTCTTGCATCAGTCTAATTGTATCAAACAATACAATAATAATCTCCTTAGGAAACTCGTTGTGACCTGGAGATTTTCTTAGATTTATCCGACTACCACAACCTCCAGTCATGAAAGTAGAGGAAGATGATGATGATGATAATAACAATAATAATTTAAAAAATTCCTTCATTCCGTGGCGAGGCTCAGGTCATCATCGTTCTCTTCCGCCTCACCAAGGCTTAATGAGCTAAAACATGGCAAATANTGAAGCGATTATCATTAAGAAAAAAAAAATTATTAATGTTTAGTTGATGGGAATATCAAATTCGGAACAGAAAATAATAATAGATGTAAAATTCGATTCTCAATTAGCGAAATTGGGGAAATTTTGAAACTTTTGTGACGCCTATACATCATTTAATATTCTCGTGATTTAATTAATTCTTGCATTTTATCAGAGCAGGAGTCCCGGGGTTCGATTCTCGACTCGTCGTCACATATCTTCTCCACGTGTAGGGAACACGGAAGAAATATATGCG
>NNCF01130536.1:261304-279994 GCA_002313205.1 Laupala kohalensis | reverse complement strand
TTTACTCTCCGGAAGTAAGCAAGGGACCATCCCATCAATTCCGATCAAGGGCCCTAAGGCAGAGGCGGATTCAAACGTTTCAGCAAAAATTCCTAGATAAGATAAAAAGTTAGCTACGAGTTATAATTCTAATAGAATGTCAATATGTTTGTAATTTAACGCAAAAAATTATTATCGAACTATAGATTATTCTGAGTATAGTGTTTAAAAATCAAAAGAATTGAAATAACTCTAAATTCACGATTTATTGTTACAATAAACATGCCCCTAGACAAAGCCTAGAGAACCTGAATAAGATATCCGCCTCCACCCGAAGGAAAACCGGAGCAAAACCCGGGCCAGGATGGGGATGTAAATTAAATATTATATGAACTCTTTCAGAAATTCAATTCCGATTCAGTGTACACATGTCGCCTTACAGAAAACGTAACACTAACCCGAAATTGAAGTTTCGGCCAGTTCAAAAAACGCGAGTTTCTGCAGCTGCCATCTGTTACAGAGGCAAGTGCGCCCCCGGTATCAGTAGATCTGTTGCGCTTTTGTCCCGAAAGTTCCTTTTTGGCTTTTGCTGCGACCCGTATCCTCTTAGGCGCCTCTGCGCTCACTTTGGAGAAACCGAAACCTTCGCCATGCTCTGTTCTTTCTAAGGTATCACCTCTCTCTGTCGGGAATGTTTTCAAAGCTACCTGGCGTTCAGCACAGAGATGTAGGTTTTGTGCAAAGTATTATATACGTCAGAGCGAAGAGAGTCTCTGCCCCCCACCCCGCCACAAAAAAAGTTTCATATGATTGTTTGAACCATTCGCTATTCAGCGGCGATTAAGCTGCAAAATTTTAAATTATTTGACTTAAAATAACTATGAGCTTATATGGAGAAGCTTTTCATTAGAGAGATTTTCGTACCTCACAGGGCATTTACTAGATCTATTCACCAAACACTGCGGAAAATACTGTTCTAACCGAACAGGCAGCCCCATCGCGTGACCGAAGGCAAAGCGACACTTGTGAAAGAAAATGTCAAACGAAAACTTAAATTTATTATCAAGTTTTAAAATTACGAAATAATCGTCCTCGTAAAAATCAGTAGAGGGTATACTGAGTTAATTTGAACTCCTTCAATGAATATTTCCAAGTTTTGTCAATAACTTATCACTTTAATTTATGAAAAATGTTCCGTGGCATAATGAAGGTCTTTTTCGCCGTCTTCTATAAAATATATATTCGCTGTGGTTTTCAGGGCTTCTGTGAACACTGAGCTTTTCGACAAAACATTTCAACAATTAATAAGGCTCAGATGTGGAGATACATCGAATTAAAAATATTATTCTTTATTTCTTGACACCTTCGCACAGTACAGTTTCGTATTGATTTTCTTTTGCAACACTTTTGTTGACGCAGCTCGTTCTCCACAAAATTCTGCGTGTTCGCGTTATTTATAAATATCTACCGGGAAGCAAACCCAATTATTCCTTTAAAGCAATTACTAAGATTCAAAATAAATATCTGCGCATATATATCCTAGAAGTGGATGGATACTTTCGATTTGGTGAAATATATAAATGTAAATTTTAATAATACCGAATTTAAGTGTTATATTTTTTTTGTCTTTAAATATATATAACTCCAAAAATTATACTTAAAAAATTAAAGAGTGTTTTTTTTATATTTGTATACTTTTTCTTATAGGAGACGTAAAAAACACAACGTTACCAAAAGACGTAACAAAAGGATTTAAAGAACCGGTAGTAGAATATCCTCTCGAAGCGAGATGAAACGGAGACGCCGCCCCTGTGACGCTGGAGTGGCATCCCGTTGACAATCCCGAGCACTCATCCACTCGACAAGCTCTCTCTAATGTGAGGACATGAGCACTCTTCAGCCGGGTTTTGTAACGCGTCCCAAAGTGTTTAGTTTAACACAGTCACAACGAGCTGCGGATGCCGGTGGACAGGGGTGTTTTGTTAGGTTTTTGGAGTAACATGAATTTTTGCCTATTGAGGGTACATATTTTTTTCCGACGGTCATAATTTTTTTTAAACGAAGTGTCGATCTGTTCGTGAAATAGTATAATCAAAAATTAGCAAAAACTGAGATTGAAATTTTTTTTACCTTTATTTTTAAATAAGTTGAAATGTTCAAATATTCTTAGCGATTACATATTTTTTAATAGGAAATTTTGCCTCATAGTGAAATTGTTAATTTACACAATATATTAATTGCTGAATGAAGACTAACATCTACATATTTTTGAAAGAGTTTTCAGGACCTTGAAGAGTAAATGAATGTATGTAGTCAGTGCCATTCTCTTATTTATTAGGTATGTAGCAAATTTCGTGAGACATTAGCGTTGATGAAGTTGCACATAAAATTTTTAATCCTTTTTCGTAGAAATATTTCGTATTCAACTTTCCACTCCATGTTTTGCAAATTTTCTTTATGATTTTGCAAAACTATAGTAATTAATTAATTTCCTTTCCTGGCCGGACCTGTCCTATTCCTAATTTAATCCAACTAAAAAGAGGTGGTCAGTTTTAAACATCGAACTATATACTACTGGAACGCGCGTTGCCCATTCGCCTGTGTCTTGTGACTTCTGAGCTCATTCAGCTACGTGTTACGGGTTGCTTACGGTATTACGTACACGGCCGAATAGGTGTTCTAAGCGGGCAAGAACTCCTCTGCGTCGTACCGCTTATGTTTTAGCGAGCTTAGGCTCTATTTCTGATGCTGAGTCGTAGACCAGTAGTATATACATCGATGGTTTTAAAAGCCTCGTGCGTGTACAGTGAATAAGAATAATCCTTAACTTCCGAGGACCTCCTCAGGGAGGAAAGGTTGCATTATCCACGACCAGGTGAAAATGGCGATGGCCGGGACTCGAACCTGTGTCCTCCTACTATAGGCGCGGATGTGCTACCACTACACTATCCGCCTTGACTTCTAAAACCCGTATATTCCCGACTCTCTCAACCGCCTTTGGTCACTTGTACTCTTGTAGCTGAATGTTTCGTGGGCTACCGGAGCTGATCATGTAGATGGTGTGTATGGACTTTGATTCGGGACGGGTGGTGCAGTGGTAGCACACCTGCTGCCATAGCAGGATATCCCGGGTTCGAATCCCGATCCACCGCCATGTTCACCTGGCCGTGGATAATGCAGTGAATAAGAATGTCTAAACCCTGCAGATGACAAAATACGAGTCCAAAATTCTTTGCAGATGTTTGGAAATGGATTCGGAGATATGGCTCTTCCCTTCAGAGGTAATGTGAGCCAGAACTTCAGAATCCTTCGGTAGACAGGAGGCGAGGGAAGCAGCCGCGCGCGCAGATCGGCGCCTCTCCGCGTTGCCAAAGTTAGTAGCTCTTTATTTTTCTCTCACAGTGCTTTCCTCCTACATGTTGCACTCTTCTCGTGTTTATGAGTACGAATTAAGACCTTGCAATTAGAACCATTTTATCAACATTACTTTCACACCTGTTACGAACCTGGGAAAAATTTTGGACTCCGTTTAATATTTAACAGATTTCGTTATTTCGGTAATATTTGATTTTGACTTCACCTACTCATTGTTTATAAAAATATATAAATATTTTATTTCTTGATTTATACTGAAACAATGTAAAATATGGAATCAATATTAAAATGTTTTACTATGTTTATCACAATGAAAAGTCACAATTTTTGCATGGTTCTATGTACATGTGTGTTTCATTATCTCATAATGTGAAAGATGTGTGGTGTTTTCGTCCTTCATTCATGAATAACTCAATAATTTTCTTTATTATTGTTTTTTATCAATTAATTATCAGCATTGCCCTTGGAGTTCAGTGTTATGTCAACAGGGTTATACTCCCAAATTTGGCAGCATGGGAGCTGTCATATCGGAGCAGTTAGTATACAATAGGAAACCCTCCCTATTATTGTCTTCCTCTAGTTTTAATGCAAAACGGTATATAAATGCATTAGCTGCCATGTAGGTAAATTGGAGCATCTGAATCACACCAGTAATATTAATACTAATACCACTAAATATATACTAACACCAGAGCAGTGAGGGAACGTCTGTCCCATGCGCTTCAGCCCCACATCACCCCCCCCTCCTGTACTGATATATATTTAATCATTATGATAAAACGGCGAGCCGCAAGCACTTCATTTTGTTAAACACTGTTAGGATATTTAATGCACTCAAAATATAATAAAAATTAGTTCACTGTGTAGATCTTGTCTCAAAGGCGTGAGCAATTTCAGGACGGGAAAAATAAAACTGGCCCGGAATTGTAATCCTGACACGTAATTGATCATTGTTAATGAACAGGAGAACTGTTATTTACTGAAAATGCTGGAAATAGCCACTGGGGACGTCGATGGAACAGCACACTCCGCCATAAGAACCTTGTCACGAGTGTATGAGATGTTCGGCGTGGAGAGGACAGTTAGCAGAGGTAGTAAAATCTCCTGGCCACATTGATCGCCTGATCTCTCTCCTTGTGCTTTACCCTTGTGGGGCAAAATGGTCAGGTGTACTCCAATAATCCTTACACGCACTGAAAGAGCTCCAGCAGAACTTTGAAAACGCTATTGCTGCTATGCCTCAAACAGAGCTGCTACGCATGTCTTACAGTTTGATAAATCGACTACAGCTGCAACGACGTCAACAGTGGCCATTTCCAGCATTTACTGTGATGGATAGTTCTCCTGTTCATTAACAAAAGTCAACTCTGTCAGTCGTATAAATCAGGCAGTTCAATTGGTGGTAACTATTTTTACGGCCCGAGAGGAATAGTGCATTTTATATAAAAAATAAATAAAACGTATTCTGACAGCGCAAATAAATATATAAATAAATTTATTGTCAAAAAAGCAGTACAACATGAGTATGACCAGGTGGAGGACAATAAATTGATTTACTCTCCGGAAGCAAGGGACCATTCCATCAATTCTGATCAAGGGCCCTAAGTCAGAGGCGGATTGAAAAATTTCAGCAAAAATTCCTAGATAAGATAAAAAGTTAGCTACGTGCTATAATACTGATAGAAAAAACTTTTAAACTTTGTGTTACAAATCGACGGTGATAGAATTAATATTGAACGTGGCATGTAATTGAGAGAAAGTAGAAAATTGTGTGGAAGTTCCCCGTGACACGTTACAATATGAAAACTATATTTTAATATAATACTAAACATTGAAAATTCTTTTAAAAAGTAAAGAAGTATTCTATTTAATTTGAAATAATGAAATAATATAAATTTTTGATGAGAATTAATGCATCGCGTAACAAATAAATAAATATGACACATTTGTTTTATTTGTCGGGTAACATTATACCAAAACCCTATTGGACCCGCGGGCAAATATAAGTTCGACAGCGCTCATATAAATATCTTCCGAGCCAGATTTATTTTGCCCACTCTGTATGGTTTGATTTACACCTGGCACTTAATACCATTCGAACAGTAGAAAACCACCCCGATTAGATTTCCCCATTGGATTGCAAATAACGAGGACACGCTGTGGATATCTGGGAGATACCCACGCATATACACTGGCAAGGGCGAAGTTCCAAAGAGCGTCTAGGAGCGAAACCCACCATCGAGGTGGATGGGGCGGAAAGAGAATTAAGGAAAATAGAATGAAAAATCAATTAAAAGTAAAATATCATGTTATATTATTAAGAGCTAATAATTGTTTGGGTAATTTTTTGGGGTGATATAACAGAAGTGCTCTATTTTTAATTTGTATTTATTGATTTCGAATATCCTATGTATAATTAAACATCATTTCAATGCTTTTCATCCGTACTTATATTGGATTCTTTTCTTTCCTCAGTACCCGTGTCGTGTCTTGTATCAACTAGGCATTAATTCTTCGCCCAAACTAAGAAACACACACAAAAAAAGAAAACAGTTCCCCTTCCGTTCATTCCCGCATTAGTAAATTCTTGTTTCACACACTCCTATAGCCATATACATAGAATATAACTTCAAATAGTATAATACTATATTTGAATTTTCTTTTCAATTGAAAATACGCATGGGGGTGCCGATGGTACAGGAGGTGAGTGAAGAAACTCTTTGTGCAGATTGTCGGCTGTGCAGGGGGAAATCCGTTCCCTCTCTCCAAGCCTCTTAACAGTGATCGTTAGCGAGGTGGGGGTAAAGCTCGCGCATGCCCACTGTCGGATCTCGCTACTGCACACCTACCATAACTCGTTTCTTCACATAACTCGTCTCCTGTACCCCATTATGTTTTACTATGTATTTTATGCATGTACTTCTTCCGTGTATTCTATACGTGGAGAAGATGTGTGATAACTTTCTGTCAAGTGAAAATGGCGACGAGTCGGGAATCGAACCCGGGACCCCTGCTTTGATCGCAGGGATGTAAACCACTACACCAACCGTTCGCCTTCGACAACTGTACTCCATTTACACCCAGACGTATCTCCTGTATGGGAATGTGTTTAAGGTCTTCCGGGATTTAGGTCTGGGTGTAAATGGAGTACAGTTGTCGAAGGCGAACGGTTGGTGTAGTGGTTTACATCCCTGCGATCAAAGCAGGAGTCCCGGGTTCGATTCCCGACACGTCGCCATTTTCATCTGACCGAAAGTAATGCTATGTATTTTATGTTTTATTTTGTTTTGCAATTGGCTGATGGAAGGTAAGTTCTATGCCAATGGCTTCATATTATGTGTTTGTGTTATTGCAATGTGTTTGTGCACGTGTTACAGATGCGGATGGCCAACTCGTTGCAACACCACCACGTGAACCACGGGGCGCCGGTGGGCGCGCGCTGCACCCAACAGCGTGTGGGGCTGCCACTGCAAGTAGGCTTGCCCGTCTCGCCGCCCTAGCCATCCCACTCTCCCTTCCCCTCCTCCCCATCACCCCGCCTCATCATCGTCTTGTTCTGTGCTGCGTGCGTTGCGTGCCAGTGATTGACGTCTCGCGATGCTCGCCTTCTAGGGAAGTGCGGACTTTGACATCGAGTTACACTCGCGTCCACGAATGTAATTTGATGGAAGTGCAATTTAAGCAAGAAAATGATGAGTCTCTTAAAATTGATTTTTTTTTCTGTAGCAAAACTCGTAGACTTAAATATGACGTGTCTCATGTACCAGTTATCCGAATGGAAAAACGAAGTTTGGTGTCTCTGTCTCTCTCGCGCATCGACTTGGGTGGGGGAACTCGAGTACCTTCCCCCCTCCCTGCTGATGTATCTTCTGTATTATGTTAACACGGGCAACCCACAGCAGAAACCGCTGTGTCTATATCATATGTAAGTTTATGAGAAAGATTGTGTAGATTCTGCGAGTGAGCGCGATTAGTTTTGTTAAAGTACATTTACGTTGACTGCTCCTGGGGGTAATCATTATTACTTGCAGAATTACTTTAGACGCCTCATGCTTTCATCAACGATGATTACTTTTATTGATCTCTTTATTTCTGTTGTACGATTATTCCGAATAAGGTGTTTATTTCCGCGATGTTTCGTATTCTTGGTGTTGAATTTGTAGACAAAAACATTTTCTTTTTCTGTCCATTATTGTTTTTTAATTTCGAATCTGGTTCCTTTAAGAATTCTTTGAATCATTTTTGCTCTGTTTTGTTTTAGTTAAGATGTAATCCATTTGAACTTTCTTACAAACCTATCTTACATATGTTACAGCTCAAGTAAAAGCATTAGTGTTTCAAATACAGGAGTTTATTGTATTTTCAAATACTGCGAGACAAGACATTTTTATTTAATATAATAGACCATATCGTTATAAAATAAACACTTTCCACTTTCTTACTGCAATGAAGTTATTTTCCTACTTTCAGATACTTTCTGAAAAAATAATATTATAAATATTGAAATCATTGATGCACTTACATCAAAGTGCTATCAAAATCGTGAGCTCGTGATTTTAATGTGACGTCTATTACTGGCTTCGCTACGTGCTATGTTTGTTTTGTGAGAGTGAACTATTTTATTCATTTTTTATATTATCATTGAAATCATTATTATTATTATTATTATTATTATTATTATTACATTTCTAGTGATTTTAGTCCAAAGAAATGCATGACAGAGTATAGCAAATATTGTTAATTATTTTTAACTCTCATGTTATAGAAGGCCGTAAAATTGAATGTACGTGCTAATGTTTGTTAATAAATGAAGAATTAAATGTGTAGCTGCACTTGTCATGTGCTTGTACTGTAGATTTCCTACCTATCCTTATTCCTTGCTCGTGCATGCGATCAGGAAATGTAATCTCCAGGGAACTCCTTTATTTACTTCCGAAAATAGAGAGAAACAATGATTAAAAATCATTTTTAATAACTTCACGGCTTAATACATAGTCAATTCATGATGTTTAACTACATTTGAAGACACAATTATTGAGCGTATGTAAAACTAGAGCATATGCTTCCGATGCTAAAACATATTAACTATTGTCCATATATCGCTTGTCACTCAACGCAGCGAGAGGAGTATGGACAAATGTAAGCATTTCTCCCCAATATTTCAACATTTGGATTACACATTCTAACCTTATACAGTAGAGTCCCTCTTAACCGGTCTATCCCGTTAAATTATTTTTTCTCTTTCTGTGTATAATAGCTCAACCATTGATGGTTGACGGGCCTCCGCTGGAAAGTTCGCCAGTTTTTTCCCCCTGTTTCTTCTTAGTATTTTCCTATTAATCGATAAAAAAATAAACTTTGTCAAAAAAGCAGTTACAAACTGCATATGACTACGTAGAGGATAATAAACTAATTTACTCTCCGGAAGAAAGCAAGGGACCATCCCTTCAATTTCGATCAAGGACGCTAAGCCAGAGGTGGATTTAACATTTCAACACACTCATAACGATAAACAAAATGATAGTTCGACACGTGCTATAGTATTAAATAAGACCAACAAATATTGTATTTAATATACACAGAAAAGTCGCTTCACAAGTACGTATTATTATCAAGCTATAAATCATTCGGAGAGTATTGTTGATAATTCGTAACTATTAAATGGGACTAAGTTCGATAATAATTATACCAATTGATCCCGTCTCTAGGCAAGATCCTAGCGAGTTTTTATAAAAAATCCATCTTTACCCGAAGGGAAAGCGGAGAAAAACCTGGACCGAAATGAATCAATCACTATGAATCAATTTTTTCGTTTTCTGTACATACAATATAATAAAGTGAGATACAATGATCTTATTTCTTTGTTTATTTGTGATAACCTGATGAAATTGTAGACTCTTTATGAACGAAAATCGATTTTCTTTACGGGAACGTCGGAGTAACCGACCAGCGTCTTGTTCCTGACAAACCGGTTAGGAGGGGTTGTACTATAGTATCCAAACTGCAAGGTTGGAATGTCATATCCAAAGGTTTGGAGAAATCCTTTCTCCAAACATAAGAGTTTACACCCAAACTGTTTTCTAAGTGTAACAATGCAGTAAAAATGCAACAAGGCAACGCAGGAAATGTGAAAAATTACAAGAGTATGCAATTTTCTTGCTTTAATTGAAATTCTTCATATACATATATACATAAGAACTTACTGCAGAGTTTACAAAATACAGACAATAAAAGATAGAGAGAAAAAAAATACAGAAAGAAAAAAGAAAAAACAATAAAAACTGATGAACAAATAAGTTTCTTCCCGAATATTCTCTAATTGGATTAATAATAATTAATTTGGAGACCCTGGAGCGCAGACACCCCGAAAGATGAGAGTTACGTTGTCTCATTTGTAAACCATTACTTTGTCTAAGGTGCACGAGTCGCATGGCGAATGTTATTATCATTCATTTATTTCACATGCACGATTTTATTCTCTTTTACGGAAAGTTATAAGAAGAGTGAGCATGAATCAGTGGATACATTGCTGATCTACTGACTAATAAGGTCGGATTTCAATTTCCATGTCACTATAGTCAAGACTCATTCCCACGCCTACTTAACCGAGTGTAAAAGAGTGCCAGGTCTATCCTATGTTCAGAACGCCCGCAGTATAGAGCGTGCTCTATCGGCTTCTTTCGAGGTCAAGAGATGGCGAAGATTCGCCCACTTTGACCACAAGGTTACACCGTACAGTAATGGGATATTTGTACATCACCATACAATATGTATCTTCAACTACCTGACATACAAGGTAAGTAGTTTCACGTAAAGATGAAAGAATTCTCCGATAAATTCTGTGGAATATAAATGGGGAACATCAAATAACAAAGTAATACAACACCGTGGAACAGTTTCGTATAGGTATTGTAGTACAACACCATGGAACCGGAAAAGACAAACCTGACCACGAAAAATAGGTGCCACCCGAGAAAAGACAAAAAGAAAAAAGAACACAAATGGTTTCATTATAAGCGTAACATTTACAGATATTTACTGCTTTACTGATATTTACTGCTGGTTAGTTTCTGCATATTATTCGATTTCTACCACCTAGAGGACTGGGGGGGGGCAGATTTTGTATTTGGAGCTCCCTCTCCCCACTTAGTTCATTCCTTCCCCCAATCAGTTCTGTAGTAAATTTAAGTATGAAAATGCTTTTGTAACTACTGTAACATTAGAAGGTAGGTCACACTTAGTAGACCGCAAAATAAGCATTAAAATGGATGAGTCCTGACAACTTAGTTGTTTTTTTCTTGCGACAATTTGCAGTTATTATTGATTTGATATTACAAAATAACATCCATTTGTCATCATTGTTTACCGGTGGACTGCTTACAATTAAGAGGGGTTCCAGTCTGGTGGCACTGGATTCAGATACCGTGACAAAACTCGAAAATTGATTGGTAATATTTTTACATACATCCTATGGTGAACTCTTCTTGCATACACAATGACCATCACCGTTCCACATCCGAGAGCCTTAGGGTCAGGAAAGTTGCAAAAGAAAAGTAAGAAATTCAACTTGACACCGCAAATTTATTTGGATCTTTTGCTTCGCTCAATTTGAATTCTGCCGAAGACTTAAGAATCTGCTGTTTATAACTAGGAAGGACTGGCAGCTGTAGCACCAAAACGTACAAAGGAAAAAGGAAGCTTTTTCAACAATAACTCAAAAATATATGATTCTGATTTATTATTGTTGTACCTATATGTAATTTTTTTGCCAATGGAACAATGTATATAGAAAATAATTTAAGTCACACATACTTCTCCTACACAACCTTCCGGTATACTGAGAGAACTGGTTTGGATATGATATCCAAATTCAGTGTAAGGAAAGAACTTTTTCAAACTTTTGGATGTAATGGTATCCGAACTAAAAGTTTGGGACGTCATATCCAAAAGTTTGGAGAAATCGCTTCCTTTCTTTCAAACTTGGATATCCAATCCTAGAGTCCTCACATCAATAGTGTTTGCCATAATTCATCCACTCCTCCAATCCCCATAATGAAAGTACTGGTATAAATTGGATCTGATTGTGTGTGAAGGAGGGGGGTGCGTACGTCACAAATCGGGGGATACACGGTCACCAACTAAGAGCTAATCGTTCGTGGTAGCAACAGATATTGGATGTAATAGCTCATAACAAACATTTAATTCCAGCTAGTTGAATCCTCCAATTCCTTCTATGTGTACTCTACAATGAAATAAACCATTATTTTCAAATTTTATTGTTTCAACTTATTGGGAGCAGTTGTTGGTCGTTGCATTAGGTGTTCAATGAATCTTTTTACGAAATTTTTTTGTCCTTTAAATTCTTTTTTCCATTTTTCTTCGTCTGCTGCCGGTTGTGTCGTGGCCCTGTCGCTGGTGGAGTTCATAAAGGGATGCGGCAAGTGGAAGCCATATGGCTCTGTTGTTGTTGTTGTTCATGCTGCTGCGAAGTGGATGGTCCTCCTCCTCCTCCACCTCCGCCAGCGCCCCCTCCTTCCTCCGCAAAGTCTTCAGCGCAGGGGCCCATGTCTTCGGGGTGGACGCGATCCACGCGCGCGAGAAGGGCGAGCACCGCCAGCAGGAAGCACATCGACACTTCCAAGAACTTCTCTTGGGCCTGCGCACAGCAACGCAACAACCTTACGGACCTTTGTATTTTTTGTTTGTTTGCAACACTCGAAGCTTATTCGAAAAAACTACTCCCCACCTCTCACAAAAATAGCTCTCAAAAAATATTAATTTTTCTAGGATTTTAAACTCTGAAGGAAATGTTCGCTCATGTGTATCAGAAGTGTGTGAACGTTGATCCTTGAGAGGATCTTCCGATGCAGAGGACACCGTGCGAACGCGACTAACACGAGTAACGTACTCTGTTGAATGTCTTCCTTTGTCTTTTTATGTCTCTTTATCACTTGAGGGCGGCATATGGAGCCCTGCTTTCCTATGTGATTCTGATTCCTATCGTTGTTTTCCACCTTCCCTCCAAGTTTGTACGTAGAGTACAGAAACACTCTGTATTCATTTTGAATGATGTCCGCGATAACAGGAAAATATCGGTCAGGAATTCTCAGAGCTTCATGGAAAAGCGCCGCGCCAGCGAGAGTACTATAGGTTTACTGCGAATCGCCCATTAAATTCTGAAAAGAATATTTTAACTTCATGAGACTCAGTAGTCTCTCTCTCTCTCGTTTGGACACCTCGGGACCAGACAATAGACCGCCTTTCGAATGACCTTGGAAGAATCGCGACTTCCGACCGATCTCCGAGACCGGTCGTACCATCCGGGACGTCTAAACCAACCCCAACCGTACCAGAGGAAATCAACTGAACGTGTGCGAATAGACCTAAATTAGCGTATCCATACCGAGGAGCGTTTACCTGCTGTGAAACGTCTCCTTCGCCATCTCGCCGCTGACGTCTCGCTCGCCAGCGTTTCAGTACACGCAGCTGCCAGAGGAGGTGTCTAGCCACGGCGACGCTGCCCGACAGCCGCCCGCGGGCCACCGCTGCGTCCGCCTCTTGTTCGAACTCTCGCTGCCGCTGCCACCAGCCAAGCAATTCCGCTGGCACTGCGCATTCCATAGGAGCAATGGAGGACAAATGGGTTCTCCGTTTCGACGAGTCACAAGTTGTAACAAACTCAAATAAAATGCGTGTAATTTAGACAAAAAAAACAAATTTTAATTAAATGAATCAATTTCTGCAAGAATTGTTTTTTTGGGGATGAGAGAGAAAAAGGAGTTTTTTCAATTCTAAATGCGCATAATCTATTTTCCATTAATCACTAAACATTAGCTTTCGGTTTGTTCGGTTTTACACGTTCTGTATATAAAAGTATAAAACGAATTCACTGGATATGGTTATTGAAGAGCTCAGAAAGGTAAATCAGATGAATCAAAACACGCACGAGGAAGTGAAGATCGTAGGTCGTCCAGATAGGAAGGTTCAAAAGGGCGTCTCCGAATTGTGAACTGATTGTAAGATCTTTGTGTGTGAGTGATAGAGACAATATCTTTTCGGCGGATAACACGCAGCAAGCGCTCGAAATGAGTAGTAGAGCGCTCCATCAACTGGGCTTGTGTCAAGTCTACATACAGGTGTGATCGCTAACCTTTGGCCGCAAGCTGTCTTAAACTCAGCTTTCCCTGGAGTTATAGTGATCCTTGAGTCCACGCCCTTCTTATAGTACTCTAGATACTGTTTAAATTCCTTGTTCATGCATGTTGATTTTGCTCCTTTTTGTTTTTTAATAGTTTATTTCTAACTGTACGCAATCTTGGCACAATTGTGTTCATTATCTCTGTACTCTCATTCTGGCCCGGGTTTTACTCCGCTTTTCCTCCGGGTTTTACTCCGATTTTCCTTGGACGGGAATGTCATTAATACTTTTGTTTTATTGATCTCAAATATTTACTGCACTGTTTACAATTTATTTTGAATAATTAATTAATAACAGTACGTATTTATTAAATAATTTCTTTTATAAATATTAAATCCGCCCCTGTGCCTTAGGACCCTCGATCGGAATTGATTCGATGGTCCCTTGCTTTATTCCGGAGAGTAACTTAGTTCATTGCCCCCCACGTGGTCAAACGCAGTTTGCAACTGCTTTTTTGATAATAAAGTTTATTAATTTATTTATTTACGAGGTTGGTGACCGCTAGTGATTGCAAGACGCATTGTTCTCTGGTGTATCACCTGCGTGTGTCACCAAAGGCCTTGGAGATACCTGGTTCCGGCGCCATGATGCCGTCGTCGCCGAGGCCCAGCGTGGGGGGCAGCAGAAGATCTGTGGGCACCATGGCGTCTTCGTCCGCCGCCGCCGCAGACGGCGTCGAAGAGCGCGCCGAGGGTCGACGACGTGCCGGCAGCAGTGGAGTCATAGGGTGGCAGGACTCACTCGATTGCGCCTTCGCGGCAGACCCCGCTTCACTCTGCATCACGCGCGAACGAATGTGGGGAGGGGATGTCAGATGTCGTCCACGCGATGCACTGGTATCTCCTCTCCAAAACAAAAGGGGCAAATATAGGATTGCCCCTCATAATTCGGACTGATGCTAAACTGGCGAAAGAACTATCGCAATATTAAAAGTTTTACTAGTAGACAACACCGCGTCTTTCATTTATTTATCTCAACATGAATTCTAGTATCACCTCACCGATATCCAACTATGTCAGACAAGTCTGTAATAGGTCAATATGTATGGAGTTTATTGAATATAAAATTACAAAAAACCACGAGGTTCTTTATACGCTCCACTGAATATGATGATCTTCACAAATTAATTAAGTACTGTATTGAAGTATAAAAAGACAAGCTTCAAAATTTCCCGCCCCCTCTCCCCATTGTACACGAACAACAAAAGGGTCAAAATGGACCAGGTGGCTGGGGTTCGAATTCTGGAGAGTTCATGTCAGAATTTTCTGCAAGCCTCAATGTGCAGACTGACGTCCAAGCCCATTAAGCCAACAAAAAAATGGGACAAATATACACAACTGATCAAAGTGGATGGAGCCACATCTAGGTCCCGGGGTCCAGAAATAGAGGAACTCCCAGTCTCAGAGGACTTTGCCTGTTTTCTTGTTGGGGCATATAATTTCTGAAGTTATTCAATTCATGTAATACGAATAAATGTTTTAAAAGCTTGCGTCAAGAGAAGCCATTGTCTCGAAACGAAGTTTGCAAAGCGTCTTTCTCACCCGTTTTTATGACTGTACTAAACCTTTAACGGAGTCTTGTTCTAATGCAAAGTTCTCCGGTATATCTTTTATGGTAATGTGTTAATGGAGATTGTAAAATATATGGACTCTACACCGTGACTTGACCTTTCTCGTATTTTGTTGGATCTTTCGTAGAAATATTCATCACTTTTGAGTTCGTCGTTCTAGATGATTTGCTAGCTTCGACCTATCCAAAGGCCAGTCAACAAAATAATGTTCAAGATTTTTTTTCTACTGTAATCCCATTTTTTCAAGGGTGATGGCATATAAACTCGGCACCTGATCATAACTTCCCTCACCTAAAAAGCAAATACTTCAGTCCCTTGTCTTATTAACGTTTATGTATAAGTATACTTCAATGGCTTCCGCCCAGAAACAACTCACTCTGAAGATGCATGTTACGGATGTTTTATGCTCCACGGACGAGGCGTAACCCGGAAGATATTCTCACCTAGAATAATCAACTGCGAAAGCCATCAAGAATTCTATACCTAGAATGCAAGATCTCTGTACTCTGAAGTGTATTAGGTCTATCATGCTCACTGTCCGCTCCAACGGAGGTTGCGAATCCAAATCTAAGTCGCGATCGTCGTAGGTGCTGTTATTCGAGTCGTCCTCGTCCTCCTCCTCATCAGAGAGATCCACACAAAAAAAAGCTACTTCCGGCGAAGGGCTCTCCGTCCGTTCGCTGATGGACGTCTCTGAAGGGATAGATGAACTTGAGAAGTCGTCCGTGAATGCCACGCGTTTATCCTCAGAAACGTCGCCGCCCGCGTTGAGGATGGAGAGTACTGTCTTGGCCTTTTCTGAGCGAGCTTCGTCAGCGCGTCCAACGTCCGGAAACGCCACGTCGGCGTCCGCTTGTGGGGATAAGGGTAAGGGCGAGGATCGCGGTCTCTGGTCCTCGAGAACCGCCTTCGGGAGAGTCGTCGTCTCCGCCGTGGCCAGCCGCGCGGGGAGGTTCTCGCTCGCCAGAAACGACGTGATGGAAGTGGCCACCGACCGCAAGGGCAAAGACATGTCGCTGGCGTCGCGAAGGCGGCGTCGGGGCGTCACGCGACGCCACGAGCGCGTGTGGCGAGGGACGAGCGAAGGCGCGAACGGGGAAGACTTCGGTCGGAAGCAGCGCAGCAGCTCCGACACGGTGCGCTTCGAGATGCGGCGCACGAGCTCGTGGCGCTCTCTGCGCTCGCGATGGCGCACCAGCGCTCGGCGCCATTGCCACGCCAACAAGCCCGTGCCCACGAACAGCGCCAGGAGGGTCACCACGAGCGCCAACAGAGTGCGGGAGTATGGGGATGCGTCGGGCGGGGGTGGAGGAGAGAGAGCGGCCGCAGGGTACACTGCAACATCCCCACAATGTCTAGCAATGTTTACTTTGAACGNTACAACAAAGCGCTAAATAATAAATACTCCAAACAAATGCAAAGAAAGCTGAATTACAGTGGAGCCTCTGTAACTCGAAATCCTCTCTAAGCCGAAGAAATTAGCCATTCCCTTCCCTTGAAGTACAAAGAACCCTACAACTCAAATTATTTAGATGCTGTAACTCGAACTGAACATGAATTCCTTATGATGTACTATTCATACATATCACTCTCTCTAGCTCTTAACTACAAATGTAGCGGTCTCTATAACTCGAAAAAGCAGTATGTAAACTTTGCGGCCTCTGTAAATCGAAATTCTTTTCGCAAGATTCTTTAACTGCAAGCAATAGTNAAATTCTTTTCGCCAGACTCTTTAACTGCAAGCAATAGTTTCTTTGTCGTCAATAACCAATTCCAAGAAATGATTTCGTACTTTCGTAGAAAGATGTAGTGATATCGAGGACAATATATTTAGTGCTTTGTTTCCAATCGAAAATACAATTGACAAAGAATGTGTTAATTCCTTGACTCAAAAGAAAATTACAGATTTCTTTTAATATGTGCATATTTTCAAGTTGTTCCTTTACCATAAAATAATCTTTATACTTGTAATTATGTACAACACAAATATAGTAAAATGAATTTCTATAAGTCGATTTTTTAAATTTTCTAATGGCTTCAATAGCGTATGCCTCTATAAGTCGAAGTTGATAATGTTAAAAACCTTATCTGGAAGTCCTCTTATAACTCGAAAACTCGTTAACTCGAAACTTATAACCCTTTTCTTGAAGTTAGAGTTAAAGAGGCTCCACTGTATTTAACTAATCTTATTTTCTTCACTCCTTATCCCGTTTCGAAGGTGTCGCAGAAAGAGGAAGAGATCATGCCTCTTTTGATTTGGCGGGTAAAAATTTTAACGCACCTACCCGAGGCGGGTGACTTATGAATGAAGTGAAAGTGAGTGATGATAAGTGAATGTTATAGTGGAATGAAAGGCAGCAGAAACGGGAGTACCCCGTGAAAATCGGTCGCGAACCTCCGCGTCGCTTCGTCCACCACCGAGAAATCTGCATGGAGCGTCTCCCGAGATAGAAGGTGAATACGCCACAGGTATCCGTTTATTAACAATTCTTTTCAGCTCTGAAAATAACATAATTGCGGACTTTAAACATAATGGCGCAATGTATATATTATTTGATATAATTTGCACTTTTAAAGATTGCCTCATTAAATACTACTTTTTATGGTTCAATTTATCGTTTTATGTCCTTTTTTCATTCATTCTTCCAATTATTGTAACATTTCATACGCAATTCAGTTTTTCAATTACTTGTTTTCGTATGTCACATTCACGTACCATTATACCCGTGTGAATGTAACATACCATTCTGAATTGAAAATGGGACGCAATACATCCTCTTCACTTCACTACTTTTTCTATCGTAAAAATCTATTGTTTCTTCGATTTTTATAATCAACATTTTTTATTTTATAAAACCCTACACCAATTTGGTAAACTTAACTATCACGTTAAACAACAATTTGAATAACAGAATTTAATAGTCCAAAGTTTTGGCTGAATTTTCATAAACATTTCAGTTATGCATTTAGTGCTGTAGAGGCGCCAAAAGATATTAAAAGTAATATTTATACTATTCAATATTATGACATGCCTACGTTTGCACAAAAGATTTCAGAGTACATGAGATTTTTGAAAATAATCGATTAAGAGCATGGGGTGTTGGGTGAAACACGATAACATCTGTAATCTTTTGGAAGTCAGTATATGAGAATATTAGTAATTGTGATGGTGCTGCGGGAAAAGGGTTATGTGTTTCTCTAACCATAATATTCATCAAAAAAATCGCCTCTTTCTTATGCTCGTAATTTTCGGCGAGACGGCTTGCGACGTCACAAAGAGTGAGGAAACACCATACAATAGAGGGAATGATGATCACGCTGAGGTACTGACATCAAGAGAAATGGGAAGGACAGAAGGTCTCCGGGAAAAAGAAAAAGCTCTCATTAGTATACGCCTCAGGTGAATATCGTGATTAATTCGAGAGGTACGTAAGTAATGGACACTCATCAGGGATACAAATGGCGGTTATGATGGAGAAGCACGTATTAAAGTTCAAACTGAAGGGCTGAAGTAAGTTTTATAATTATGATGTTGATCTTGACCTATATATATATATATATATATATA
>NNCF01130536.1:192180-261212 GCA_002313205.1 Laupala kohalensis | reverse complement strand
AAACTCCTTATTAACACAAACAATATATCAATGATTACTGACTAACTATGAAATAACTGTTATAATAAGACTTTTTGAATGTGTTTTTGTAATACAAAACATCAAAGCTGTATGATATAGAACTACACCATCTTCAATTACCACCAGCCATAACCTCTATGTAGTGGGTTGTATTTAGACAGTAAGTAAACATTGATATATTGTTTGTGTTAATAAGGTGTTTCAAAGTTGTACTAGAAATAATATAAATTGTGTACGTTCTTTGTAGCCCTGATGAAGGCAAAATAAATTGTCGAAACGTTGGTGTTGTAAAATGACCTTTTATTGACCAATCCTCGAATATATCGTTCCGTTATATAAGTTTTNTTATTGAAATTTTGAAATCAAATAAAGAAAAGAAGAATGAAGAGTGAATAGGAGAAAACAAATAGAATGTGCAAGCCGACAAAATAACAATTACCAAGTATGAAGAAACTAGCTGATTACCCGGCGTGGACCGGGATTTTTCGTAGACTAATCTTCTTTTATTCAAGAAAAAATAAAAACTTTATGTGTTGTAAGATCAAAATACTTTTACTTATGGGTTTTTAAAAATATGTACAGCATCCAAATTTTCAAATTCGTAATAATACTAATTTAATTCAAAAGTTTACTGCATACACTACACCATCTCGCGGGAGCCGCGCCGATTGAATTTTCGCTTCCGATGCACGACGCGGCTGCACCATTTCATTACAAGTCTTGTAAAATCTAAACAATTCGTCGAAATTTTACGATTTAAAAGCGATTTTTATCTTTGTTAAACGCACAAAGCAAATAATTCATTAAATTTGATGAATTTTTCCTTCCTAAATTGTTCTCTTAAATTTACGTATTTTAACACTCCAATTTTTAATAACGTTTTTTCAGTAATGTGGGTGAACCTTTGTAGATAGACATATGCTGAACTCTTGGAGGCAAATAATATTGCTATTCATAGTTATCACCTATCTCTAACAGTTTAGGCGGTGTAAGCGAATATACTCCTCTTTTTCCCAGATTTCATCGACAGTTATGGTAAAAATAATTTTCTATTTTTCTTTTCACGCACTTTAAAAATAAAAATTGGCGTATGGTCATCCTGGGTATCTTAACTATATCCTTGCCAAATTTCATCACGATCGGTTCCGTGGTTTAATCGTGATTAAATAACAAACTGACAGACACGCTCTCGCATTACTCTTTTAGATATTAGTATGGATTCAACATTTATTCATTCGTCACATATTGAGATTGATTTTGTACTTGTCAGAGATGAATACGTCGGTTTTGTAAATCTTCCGTGAGGTTCATCACCGAATAATGAAAACCTAGTGGTACTACAAGAAGATATAGTTCATATATGTTTTTAGGAAGGGTACAATTATGAAGGGATGGTATGGCCCTTCCCCGTACTTCACGTTATTCTTTGACTTATCCTAAATCATTTCGATCTTTCGACCCGGGTCCTAATGTGGTGGGTTCCCAGTGTAGTGGTACTGACTCCGCTTCCTGCGTACGGTAGATTGAGAAGGAGCGGATTTGATTCCTAGCTCTGCCGATACGTTTCGCCAGCTTCGATGTTCCTCACAACTCAACACCTTATTCGTCAGAATAATTCCCGGTGAAAATTCATTTCGATGGAAACGATAAAATATTCAATATTGGAACCTATTGCATCTGAGGTAGCCAGCTTATACAGAAAAATTATACATCAGAAAGAAAATTATGTAACATTTAACCCATAAGTAATTATAATAAAGTATGCTACATGAGTAAAACATGGTCTTTTCGGTTAAATATGACGCATTTTCAAAATTTACGTAGCTTGTGAGAACCCCCTCCATGAAACAGTCAATAAAAACCTAGGAACCCATTTGTGTTATTAAGTTCAACGCTATAGAACATGAATAAATGAATGAAAAAAACGCTATCCGCAATTCAAACATTATACATTAGTAATATTATGTTCTATTATTCGATTTTTTTATTCTCTCGTGAAGTCATAGGTAGAAATCTGGAGCATATAATACTGTTGCTCCATATTCTTCTCATTAGGTTCCATATTATGGAGAGTTCCTAAATATTTTTGGATTTTCTACTCATGTAAAGGATATCAAAGTAGATTTCTTCACCCATCACAACACTTGTTGGGGAAGGGATGGGGAATGATATTTCTGAACGGACATTTGTCTCCAATCGGTGAAGATATTCTGGCTAACTACCTAATACAGTTAGGTCGCACCTTTCCGAAGCAGACAGGAAGAACATCCAGGGGGGTGGGTGCCCTCTAGTATCTATTTAAGAATTATTCTGTAAAATGAAAAAAAAGACTCACCAAATGGATATTACATATTACGAGCATAATTTTTTGATCAAAATGGATTTATAGACATATATGAAGATTATGCATATTCTCCGATTTCGAGTAAACTATAGACCTCAAATTTTTGACGAACCCAGGTTCCAACCACGAATTCCTCGCCTTACCAGGGTCTCTATAAATCTAGCAACGTAAACAGAAAGATCAGCTTACAATCAGCTCCCATTCCGGAGAGGTCCTTCTTAACCTTCCTTGCAGGGGTCAACACTTCCTTCACGCGGACATGTTTGCATAACTTTTACGCTTTGAGGCGTCACCAATAATATTTCTCATTCATCCAAATACATTATGACATTTTCAGTACTCTGCCGTGGTTCCCCTCGGAAAGTCACTCTCTCGCATGTATAATTCATACTACTGCTTGACAGTTTATAATTCTGGGATAAATATAACTAAATACTTAATTCAATTATTAGCAGCCCTTGCGCTTTAGTATGAAATATTATGTTATATACTCACGCGAAAAATCCGATCAAAATTCGTGATAAAAATATATAAGGATATGTAATCAAAGAGTACCTAATGAGCCCTATTCCTGAGTACTGTCTCTGAGAATATTTAAAACTATTTTAAAAAACACTATTGGGAGTAGGAGGTTCCAAAACTGGAGTTTCTTTGGAAGTTTAGAATATTTAATAGTTAAGTAATAAATACTTATAAAAAGAGCATATAATAAAATTAAAAACCTTAACAATGTCGTTTTAATTTTTGAACTTTACGGACATTTTACGATGACAAATAATTTCAATTCATTTTCNTGGACCGCTGAATAAGCAGATGAGAGCGTGGGATACGGGTCGTGGGGGGGTCATCTCATGTCTATCGAAAGATCAAGAGACTCATCACCTTCTCGTGAACGATCTAGTGACAACAGATACCTGCCTCTCTATCTTGCAATGGTACGATTACTCAACAGACGGCCGATCTAGAAAACAGTGATGCTCTGAAGATTCATTGTTTGCCTCCAGTGTGTAAGTTTACTGTGCGTGGTCAAGGTCGGAGCTTAATTTTGTTTCTCGTCTCTTTTTCCCATGTCCGCCGTTCGGGAGTCTGTGTTTTGTATCGGTGTTTTACCCGATTTGTGAGGAATTAATCGATTTTACTGTGTTGACAATAGTTTTTGCATTTCTTGCGAGTCATAAACTCTTAGATATGACAAGTGCAACGGTTGTGGATCTTCCAAGCCATAGTCTCATAAAGCGTCAAGCGCTGGCCAAGCGTGGCGGGTGCGCTTTAAGGTAAGAAGAGATGTAAAAGAAAAACTTTTTTTTTTCTCGAATTGCTCGTTCGTATTGACTTCTTTAATTTAAATTTTGTTCACGAACATTTGCAGTCACGCACAACTATACTCGTTACAAATTATGCTACATTTTTCTTGAGTATTTTCATGGCGTACGTTTCTTAAAATCGAGTGACAAATCTGCTAATTGCCTCATCCTCTTGCTTTATATATATATTGCAAGTGAAATAGCGGACATGTATCTAAGGTGCTTATCTACTGAAATAATACGATGAAACGCAAGAGACCTCGGAAACTTAGTTTAGCGCATATGAATCTGAATATATATGGAATCTGATTATGGTTCTTTGAAAATTTAAAAATTCGAACTCTATTCTTCTACTCCCTAATTTGTAGTTGACGAAATATAAATTAAATCTAATTATAGATTATAATCTCATTTAAATTTATCCTTTATCAGTAAAATGAATGTAGGTGATGAACATTCTTTTTATTGTCTCATATACGTGCTCTGTACACAGTATTGTAACCAAGAAAAAAATCGCGAGATTTTGACGGAAATATTCGTTTTTAGAGTCACTGACACCAAAAGTTTTTTAATACGACGTGCGTAATACCGTATAGCCAGTAAAATGTTGGAAGGCGGCTGGCTACCTCACTCACTGACACCACATCTTCGTTCCCAAGCGTCGTGACCCAGAGTTCCCAAGCGTCTTCCAGACACAACTTTTCGCTCAAACCAACATTGTTGCCCTTCGCACTCGGAATGATTCGCCTACTGGATATTTCTTAGTGCTAACTATTTTTTACCGTGCATGTAAAATACAAAAAGAAAGTTTTATTTTGGATTCTGCGCATAATTTCAAGAAAAACGGTACCAAACAATAGCCATTTTCAAGTCCCTTTATTTTATACGCAGAAGATTAAACTGCTGTTGTCAACATCCATATAAGATGCTTGAAAATCGTTGCTTTTTTTCGTTGTAAAGTTAGTTTGCGTTGTAAAGTTAGTTACTGTATAGATAAGAGTCTTAAAAGTGCACGAGAAAGCGAGTGCATTGATTCTACAACATGTTGTAATATGAAGTTAGGGTAAATAAGAGGGATAAAGTTGTAAAATATTTATAAATTTTTGGAATATGACTCGAAGTGAGGAATGTGAGTCAAAGCGAAGGAGGATAATTGTTTTTTTCTTGGGGGTGGGGGGGAGAGTCTCGCCAATTTATGGGACGTGCTTTGCGTCATAGGGTTAAGGGGGATAGGGTTTATATCCTATCGAACCTATGTTCACATTCCTATAGCCCCTCCCATAAATAAGTCCTGGATGCGCCCCTGAGTACATCCGCAACAGTACGCTGGAGCGTCCTGGGACCCGTTTCACAGAAGTAAAATTGTAATATCAAGTAGTTGGTTACAATCGTTTCATTTTGCTAACTTGTCAGTAACAAGCATTTGCGGACAGTCCAGTCTTTCTCGTTTGATTCTGTTTTATGTAATGGCAAATTGGGTATTTTAAAACATCTATTAGTATGGTTTATGGGAGATATAGCACAGAAATATATTGTTAAAAATATTTCAACCTGATAAATTATGACTTTCCAAACTGCAAAATAATAACTAAAATAATAAAGAATATCTAAATTGAAATAAATAGGAAAATAAATTCTTTTCTCGCAATAAGTTTTGTAATTGTTCGTTTTTCTCTTCCAGTTTTCCAGACGACATTCTAAAGCGTTCGTTTAATTCATACCCTGACACAAACCCTGAACGTTTTCCTATGTTGTTGGTCATGAATGAGCTCTTCTTCATATTCCGAGGAAGTATTTGACCTCCGCGTATTAATAAAATATTCGTTGTAACGCAGTTAACCTACGTCTGAAGCTAAATAACATATACTTGGTTAGTAACAAGTTGTAAAATGTACACTTGTAAACTTATAATTACTATTTAACAAGTGAATTCTTGCAATTTAGAAGTGATTTACTTGTAACCCAGTAACATTATTAGGTGACTAACAATGGTAGCTGACAAACTTGTAAAATTAACTTGTCACCGACCAAGTATTTCCTACCTAGCTAAACATATAGGTTAACTGTTATTTTATTAATATGTGGAGGTCAAATTCTTCTTCGGAAGACGAAGATGAGCTATTCATTCGTGTACAACGACATAAGAAAACTTTCTGGGAAAGAGTACAAGAGTGGACAAATTAAACGAACTCTTTAGTACGACGCCTGGAAAACTGGAAGAAAAAAGGGACAAACACTTATTTTGAGAAAAGAACCATATTTATTTTACTTTTTTTATAGTTTAGTTATTATGCAGAGTGGAAAGTAATTTTACATTACAATTATATATACATCTACAATTGTTAGTAACCTTATACTGTTAATGGGTTACAAGTAAATCACTCGTAAATTGTAAGAAATCACATGTAATTATTTACAAATGTACCTTTTGTGAAACGCTAATAACTGGATATTTTTACAAACTTTAACTTTTGTGAAACGGGTTTGTGGTTATTTACACGTTCTACAGGAAAAGCGGCGGTGTTTACAAATCCGCAAAGCGTGAAGTCGCGTGTAAGCCCGCGCCGGCAGCTTCCCGATTGCTCACCAAGGGCTAAAGCCCTGCTGGAGAGGCGGCCGGGACGGAAGCGGGTTGTCCAAGCGAAGGGGCGTTGCGTTGGCTGCGAAGGCGGGCCGCGCGCCCACTGCAAACGCGACGCGTCCGTACGCATGGCGGCAGCGACGGCGGCCGCCGAGCCGCAATTGTCCCTGACGTCACAATGCTTTCGTCACCAGTGCTATCGGGGATGGCCGTGGATTGCGTGAGACTCGGAACGCATGAGACCTCTGTGGTGCCAGATGGACGGGGAGACCGCGTCACTCCTTATCGTCCGATGACAAGATGAGGGAAGGTGGATGGAGACATTTCGGGGTCGCAAAGCATAAGCTGACATTGTTGGTGTGGAGAGGGAATGTTTCCAGGCGATGGTGGTCAGTGTTGTTTCGAGATTATTGCGTTTCAGTAAACACAGTTGAGAGACCTATTCCTCCATCCGTTTTCATAATACAGGTTGTCCTAAAACTCCACCTAAACACTGGAGCTATGATAAATAACATTAATGGGACAAAAAAATCATTAACATGCACACGTTCCAAAGGTCTCGTTAGTTTTTCTCCGGTTTTCCTTCGGGTAGAGACGGATCTTTTACACAGGTTCTCTAGGTTTTTGTCTAGGGGCGCGTCTATTGAAACAAGAAATCGTGAATTTAGTGTTATTTCAATTCTTATGATTTATAAACACTATACTCAGAATAGTATATAGTTCCATAATAATTCGTAAATGTAAAATAATTTTTTTGTGTTAAATTACAAACATGTTGATATTATATTCGAATTATAACACGTAGCCAACTTTTTATCTTATCTAGAAAGTTTTGCTGAAGTATTTCAATCCGCCTCTGCCTTAGGGCCCTTGATCGGAATTGATGGGATGGTCCCTTGCTTGCTTCCGGAGAGTAAATTAATTTATTGTCCTCCACGTGGTCATACGCAGTTTGTACTGTTTTTTGACAATAAATTTATTTATATTTCTATCAAGGAGTATTGATGACACAAAGACAGTAAGATCACAAGACAAAAAGGTGTGTAATGATCCCTATTAGTGAAATTAAGATAGTGGCAGGTGCTCAACAACAAATAACAGTATATGTTCAAAAATTTTTCCCTGACTGCGATGTAAGAATTGCAGCATGGGTTGGCGTGAGTGTGCCTACCTGAAGTCTCGCGAATCCCTGCCACTGCGAGGCCTGCATCGCTGTTAAGGGGCCGAAATTTGAACATCTGTTGTAATTTCTTGTTGTAGAACTTTGAACACCTATATCACTTCCTAATCACAATTTCCCCTCATAGACAGAAAAACAAAATATGGAACTACGATCTTTTATTTCATTCAGGAAGTTCTGCCTTTTTGCAATGAAAATACTAAACTTATTTTCGCTCGCGAATCCAAAATATTCATGGGCTATCCAAATATCCATAAGAGTGGTCTAATGGAATTATAAGTGACCGTGTTCGCGCGTATGCAGTCCAACGTAAGAAACGGTTGTCCACTTCTTAGGACCAGGTCAATGGGTCTAGTGCAGGAATGTGCACGACTGTTAGTAATACGCGTGGAAGCACCGAAGTGATCCAGTGCAAATTCGAAGCGTAGTTCAACGCCAGACGTGAAGATAAGGTCATATTTTTCACAAACGTAATATTCATTTTCTGTATAGGACTTTCACATATCGCTTTTGGAACCAGAGTCAGTTTAGGATGCCTAGCTAAGAGAGGTTAATAGCGGTGAGGTCGGAACTTTAACTATTAGGAAGTCCCAAGCCCTATTACATCATTCTTCTGAATATCGTATGTATATAACTTTACCATATCGCTTTTGAACTTGGGCCATGTTTTGGGAATGTCTGAGGCGCTGAGGTGAGACTTTGAACCATAATGGAGTTTAGAACTTCAAAGCTACAGACAGCGCTAGTGCCTTTGGTATCCTTCGTATGAAGCTTGAATCAATCCAACACCTACTGATACTTCTGACCTCACAACTGAAACGGTTATATAAATCGGTACTGATCGAAGTGTCCGGCGACGTGATCGGTTTCCGGTCACCATCTCAGTCAGGGAGGGCGTTACAGACATCTCGGTTTCCTTGCGACTTATTTGCGATATGGAGAAGTCGTATACATACTATAATCCGAAGTATGTTCAAGTAGGTTTAGGACTAACAAGCGTGCTCTTTCTTATTGTGACGATAATGGTGAATAAGGCACTTACAGTGCTCTAGGAGCGAAGTACATGGTGACGAGGTTGTCACCACTAACCGAGAAGTACGCCACGGACATCCGCATGTGGTCTAGCACCGATTTCAGGGGTTATTTCGACGATATGCGAAGGTCGTATACAAGTACGAAAAAATAGTATAATTTAGTAGGTCTCAGTATTTTGTCAGAGTCAAATGAACTAGTGGTGCATCACCATTGCTCAAAGTTGCTAGATGAACTTATTACTGTCTTTTATTTGAAATTTGAAAGTAAAGTAAACATTCAGAATATTATTTCAAAACATATGGCGACATTTCAGTCTTATAAATATCGTAAAAGTGTTGTTACGTAATTTCGTTGTAGATATAAGATGTATATTCGTATCTGCAGTGCGTTTGCTGTCCTATGTATTTTATCATTAACATATCCTTCATTTTAGTTTACGAAAACAGTGTACTCTATGTATGATTGGTCCATTTACATTGCTAAATATTATTTAAGCTTCTTGAAACAGTAAACTAATTATTAAGTGTAGCAGACAGAAATTATTTTATTGCGTCTATAGCAAACTATCAACTAATGCATACTAATTGTAACTAAGATTTTGAGAAACATTCAAAATAGTACTTTGACCTTCATGTGAAGTACCCTTTGTTTTAATGAAAAAAATGTTACAGCACGTGCATCGATAACAAGTAAATTCTACTGTAAATACGATATATGAATTAAATCCATTTGCTCAGGATCGCTGCGCACAGACGGACGGATGGACGTTATACCAAAAATCACTTTCAGAATCAAGGTTTGTCAAAAAGGATATTTCCGTCGAAATCACGCTTTCGAATTTTTTCACGATTACAGTAGATGGAGGTGTGCGCTAGCAAGTATACTTCTAGAAACTACGCATATGAGAAAGTAAAAACAAATGAAAAATTAAATGTAATTTATTATAATATTAAGAGCTAATAAAACTGTTAGGGCTTATTGTCTCCCACTTTAATTAACTTTGATTATTTATTGATTTTGGAAATTATGTATATTTAGGATATTTGAAATTATGATTGATATTTCTAGATTTCTAAAATAAAAAAAAGAAATGAAAAAGTGTCTCTCGAACTCATGGTCCTGTTTCTCAAAAAGTAAAATCTGTGAAGTAACAAAGTCAAAGCCCTATGAATAATTGTAGCGGAGTGTGCTTGTTTAACAACGAAGAATCGTGCTGCTAACCGACCAAGCGAGACGCAGTGCGAGCACGGCGATTCGATTCCCGAGCCTCCGCGACATTGCGAATCCTGGATTCAGCGTGGAACAAAATCAGATTGCCTACGCGCTATGCCAGGTCAGTGACTGAACGCAGGGGCGTAAACTGGCAAACACAGCACACGATAAACAATCGCCTATACGAGGAGAAAAAATTGTGGTATGTAATGCGTCGTATTGTGAATAAGGATATCAATGAAGTATTGGGCAAAAGTTATTTCGTAAACTGGGTTTTGCTTATTTCGAATTCAACGCGCAGATATTTTAAACATATCTTTAAGGACCGAAGTCTAAGGTGCATTTTGTTCCAGAAACTTATAGCTTTGAATGAATTGTGAGTATGACCTTATCTCATGAAAAGTGTATTGATTTTTGGCGAACTACATCGGATATTGTGTATATAATTTTAAGCAAATGAAATGTATACCGTCAGAAGACAGTACATTCTAAGAAATAATTACGAAGTTCTTTAATTCATCCTGACTTTAGATTGCCCTATTTTGCTCATAGGCAGTGGCGGATCTAGACCGTAATCAGGGGGGGGGGCTAACAGGAAAGCATTTTTTGTTTAAATTATGGTTTTACAACACAAATTTTATAAATATTACCTTTAAATAAATACAAATAATTAACAATCAGGTATCATTAATAACAATAACATTTATTTAAATTATTAATCTGGTATTATTTATAAAAGTAACAATTATAACTAATAACAATTATTAATCTGGTAACACTTTTACAAAGTATGGCATTTATAAACTTCAATTTTATCTGTTAAGAGTTCAGATCAAATGGAGGGTGACTATAGCCCCCTTACCCTGTCCTCATTGATCCGCCACTGCTCAGAGGTATAAATGTTGTATATGATGCAACCGTAATTTCTGTACGAAGCATTTTTCAGAAGATTAGTTAATTTTTTTCAAAATTTCCAGAGATATGAATAAGCTGCGGCAGCGAATGTAACAACAGAGCAAACAAATCACGAACAGACTGCAACCGCAATGCCCCATCACTCTGCAATTCAACCCTATTCCAGCTTCATCGTGACCATAGAGTACTACCAAATATTTTAGAATATCCACGACTATTTTCTTTCGCGGGAAAACAATAAGTCTTTTTTCGATTTGAGTAGATCCATAAGTAGTGTGCGAGTTGGTCTTCAACCTTAATTATGGGACCCCCAATTCTCTACATGTAATTAATGGGGTTCCCCGAAATCTCTCCGCGTACAGCGAGACCGTTTATTTCCTTGAACTGTATTTGAATCACTAAAACCCATAAATGTATTAAATATAATGTCTCGAATTGAACATTACTGGCGAGCCTAGAGGGCTCTAAGGAACAATTATCTTAGGAACTGTAAGGGATCATTCCAGCATTCACCTAGAACGAAAAACTGACCCCATTGGAGACGAAGACCAAATCCATAGAAATATATGGAGGTCTTAGTTAAGTTCCAACTTCATCATGAATCCTCATTTTAACAACTCTTTCCAAATAGTTGTATTTCATAAAATAAATGGCGAATTAAACAAAGGTGATAACTAACTATATTAATTCGATACGTACAAAAGTTATATTCATATACAATTAAGCTAATTAATTTGCTTTTACTACTAATGCAGCTGGTTTATTTGCGTAACGCACGAGGTGGGGTGTTTCTCATACCGTTACACTGCGTTACTCATGAGACGGGGAGTGCTCATATTGGTGTTAAGTCTAGGTCACACACATGGCGATCCTTCCAAAGTTGACCATTGGCGAGTGGTGTGGCCGCTTCCCCATTGGCAAGGATAGTCAAATATTCGATGTTAGAAGGTATTGGAAGGCTGGTCTATGCAAACGACAAGGACTTTCCAGCCCCGAGTCTAAGACAAAGGAGCCGCCTTCCCTTGTCGATCTGGCTACACATTCGTCGAAGAACGCCAATAGTGCTCGTAAATTTTATCGTAATTCAATCAAGTTTGTATGTAAGCAAATATGTGGGAACATAATACGAGCATTAACTATACAATTATAACAGTTGTATGAGCTTCAAATAATATTTATTGAGGTTTTTGTTAAATTATAACCTATTCTTTTTTAACTCAACATACCGCGTGTGTTTAAACTATTAATGTCGCTATGAAATTTCAGTGTTACATTAGGTGGCATAAAATATATAGAACATATAGTAAATACCTATTTTAATTACAATAAAGCTCCGAAAATTGTTCCGTTGTTGCTGAACAAGAATTATAGGATAAATGCGAACTTCACGAACTTCGATTTAATAATAATTTCAAAAAAAGGTAACGATGACGACTTCTGTTTTTAACAATATGAATCCAAATATGAACGAATTTAATGGAGACGATACAAGTAACTTAAAGTTTTCGTTTGAAATATTTTGAAAGTTTTGTTCGCAAATATTTGCCGAAGACTCTTCGGTGAGACTTGGCATGTGTGTGGCCAGCCTTTGCACTTATGCTTCATTGAGCCAACGGGAGGCAAATCATGGAAGCAAATATTTAGCGATGACTCTTTGGCAATGTTTGCCATGTATGAGGACTAGACTTTACGAAAAGCAAGGTTTTTTTATCGGGAGCTTTTAAGTTTTGTTATTTTTGAACTCAACTGTTTAGTAAGAGCAAAGCTAGTGTGTCAAAATTTGTGACATTTTGCGGAAAGAAATGAAGGCTTTTCTCAACTGTTGGTGTGGTGAGGGGAGGTGGAGTTGGGCTAGCGTTACTTAATTACGGGGGGGGGTAAGATTACTAGTTACAGGTGTGTTATGGAGGGGTAAGGGGTAACTACTTATAGTTTCCCTCCAATGAACACAGGGCGAAGGAGTCGATTCCGGAGCTGTGGAATCCGGAGCAATTGGAGAGCGCCCCCTCAGCGTCGTTACGTCCGCGCACACTGCGCAACAATTGGACGGGACCCCCGCTCGAAGAAGTGGAGGCAGCGACGGCAGTGGCCATGTTACTCCAGCAGGGACGGCGACGCATCGTCCGAGGAGCGCATGATGGAGGCGGCTATGGCGGCGGTGCAGGCGGCGGAGCTGGCGGCGGATATAGCAATGCAGGCGCTGGCAATGCTACTGGAATGGCTGAGCAAGGTTTTCTCATGGTGATTGATTACACGAGGGTGGGGGATGGAGACAAGGAACCGACAGTAGTGGTCTAGTGGTAGCGTCTTCGCTTCCTCCATTCCGCTGAGCGGCAGAGTGTGGGTTCAAACCTTGCTCGGTCGAACTAGGTGAGGTTTTCAGCTGGGGTTTCCCTCACCGACTCCAGACAAATGTCGGTTCGGTAACAAGTTCCTCGTCAACCCAACATCTCTCCTTCCCAATTCCCTTATCCAAGTCCAATGGTTAGATGGAGAACAGGCCTCATGACCTCTTGGCCTGAACCTCGCCATAAGGCATAAAATTAATTTTAAAAAACACTTCCACATCTTAAAGTATTAATTTCAACTCAGGTACCAAAAATGTTTCATTTTTAAGAATTATTGAGAAATTTCGACACTATAATGAAGATTAAACAGCATCGCTACAATATAAGAACACCCGTGCGGGGCAGAATTGACAAATACATTACAAAATCCTATTTTTCGCGCAACAGTTCCATTTCCCTTCTGACCATCACCAAATTAACATTTTTAGTTTAAATGTAAATAAATTAATTGTCGAAAAAGAAGTTATAAACTGCGTATGACCACGTAGAGGACAAAAATCTAATTTACTTTCCGGAAGCAAGTAAGGGATTATCCCATCAATTTCGATCAAGGGTCCTAAGGCAGAAGTGGATTTATCATTTCTGCATCGAAGTATAGATATATTGTTTACGAATCGTAGCTATTAATGTAACTCTAAATTTGTGATTAATAATTACGATAGACCATCGCCCCTATGCAAGAGCCTAGAGAAGATGTACATAAAATTCGCCTCTATCCGAAGGAAAACCGGGGAGTAACCCGGGTCAGGAGAAAACTTTTTTCGTCCGGAAGAAAACCGGAGAAGACCCGAATTTTCTGTTATGATGCTATGTCATTGGAAATTACAAGAAAAGAATTCTTGCGATTTGGCCGATTATTTATTATTACTTTGCCATCGTTTCGGTACGAACGTTACCTTCATCAGCGCTTAGTAATGTTTATACAATCACATTCTCTCTAGCTACCACCACTTAGATAAAAATACCACATAATAACACACTCCATGAACTGGACTCACACATCACTCAATCAAGCACATATTGTAAGGAGCAAGTTACAAGACAACACTCATAATAAATGAACATATAAGCTACATTTAACTTTGGTACACCTCATACCTCACAGTTAAATTACCTCTATTTTCGCGAAATAGTTCCCAATCCCTGAGTGAAGAGTTATAGTCTTATCGAAATGCTCCATGACCTCGCATCAAGCACTCGCTCCTTGCTCCATTCCGTGATGCGGGCAGGTGACGCCGGCGAAGCTGAACGTGCGCCCGGTGCCCGAGATCCGCTGCCAGGGCAACGGCGGCGTCGCTGCCATCGGCGGAGGGCAGAGCCAGGCACAGAACCCCGGGAAACCCGGCAAGGTCACTCCTCGCACGCCGCCTCCAACGCCACGCGGCGACGGGAGCCGAAACTACCAAGAGGAGGTGCGGTTGAGCCATACTCGTTTGCTTTGATCCTTGTTGTGTTTAGGCGCAATTTCACCAAGTTCGTTTAATGCCTTAAACGAGACTTTTTGTGCAGCAAATCGTGATTATCGAAATGCGCGTTCCACCAACTTCGATTTATCGCGTGAAAATCGCGATTTACTCTTAAACGCTCGGGGACCCTTCGATTACCAGCGATTTTCTTCAGTACTGCACGAAATACGGCGTCCATTTTCCTTGTTTGCTGTTACTCGATTTATAGGTTATGTTCAGTGGCATGAGGATGGCCCGCTGTTTCGTCAGATGCCCGTTGCTGGCGCTGGTGAGCGACATAATGAGTTTTTCGCCCGTCATTTGTTTCAAAGTCATAATTCACTGCTAAACTACTACCAACTTAGAAAATTCTTCTGAAACATCGATGTTTAGTTTTGCTTGGTGAAACGCATAAAATGAAATCGCGATTCCATTTACCTAATCACGTTTCAGGAAATCTCGATTATTCTACGTATCGTGAAATTGGGCCTTAGTGTAACTGAAATGCCCAAACACCCCAAGTTTATGGGGGCCCACCTGGAGCACGTCTGGGGACCATTCCCAGGCAAGGTGGCGACCCCCTTGGCAACAAGCCAGCAAGGACTTCTTTCCTCTCCAAATTTTGGATACTTCAAATAAAATAATAGGAAAACACTTTTACAAAGTATGTCATTTATCAACTTCAATTTTATCTGTTAAGAGTTCAGGTTCTAATCTGAGGGGGCTATAGCCTCCTTCGCCCTCTCCCTTAAGATCCGACACTGGGTGCCATTAAGTTAGGATGTCTCATCCAAAAGTTGGGATGTCTCATCCAAGGATTTGAGAAATCATTTCCTCCTTCTGGATGTGGATCTCACATCGAGACCTGTTCACTCACTCAGTAGAGTACTCATCTGTGCTTTTTTTCGTGTACTACATAGACGTATCTGTCTATGCACTCGCTTCATAAAGTGGGAATGTTTGGAATCCGTCAGATTCTAGCTCCGATGAATGGCCCAACTGACATGGACATGACTTTGGCGGTGTGGGACGAGATCGAACGGCAGCCGTCTACGCAACCCGCCGTCCCGCCTCCGCTGCCGCCCCCGCCTCCGACGGCGGCGTATTCTTCTTCGACACTCCCACAACTTCGTCGCTTCGACCGGTGCATCTCGTCGCTGACAAATTCCTCTACACCGTCGACCATTCGCTGCCATCGTCAATCGCTGCAACACTCGTTCTCCCCTACTCTGCATCCAGCCTCCGGTCGCCATCTCTTTTATGCCCTACGCTCGGATGAGGTAATATTGTAGTATTTGTAAATGGTAAATGTAGCGTGCTATTGAAGCTTATCTACATGGAGCGATAGGAGTTAGGAGTAGGGTGGAGGTTATAGTTAGTAGATGGGTCGCTTAGCTGGGTTTACCCACAACTTGGTCCACGTGGAGGGGTTATAGTTATTGATAGTACGAGGAGGTGGATAGAGGAAGGAGGGTTCGCTTTTCAATAGTCACAGTTGGTAAATGAACTGGGGCATACATGTGACAACCACCGGGAACTGAACCCGGGATGACTTGGCGACACGCAAGAACACTACCAACTGAGCAACGGAGAGGCACATAAACCCTTTAAACCAATAAATAAATTACGTCTGTAAGAAATGTATGGATGCAAAATACATCGCTTGGCTGTAATCGTGTAACATACAAAACACTATGCTCGGAGAGTAACATTACAAAAAAGTTTATTTTTAATTCTCAGAAAATATAACAAATGGAACATATCACTTTTATTTAGACTTCAAAATACAATTGAGTTGTATTCATGCGCATTATCTAAGATTATCAGACAATAAAACATCGCAATTAATATAGCATTTTATTAATTATCTTACATTGTCCCAGATATCTTACATTGTATCAGACATTGTCCCAGGTTCCAGCATTCCAGATTCAGGGTCATTTTGTAAGAAATTGTTATTTTTACGAACGAACAAGAATGAGAAAGAAATGGGTCTCAAAACAATCCGCAAATATATAATGTGTAATTAAAATATAACACTTAGACTTATTTAACTTATGAAAAACCTCATGAATGTTACTGAATGTAGATTTGACCTGAGCAAACACAATTAAACAATCACATCAATTGTATTTAAATTTCAGAATATTTCGTTGTTAGGTTTATGCTGCTCTTTGAAGATGAAACTTTCGTTATTTAGTAGGAATTAGAAAGATTTTATGTTCTATGACCTGAAATAATCCCACTTTAGAATGGATCGTTCTAGAAGACAAACATAATTTTGGAGAACGATCGCAATATCAAATATGTCATCAGCCATCCATTTCACTCTTTTATTATGCGTAGGAAGTAAACTAGAATAATGGTAATTCGTTATAGAAAGCACAATTTATTTTGCACTTAATAAAGTGTTAAAATCAGAAGATCTTGCTTACACGCATTTACAGTGACCTGAGAAACAAATATTTTCGATATGTGTGACTTGTCACCTCTGCGTATTTCTATGGTCTCAAATATATGTTTTTTAGTGCGACATCACTTTCCAGAATATTATTTCATTAGTCTTGTTATTTTTTTTTCATAAGAGAAGAACAAATGATACCAACAGAAAAGCCACAAAAATAAATATATCGAATTACCAAAATACTTTTTTGGTTTTGGATTTCTTATACGCTTCCAACGTTAATTTTTATGGATATAATGTTTTCTTAAAAGTGAAGTTACAGACCCAAGATAGATGTAATTATAGCCTTGAGGAAGTCTGACTAAAAGTCGAAACTTTGGCAGTTCAACGAATATTTCAATGAGGAAAACACTCACATTCTTATATATTATAAAAATTTATATTTTGGTCATCACTCATTGTTTCTCAGATTGCGTGCTATCCCAGGATTTGTATTGGTCTCTACGCTATTTGAGTGTTCTTGTGGAAGGAGAGATGGGAGCGTTACTAGCGTATTTAAAGGGAATTGAAAAGTAGAATATTACAAGAAGCTTTTCAAATAGATACACGAACAGAACAATTGAAAATTTCAATAAGTATATAGTGAAAGCATTTATCTATATCTTAAAGTAACAATAACAAATTTGTTTAATTATATAAAGCTAATGTAATTATTGGAAGATTCTACGATAGGAAAATACGTGTTTATTAGTAGTTTATTATTAAGAGTTTTTTAAAAATATTTTGTTCGTTATGAGGAACGTGCTGAAACTGTAGTTTTCGAATAAGGAATTCTAAAAATTACATTTTTTCATCATAGGTTTCACTGTGTGGAAAAACTACACTTCTTTTTTGTTCATCGACTTGGGTACCGAAAAAAGCCGCATTGAAAAGTGTAAACATATATTGTCCCGTGAGACCATCGTCCAAAAACGTACTTGAAGAAGCTAGATTGTTTTTTTTACAACGAACATGTTATAAAAATTCTTTTGTTTTAAATAAAGTTTATAAAATACCGACCTAAGACATACAAAAAGTGAATATAACATATTTCTGTACAGAACATTGTGCTCCAAAAGTAATAGAAGATAAATTTGAGATGCTATATTAATATATTTTTAATATTGTTTGGTTACAAAAATTTGTTGGTTATAAATTACACAATTTAAAGCATATCAAGTTTCTATTCGATATGCTTATGAAAATGGAGTTTGCTATTACATATTTCTTAAATTTTGGTGAATTCAGTAAACAGTGATCTGGTGTATAATCATATCTCACGTGTTTCTTGTAACTTCTATACAACAAATATTCCATAATTGTCATAGAAATCATAAACTTAGAATTGTTTTCTTTATTTTTACCATGATTCTCAGTAATTTTTTGTAATTGTTTTCTTCTTAAAAATATATTTGAAAATGTATTCATAAGGTAATTTCAATTTTAAGGACTAAACATAATTTCATCATGAAATATAATATTGTATACTAACATTCACAAATGAACAGACTAAAAATACCGTAACGTAGGACATCATGTATAGAAATTATTTTATAGAAATGTCGATCAAAAGTATTAAAATTTACGAGACATCGTATACTTAGGATATACATCAGCACAATGGAGAGTGATCTAATTTCATCTCCTTCAGTTGTTAGCAATGTTGCCAGATTTGTCGTAATGCGACGTTGCCAATTTCTCAGCGTATGTTTAAAATTGTTGTATGCAATAACAGAGCATTATCAAAGCTTTCGTTCATTACGGCTCCCAAACAGATCTTTCGAGCTGATTTATGGTATAAACTAATTTCAAAAATCTGTGAGAAATTATCACCGGGAGTCGAACCAGAAATAAAAGTATATTGGACCCGTCCTTTAACGGTTATTAATTATCATTAGGGTAATACGGCTATTAATAATTTTACTTGTTCATTCTACCANTGGTCTGCCAAATATGGAAACAGTTTCAAGTTTGCCAACCATTGGTCGAACAAAGGTGAGGAGCTTTCTCCCCGTCGCAGGGGAGTGGTGTTGCAAACCTAATAAATCCAAACTGCTTAGAACGCCGGACTTAGAATATTTTCGTGGACCTTTCTATTATTCCAGGAGAATACATGGAGACTTTTAAGACCTGCTCAATTCGCTCCGCGTGACCTCAGAGGGATGCTACTAGATTCGCAGGGAAAGTTTTCTACCTGTATTACCTCAAAATGTATTAATTTACACCAACTTAGTTCGCTAGACAGAAATATTATTTAATACCGGCTTATTTGATCTCTTTAGGAAAATAATATAATTTAAATATAAAACAAACAAATCATATCCTCATTGTCAAAAAGGAAGCTTTTTAAAAGTTCTTCCACTTCAGGTTTTGTAGAAAAATTTTTCTTTTTAATATTGATACTTGATCTCTTTGTGGAGAAGGGAGAAAGAGACACAAGACAATCAAGTGAGCAACTACAGCTGATTAAAACTACTATGAGAAACTGCACGTAGTATTTTCTGAGGGAAAAAAACGCATTATATTTCTTTCCCAGACGGTTCTCTTTTGATTGAGGTCTCTTGCGAGCATGTACGACAGAAGCAGTGGGCCATGAGAAATTCCGCTTCGTACGTCGGTGGCGGTGTACCTTCCTTTAAGGACTCTAACGTTCAGAATGATGTACCGTGCGTTTCTGGTCTCTTGTCCATGGAGGGATCGAGCAGCCCGCTATCGCGTCCCTCTGCCGTTGGCATTCCGCGCTGACGTGGGGAACGGCGGGACTTCCCTGGCAGCTGTGTGCAGTCCAAGAGTCCAGTGGAGACTCAACGCTGGTCCAGAAGGAGAGTATCTGAGAGAGGATACTTGATTTCCTCGCTGCTCACACGTGACTGTATCTGAGAGACGATGAATAAATAATGTACGTCAAAGATGCGAGACTTTCACTGCTGTATGAAAATAATTTTGAGGAGTAATAGAACATTGTGGTTCTAGATATTGGAAAAAGAAACATAATTCAAATTGCTTGTAAACATTTCGTTACAATTAACTTTATATTTACAGAATGTTTGGAAAAAATTGTAAATTTCCATTAGATACACAACAAATATTCACGTGTGTTTCAGACTCGACAGCTTGACTTCAATAGTGACGATTCAGTCAAATTTCCCACCCACTTCTTCGTACGTACCAATATGTCCTTTTTCGAGCAGTATGAAGCTCCGATAATTGCAGTATCGACACAAAAATCATAACGGCATTGAACTAAAAAATAGGCTTACGATATTTGTTGATATGTAATTTCTGTATTAGTGCTCACACGAAGTCAATGACATGAGTTACGCCACATGGGATACAATTTGTGAACTTCCAACAACTCAAATTCAATACAAATTCGATCCGGTTTAGGAAATAAATCTCTTTACTCATTTTTGACAACTAGTAAAGTATGACAGGAGAAAAAAGGAAGATTACATGATGTTATCTTTTAGAAACAAGTATAAACGAGTACATAGTCCCCAGAAATATCTTAACCAGTAAATAACTGAACAGTGTGTTAGTGATTGTGTGAATTTAAAATTCACCGCCTAGATAAACGCGAACGTGAAGTAACTGGTGAATGTTACCGTTTCAATTATTGGAAGATACGGTGTAACCTCAAAGCAACAAAAAAGTTGAACTGATTTTTTTGAAAATATTCGTGTTCACTTCGACTCATAACGCGAAAGAAAAAAAATCCAGAAAAATAAAATAACGGTATCAGTGTACATCAAATTGAAGGTACCATTATTTAAAATACAATTAACGACGTAAAAAAATCAAGATGAATGTAATTTCATTTATCTATTCATTAATTAGGTTTCAGCCATCTGGGTTTCAATTAATGTGCTTGGAAATCCCAGAAAACTACGAAATACGAACATCAGAATGTGATACGGGGATATAAACAGTGATAACTAGAGTTCGTATTTTGCATTACATTTTTATTGCTTTTAGAACTCTAGCTAGATGAATTATTTATATTTCGCAGGTCATGCGCTACTTTAAGGTCGTCTTTCACCAGCTTTCTTATCGGTCAAATAGCAGTATTCGGATAACTTATCCATCGGTAATGGTTATTTGTCTTTTACCACGCTCTATCCGTTGGATATCTCCGCTATCGGAGAGCTAACTTTAACCGGCCGATAGGTTGCGCGGAGAAGCGTTACCGGGGAGATATATTTCAAATATGGACGCCGTGGAGGTTGCCAATAACCTCATGTTTGAGAATCTTTAGGATCGTTAGTTTCTCTTTCGCGTACCATGCACTTTCTTTGAAAAATAATTGTTACTATAAATATTGAAAATAAATTTCTAAAACCTCTCAAATTAAGTAAGAGATACAGAAATAAAAGGAAACATAGTTAAAACTTACGAAATGTTTTTATATTATGATAATGTCACACTAGATAAACAATTAGGATGAAAAACTATTAACTGATAACAATGTTTGATGTTTTGATATTGCGTTTTCTTTTCTTTATTATTTTTCAATTAATGTTTCCTTGAGTTTTTTATATTACAGTTCGTTCGTCTTGCGTTGTAACATTTTGCGTGGCTGTATCTAGTGTTTTGTAAACAAACCGTGTCACTGCCCCCTAAGATCTCGCCTTTCTTAAGCAATTCATTGTTAATTTTGGCAAAACTGGGAACGCCATAGGATTTGCTACCTAAACTAGCCTTAGCCTGATGGATAAGAGTGGTGAAAGACGGAAGGTCTATCTAGCGGTTAGTGAACACTCAAACAGTTATCCGCTCGCTAAGTAACCGGCATATAGTGGAAGAGTGGTGAAAGGCGACCTAAATCAAATTTGAAATACATTTATCTTCCCAGTGGGTGAAATATCCAGGAATACGCATATTGTACAATCTCAAATGCTTTTGAACACATTTTCATTTTTTATATCCCAAATATTTATGGGGTATCTCCGAGGTAAGGCTGTGAATTCTTATTAATACTATTTCACAACTTGGTTCAGTGTTCCGTGTGTTTTTCGTGCTGTTAATATCATCTTCTTTCTACCATCTGCAAATATCGAACATATGTGATAACATGGAAGAAAATATAATCACAAAAATCAATTTCCTATCAAGAATATTAATCTTTGACTGATCTCGTGGCCTTACCTCTTACGAAATATTCTAAACCAATTTCCGGAATAGCGGTGACAGGATGATTATAATTATCATTGAAATGATTCATTATTGGAAGAAGTAGGTTTTTCTGCTCATATGAATACGCATATGGGAGAAAGAACGCATGTTTTAAACAAAAGAATCAAACAAATAATTTCCCATGCATGTAGTGTACATAAGTATTTCAATTGTGATTGTTTGTACATTAAAAGCATGACTGTATAGACATGGGCATGTTCATTTTTGCGCATGTATGTTTTGGACGAATTTACTTTAGAGAGACTGTGTGTTCAAAGATGTGAATTAATGAGTGAACATTTATTTTTCGTCATATGATGATCCATTTCTGGAATATTGCATTGTCCATTCATGTAAAGTAATTACCAAAGACATTTAATTGATGATAATTTCACTCTCCGGAGATCTGTAGCGTAATGTATCAATTTTTTTATATTGTTGTATTTCTAAATGGGAAATGTAACGTAAAGCTATTGAGGCTTATCTACATGAAGCGATAGGAGTTAGGAGTTGGGTGGAAGGCTATTGTTAGTAGTTGGACCGGTTAGCTGAGTTTACTACAGCTTGGCCGACGTGGAGGGTTTAGTAAGAGTTGTNAGTTTACTACAGCTTGGCCGACGTGGAGGGTTTAGTAAGAGTTGTAGTTATTGATACTAGGAGCTGGATAGAGGAAGGAGGGTTCGCATTTCAGTAGTAACAGCTATATGAACTCGGACATTAATGTGAAAAGCTACAAATTTTCTGGCCCCATCGGGAATCGAACCTGGGATGACCTGGGATGACTTGGTAATTACTTGGTCAATTTTTGTCCGGTCGTTACTCGTAAAATCGCCGCCACATACGACGACAACTATATCCATCGTTGACATTTCTACTTACAACTATTTTCCCAATTTATTTATATACCTTGAAGTTGCTACACGCGATGCGTAAATTTCACTCGGTTTCAATTTTTAGCATTAACAATGTAAACAGGATATCAGAACAAGTATGGGTAATACACAATGGAGCAATACGTAACTAGTACAATTCACTAAGAATATTGTTTATAGCAGCATGATGAGACGCGTCAGAGCTGTCATTTGTTGGGACCCTAGTAGTGAAGTAATATCCTTTCCAAATAAATGAACGAAGTAGCTTCTTTTTTCGATGTAATTTTTTAATACTTTTTTTCGGTAAGGAGAAGATGTAAGAACAGGATATCGTGGACACATCTTTAAATGTGCCCCTATGGTGGCTCAGGTGTTAGCGTTCTTGCTCATCTCCAAGTAATCCTGGGGTTAAATTCCCGGTGCGGCCAGAAAAAAAATTGTAGTTTTTCACATTAATGTCCCAATTCATATAGCTGTGACTACTGAGAAGAAAAACCCTCATTCTTGCATTTACCTCCTACTGCTCCTACTATCAATAACTATAACCCCTCCACGTGGGTCAAGTTGTTGGTAAACCAAGCTAACCGGTCCACCTACTAACAATAGCCTTCCACCCAACTCCTAACTCCTATCGCTTCATGTAGATAAGCTACAATAGCACTAAGCTACATTTCCCGTTTACAAATATCACAAAAAAAATTGCTTTAAAGGTCTAATACTCCATTTGTGTGATTACTTCATCCGGTTACGCAGACAAGGAACTTAAATTATCTGGGACATTTGCACATTAATGTACGAGATGATTGTGATTGTTGGTTTGTTTGTTGCAGGGGCGGAAGAAGAGCGACTTGAATCATGGTCATCACAACTAACATCCCTCGAGTCCCTCCCTTCCCCGCTGTCGTCGTCGTCTCTACCGCCGCTGGTGCTGCACTCTGGTGGCGCTTGGCCGTGACTCGTCTCCCACCTCAGCAGCCTTCGTTCGGCTCCGCGCGCTCCTTCTCTTCCTTGTGACAATTAGGGATGGGCGATTATCCAAAAAATACTCCAACTAATCAGTAACAGATTAGCTGCTACGCTACGATGAATCGTTCTAAAGAAATCGTTTTTTTTTTTCAAAGTAATCTTAATTTATTATTAATTAGTGTTGCGTTATAAGCATAAAGAGTATTAAAAATACGAAAATAACTTTTAACATCATTCAGATATTTAGTATGCTATTGAAGTTTCTTTCTTCCCACATTATGTCGTCAAAAATACATAGAGATGTAATTTCACATAAAATTATACAAATCTGAAAAAAATATTAAATTTATCATATAATATGTATGTATATGAATTGTTGTACTTTTTTTCAATAACAATTCATAGACAATTTCTGACCAAATAACCGTAAAATAATCGATAGTTGCATCAATTGCGATTAAATCGTCCATCCCTAGTGTCAATCCCCGAAACGTCTCCTTTGCCCTCTCTCCATCTCTTCGTGTACAGCACTCCATTCCCCCTCCCCGTATGTAACGCACCGTATAAGCGTGAAGAAATAAACGTGATTTGTCGCCCCTAAACTGTTGTATTTATTTTCTTGAACGGAAGAGAATACCGAAATATTGAGCCGTCTAAAGTGTATATTATACCAAATTCTGAAATGAAATGTCAGTCAAATTTATGTTCGTAAATTAAGAAAGATATAAATCAGCGTCCACGCTCATAAATTACTATAATAGAAAAATTAATATTTGCTCAATTTTATTGACCTGTGAGAAAAAAATCCTAACTTTTGGAAGACCAATGATAATATATTTTCTTTGATGTCGGTTCACAAACTTCGTCAACCTTATCATCCATTCAAAAAAAAATCGGTATTTTTTCTTGACAGCACTCTTGTGTGACCTTTCCCTATTCCTTATTAATGTTGATAATTATTTCCGCACTTGCCAGTATTCATAAAATGGTAAAGCTAGCATTTGTTATATGTAGAATAATTGGTTGAAAAATTAAGACAAACTTACTAGTTCTATAACGAATACATATAATAGTTTATTTAACCTAGGTAAAATAATTAATTTCATACAATTCTTCCTCGAAGAACCAAATGTTATGTGAATGAAAAAATAAATGTTGGAGTAGTACTGAAATATCAGAGATAATTTAAACATTTTTTTCACGCAAAATTTGCCGAAACACGTCTAGAACGAGAGCAATTGATATTGTTTCTAAAAAAATTTATGAAGAATATATTAAAGCCGAATAAAGAAAAAAGTGTGAGGAACTTTTTGAGATATTTAGGTTTGAGAAATAAGCTGGTTTTTATACCAAAGGAAGAATAATATAAAAAGTTATATGTATTTTTCGATTGCTCTAGAAAAAACAATCATTAAATGTATTTTGAATTTTTTTTGAAAGAGGAACTCGCTTTTCTGAGAGAAAAAACGTTTGTATGCGATTAAAATAACAATAACTATGGTAAATTGTAGATCTCGTCTTGAGGGCTGAAATTTTGAATATATATTATATTATTCGATATTGAATCCGATTAAAATTATTTCGAACAAATTGTTTTTTTGACTAGCCGTAAAACTGGCTCATTTGACCTCGAATTGCCCACAAATAAATACTTAATTTCGCAGTTTGATAAACTGATATTGATGATTATTATTGTGGAGTTATTTATGCATATTTAAAAGGAGACAAATGTAGGACTAATTACATTGTTTTACATTGACCACAAATAGGGTGGGGTACGAGTCGTGCATGAATAGTCTCAAAGGGGGTGGGGTGGAAGAAACGTCTCGCTAAACATTTTGGGAACCGCTGCTCTAATCAATACATTAGACTATTCTCCATATTCGTTGTAATTTGACTCCCAAGTTACCGTAGCGCATTATCGATTTGTTTTATCTTTCTGGCAAAAGTAACAATTGTTACAAAATTCTTCTCGAAGAACGTAAAGCATTTTAAGAATCGCCAAATTTGTGCTTTGATCCTCTAACAAACAGCTGCACAAAGCACTGGGATAATCCTCTTCTTGCGGCTCTTCAAATAGACAGACACACAGTCTCAAGTACGAAGCCTCAAGGAGCCGCTACGTCTGTCAATGGAAGATGGATTTCAGACGGTCAATTTGCCAAACTCGTCCATTTGTCTGTGCTGTAACCTGTCGTGCAGTTTGCTTTGAAGGCGGAATTGCCCTTCAACACTGAGGAGTCAAAGAGGCCCTTTTGGGTAAGCCTGTTGCATGCTGCTCTGATTTTCCAAGGACACGTCTACTGTCCCAAGGTACACAGAATGATTCTTGTCCGCGGAAGGGAGAACTGGGTCCAACGCCATTCTTGGATTTCGGCGCAGCGTTGTGCGATTTAAGGATTAGGCGAATCTTTATAATGGTCGGGGCGATTGCTGGTCTTTGATGTCGCTGGGGATGAGAATGGAAGACAGAAATAGGCGAGGCAAATGGAGGGGAAAGAATCGGATTAGAAGTCAAACTGAATCGAGGACCTGTTCGTTGAGTCCATTGAATATGAATGGTTGGAATATCTCATTCAAAATATTTGTTCTTTACTTATTGTTACTTACTTGAGACTCTCTTTAATATTCTAAGATTTGATTATTAACATTCCGTAAGAATTGAGGTTTCGCAAGAAAATTACTTCGAATTATTTTAGACAATCTTCAGAAAATTCCCCGAGAACAATTTTATTGGCAATTGCTTTATTAATATTTGTTCCTTATATCGAGGTAGTTTTGCTTCCACAAGCATCGTTTTATTAACAAAGGGAAAGCAAGGCAAATACAAATGCAATATATATTGCATACATTCACATTATATTACTATTATCCAAAAAATAAAATTCACTAAATATTTTCAGAGATGTGCATTCGAGCGTACTTAACAATACATTTCGTAATTACATTAAAATTCGATCGCATTAAATTAATGCATCTGTATTTTAAAAACAAGTCCGAATGCAGACAACGTTGCTGAAACTTAGATGAGATAAATTCAATAAACAGAAATCCAATAAGTAATATTCACATTTGTGAGTGTACATGCGAAAAAATAGTACTCTTAAACTGAGATATACTATAATTGACAATTAATTTTTAGTAAACTGAATAGTTCGACGTTTTTGTAATTGTAAAGATTAAGAATTAACACCGCAAGTCTGCATGGTACTTCCCACTACGTACGAGAGGTTCACCACAGCAATAAAATTAATTCATATATTCATAAGGGATATAGACGTCAACTCTCGATATGCAGATGAGGGATTACAAAACAAAAGAGGCGTTTGAAAGGGATAAAGCAGCAATTATTTCGATTTGAAAAGTAACCATCAGGAAATTAACTTTTCTTTTAGCATAGCATAGGCATAGAAATAGCATATACTATAGCCAGAAATTTTAATAATTGAATGGAACAGTAAAGAGGGTCATTATGTTTTAATCGAACTGTGATATTTTTTCCGGATATATTTGGAAAAAAAATCACCAAAATACGAGTCCATAAACATATTTTTATCTCATGTTAGAGGACTATCGCTCTTTCTGTATGAACAAACCTATCATTAATTTAAATATTAATAAAAAGTTAAAAGTTGACATCGAAATATCATTAATTTACGCAGAATCTAATATGCAACCTAAATCTCTACACCGAGAAAAATCTCTTCCGTGAAGCATATGCAGACGACATAATATATTCACACATCAATATTCCTCACAATGCGAAATAGAAACGTTTCTCGATATCATCTGCATCACCCTTGTTAAACAGGCTTAGCACGCAGTTCCAAGTCACAGGTCCGCTTCGCATTATAATAGCGAGGAGAAAACACAGTAGCTCCCCTCCCAATTGGAACCCCTCGCTCCCCAGGCTCAGCTTGAAATTATCGTCGACGGCGCGTAAATTAATTTAATCCAGGGCAGTAGCTCCGATGGCGGCGACACAGGTTTCCTTCGTCAAAATGGCGGTGGTGATTCGGTGGTAAAAGCAGAGCTTCTCGCACGGTTCCAGATGAGGGTGGTGGAGTTTCGTGCAGGTGGTGCTCGTGAATGGATGCGGTGGGTGTAGGTATGAGAATGGTGATGACTGCTCCATCCCTGCCCTCACTAAGCGACCCCTTCGGATTTGCATGTGCTGCTGCTTACAGAAGTGATTAATTGTGAGGATAGTGAGAGGGCACGCGGGCTTCGGAAGGCAGCAGTTGTGTTTCGGGATGATGGTAATGTGGTGACCTTGTGATGGTTGGCAGCAGTGTTGGACGATGTTCATTTCATTAAAAGAAACAATTGATGACCGATAGTATATCTTAAGAATTAACTGTCCATTGCTAAAAGCAGTTGGAAAATGCGTATAACCACGGGGACAACAGTAAACTATTTTCCTCTTCGATCCGAGAAGCGAATTCCTAAAGGAAAATTGGAGTAAAACCCTGGTCAGGTTCGTACATCTTTTAATCAGTGTTCACAGTTAAATTTGTGAAATAGTAAAATGTAATGGTCTTCAGTACAAACAATAGAATACAGTATTGTTATTGACTAGCAACAACAATGAAATTTTCGAATGCGACATCCTGTACCTTAGATGCGAGTGTATGAAGAGAAAGAACATGATGCAAGTATCAAGAGAAAAGGAGTAATCCTGAGGTTATTAAGAGATGTCAGATTGAAGGTTATGTCAGTGAACAGAGTTAATAAGTTACTTGCCTAATATCTTAATGACAGTAATAATCCTAAAATCTTTCAAACCGACTTCTGAGGAAAAAATGACTGATCTTTATTTTATTATCAAAAGTTTTTTCGATATGGGGTTACTATATATAGGTTTTTGCTATTACTATAATGGTCAATAAATTATCAGCTATAGTATTCTTATTTACTCTATCTCGTGGCATCAAGTTATATTTTCACACGTAATTAATTCATCTTTTTAACTCACAACTTCCGAATACCTACACGTGGAGGATGTATTTGCAACATCAACAGTCAGGTGAAAATTGCGACGGCCCGGGACTCGAACGTAGGACCTCCTGCTCTAGCCGCAGGTGTGCTATCCACTGCCTCGACTCCCAAGGTCGTACGAAATTTCCACCTGACCTGATCCGGGGAACATGGGTCACATTCCCCTTCAGGGGATAAATGACCACAGACGACTCCAATGCTCGTAGCTCTTAAACCCCGTTTTCGCGTACTTCATGCGGGTGGTGCAATGGATAGCACACCTACGACCAGAGCAGGAAGTCCCGGGTTCGCGTCACGGTCCGTCGCAATTTTCACCTGACTGTTGATGTTGCAATTCATACATGTTTTAATTAATTGATAGATCCAACATTGTTTCATGGGAGTGGACGGCACCAAAGGATATGGGTTACTTTAAATGAAGGTAAAATGGCTACAATCGAATGGCTACAATGTGCGAGAGAGGTAGAGAATTATACCCTAGAAATACTAAATTTTAAAATTAACTAAATAATGCACATATTTTTCTTTTATGAGACTGAAAATTTGTTTCCTTTCTTTTCGATTCCAGGTGTTACGCTTATAGGTTCAAAAAAAGTAGTAGATTCTATAAAATATGTTTCCTCATGATCCGCAATAATGCTCAGGGCGAAATACTTATGAAAGTTTAGTTCGTAGGAAGCAGTCTACCCAACAATAGATATATTGTTCTTGCTTTTTTTGTCATTCATATCACTCGGGGTTATATCTCTTTCTTTTATTTTTTCCTCTTTTTTAATTTAAATTGCTACGTTTGTACATGTGTTGTCCTTCCGCTTCATAATTCGTAATTGATATTTCGACCGCTTCCAAGTTTCCAAGCGAGCTATAATTAAACAGATGTGTGGTATGAATGAAATTAGATGATTCTGCTCCTATTGTACGAAAATCTACCCCTAAAGAGGGTGAAATGGGGCTATGGGTGTATATCCCACTATAAGTCTAGAATGCATGGAGTAATTTCAACGAAATTTGGTACACAGATGACTATCTGACAACATGCACTGTGAGGATAAAAAAAAATCTGATATCTCTCGGGACGAGGTGGGAAGCAAATGGTAGGGCAGTCGACTTTGCACAGCTCATTTGTAAAATAATTTAACAAATTTTTATGCTAAAAATTATGAAATAGAATAAACGTAAGAAAACGTATTTTAAAACCAGATTGTATTAAAAAAAGTGCTGCACTAAAAAGTAAAAAATAATGTTCGATAAAATTTGAAATCAAAAATGTTTATCAGAAAAGTGGTTAAGAAAAGAAAATCAGAATTTTAAGAGCTTGAGACTTTTTAAAATAAAAGGTTGTTTAAAGGAATTTTTTGTTTGTTTTATTTCTGTTGTTAAACTCAGAGATTCTATACTACGTATCTCGTGATAGCATCTTAACATCGACTGTTTTATGCATATATATTCGTAGATCGAGGAACAAGTGTGACTATGGGATTAAGAACAGAATCGTTGGCTGCAGAGGCAGAGGGGGTTGGTGTAAGCGACCTTCGACGACGCCGCAGGTGCCATTGCGCGCCGCGCCGCGCCGCCCGCCTTCATATTCAAATGACCCGCGATGGTCTCTGTCACAGCTGACGCGGTCGCGTTCGTTCCGCGTTGCGTTCGACAGCTGTTGTTGCCCCCTCGGGCGGCGCAGGAGAGACGGCGAGACGCGCGTCGGTTGAGACGTGCAATCGAAGACGCCTCTGAGGTCTTCGAGCACAATCATGACCTCATTGGGACCCTGTGGTATCGTTTGTAGAATGGGGTATTCCGACAAGCATAGAAGCGTGATAAATTGATGCATCATCTATATAAATAACTATTAAATGCTGTTCGTTGATAACCGCATCACTTGAGAACGACACGACCGATTTGGCTATTTGTTTTTAATGTTCGTGTCTGAAAAAGGTTTTTAGGGAAATAAAAATTGGAAAAGTTGTCTGGAAAATTGGAAAATTTGGGAAAAACTGAAAGTGCTTTTTCTGTATGATCTCAAGACCGCAAATCACGATTCGAACGATGGATATGCGTAATTGTTTTTCTTTTTTTTGTTCGTTATGGTCCTGGAAAAGTTTTCTACAAAAATTAACCTAAATTATTAATAACACGTTATTAACAATAGAAGTGTTTAAATTCTTCAATTTAAGACTAATTTAAGAAGGAAAGATTACTCATCATTAAATTTAATACATTATTTATTTTATGCATTTAACAAAAACAAAAAAGGTCTTTAAATCGTAAAATTTCGACGAATTGTCAACATTTTAAAAGAATTTTAATTAAATGATGCAGCCGCGTCATGCCTCGGAAGCGGCCGTCGCGAGATGGTATTGTGTATACAGTTAATTTTTGTATTAAATTAGTATTATTATGAATTTGAAAAGTTAGGATGCTGTACATGTTTTTACATCAGTAAGAGAAAGTATTTTGATGTTACAAAATAAATTGATTTAATTTTTTCCTGAGTAAAAGAAAATTAGTCTAAGAAACTCCCGAGGAACGCCGGGTGATCAGCTAGTCTTTAATAAATAGAATTAGGATTTTTAGGTGTAAATTTCGTGTGAAAAAATGTGGAATGTGTCCCACTCACCTTTTCAATTATAATTCATAAAAAGGGAAATAAAACTACAAACTACATAAAAATATAAGAAAACGAAAAAAACACTTCCAAAAATGAATTCATATTTGAATATAATTATCAAACTCATATTTAAAAGATAAATTACTTTTAAGGTATTTATTCTCACAAACACTCCTTAACATCATACCTGCAAATTCTATTAGAGATTGCAAGAATTACCTTCCATTTAAAATTCTTTGCAATTGTCTTGTAGACTGGTCTAAAGAAACACCAACAAATTTTGGCTGAACCTCGAAAACGAATCCTCGTACAGGAGCAGGAACTTTCCTCGTACAGGAAAGACGATGAGCAATCTGTACGCAGAATCAACTGAACAATCAAAATGCTTGTATTGAAATTTTCAAAACTTTGAATTTGAAGAAACCAGAAGTGGAGCGTGGAGTGTAAATGGAGTCGGAATGAGCTTTTTCCAGAAATGGTCTTCTATTCGCAGCGCAATTAAAGTCAAATCTCAAGTTTCGTTTGGATGCACCAATTTGTTATCAGGGGAACATACATTCACGCACATTCGACACTAGACATCAGCGCCAAAATTTGCCAGTTGGCTCTCCTGAAGCCAATTCGTAAAGATCCGAAAAGATCTCGACATTTGTTTCTCGAGCGATTACAATGCTTCCCTTATACATTACGTATTATTGGAAAGTAAAAAGAGAGGGAAAAGGTGTTAAAATAAGGTAAAAAGGGGGCAAAAAGGTGTTGTTCTACTCCACTAACTCAAGAAATAATCTTTGAACCAAAACACAAGGAAAAAATAGGAAGCTGTTATACTTTTAGACTTGAAGCATCTGCAAATCACCAAAATAAGTCTTTTTCTATTGCGAAATCGGTTTCGTAGACGCTAAACTGCGACATTCAGCGCGAATCGACCAAACTTCATAATTTTCCTAATACTCTTGTATAGTAGCAAACGTACAATCGCCCACAAAAAACAACTAATTACAGTGATACAAGATAATAATAATAATAATAAAATTAATTTATTATTCTGCGAGTAAGCAATGCTCGGTGGCAGATGGAAAACGTAATAGACATAATAAGAATATACATAATACAATAATGTGAAATTTAAAAAAATATATCGCCCAAATATCTATAAAATACACACACACGGAATAAAATGCTTAGAAAATTAGTGCACAATACGCGAGAAGGGTAATACACATAATAAATTAATAATCTAAATTAGGTCCATATGTGTGTATTCACATACGTACAGAAATCATTTTCACTTTCAAAAAGATGCAAATACACACACTCATACGTACAAGCACGCTTCAATATACACACATACTATTACTCCTCCTATAACCTTAATGTAAAAATAATTGATATAATATAATTAAAAGAAAATTAATAACTATAAAAATAACGCAAAAACAGGATTGCTGTGAACAGTCACGCACACTTCACATCACTGCACTACACAGCACTGAAAATCTATTCGCTGTGCACTGCATTATCTATACCCTTAGTCTCCATTCACCTCACTACACTGCACTTCACATGATGTAATGGTATACATTGTGACATTTCCATTTCGGTTATTTTTTTGGTTAAGTGAGAGAAAGTAGATTTGCCTTTCAGTCTATTTTCTATCGTTTCAGATGTGTAGTAGTATCATCTCACCGATATCCAACTACGCGGGTGTATTTTCAGTCACGCGTTTACTGAAAGAAAGGCTTAAAATCTAGCTGACCTCTGAAAAGTTACCAAATTTGGGAGAACTGCCAACCTACTCAATTGATTCCCCCTATGTCGTATACTACTCGACTTAATGATATTTTCGTCTTATACATTGTACTACCACCACATCACTACCACCAAACTTGATGAAATAACTCTTGGAGAGTCTGTCCTAAAATACTCTTTTTTATCCTTTGTAGTGCAACACAAAATTAATATTCCTATTAATAAAATACATTGCATAAATTATCCAAAAAATCTACTAAAATTTATTAATCTACTTTCAACGAAATTCTTTTTACGGTATTCTCTTTGTTGTTTTCATAGCGTTGGTACACCCGCAAGGTATGTGTAAGTGCTACCAAACGATGATTTTAATTTCAAACGACAATCACAGGCAGTCCAAATCTTAACGAATGTGGGTTTTTTGTTGGTGGTGGCTGCCCTGAAACATCACTCGAGTCCGCCATCTTTATTCTTTTAGTGCCCAAAACTCTCGATAACTTGAGTATACTATTGGCATGTATACTGGAAGCTGAGGTGACATCAGTTCAAAGTTACTTAAATATTTCATATTGATTCGAAAATATATATAAATAAAATGAAACACACACATATCATAACTCTTAAAAATTATAAAATGCCCTCTAAAAGATGATTGAAAAGGAAAAAAATAGGGGATTATGGACACGGTTTGGGGGAAAAGAGGATAAAGAATCAAAAAAAGGGAAAATACGTGCTTAAAATATGCTTCCTTTGTCTACTAGGGGCGATTTCACACAGTGGTATCTTCCCGAAGAGCTTGAATTTACCCTACGACGAAAAGTACGCACCTAATGACCCTTACACTGTTCATAACTTAACCCGAAACTTGTAGTTTAAGAATAATGTTTATTTAGCAATACGAACGCAGAAGCTGATCTCCATGCATTGAATACAAAATAAACATGATACGTAAGAGAAATTAATTGAATTTTATATAGATTCGTGTTCAAATTTTTGTAAAAATTCATAGAGTATTCATAGTAAAATCATAATAATTTTTGTAAAAATTCATAAATTTTGTCAAAATTCATACAATAACTTAACATACAACAATCTCTTAAATCGCGGGTAACCGCATCGCCAGGTAACAGATTAATAACATTAAATCGAATGAAAGTGAGACGCCACAGGATCCGGGTTCAATCCACGGTCGTGTCGCCCACTTTCCGTCAATAACGTTAATAAAATTTTATAAAAATTACATAAGACATAATTCTAACATTACATAACCTAAAATAGTCCCAACAAATTTTTTACGAACAGTTATAACATCAGTGGCGTTTACGGGTACAGAGAGAGAGAAATAATACGAATGAATAGGTCTATTCCATGTAACACGTCCACCCTAATACCTGAAAAATTAAAGACAAAACATTTCAATACGTCCAGTCCCCTCTGGCAACACACATCGTATTCACAGTTAGAGTGGTTTAGCAGAAATTTACGTAATAGTGCAAATCATCCAAATCGGGGAAAATTGCTTGTAATGGAGAGCGACTCAATCAAATTCTCATTTCTCTTGAATACGTGACAAAATGTGAATTTTCTGCTTAATATAGGACTGGCCCGATCGTTTCCTAAATACGGAACCGCCTCCTCCCTCACACAAATCCTCTTAAGCGGAAACAATTTCCGCGCTTATCCACTCCACGCGTCGGGCCTTAATATCCATAACGCCATTCTCACCCTTGCCACGATCGGATCTACAAGCGAATAATGACGCCGCTGTGACCCCTGTTTGCACTGTCGATCCCTCCTTCCCCCGTCGCACCCCCGCGCTGTTGTGTCGGAGAGGGCGCTAGTTTTCGCGCTGGGAGTTGCCAGCTGCCGCAAATATTTGGTTCCCGGATCTCAGTCCCTCGGCGTCCTCCACCGTCACCAACATCCTAACTCTACCGACTCTACCATCCTGCGCTACTTTTTGTTTTAGCAGTTATATTAACTGAAAATTTAATCATCCACCCATCCTCACTCAACAACCCGCACTGGGAAATAATGATAAGGGAATTGAACCCAGGTCCTCCTGCTCTAATCGTAGGGGCGCTGACCTCTTAACCAATCGTTCCTTCTCCACAGTTGTACACCACTTTGTCTTAGACTGCAATATTGCATGTGGTTCTTATTTCCTATATGTCAGTGGAAGAGAAGCGGCACGCGAGCAAAGTTGCGTTCCTCGGCGCGCCCAAATCGCGATATCGGATAGCAGGAAGGGGTCGACAAATTTCTTCCCTGGTTTTGTGCAAACACGCGTTTCACCGCCACAAAATCATAACCCGGAAACGAAAATCATAAAATAGAAATACATAAATAAAAAATGTACAACGATTTATTTATGATTTTTTGTAGAACACTTGGTAATGCTGTTAATATCAATCTTCTTAGTTACTTAATGTTTCATACATAGTTAACAAAGAACACTACCTCTTGAGATCATCACACAGAATGTCAGAGATTCACACGCTCTGAAATTTCCCGCGCCTCTTCTTCTATCCCTATATGAAAAACTACTGGCCAACATTTGCTGCAGCCGGGCATAACAGGCAGCGCGCGCGATGTGCTCTACTTGATCAGTGCTTGATGCCTGTACGTATCACTTTACATCCCTGCTATATGGGCATATGTCCCATATCTGGTAGATTGAAAACCTAAATGAAAAACTGGAAATGAGGTCAAACTGCAAATGAGATACTAGGGGCAAGTATCTCATATAGAGATCTGAAGATTGCATTTGAAAATGAAAATTACAATTGAGTCTTATATCTGGTTCTGGTTTTCCTCCGGGTAGTGGCGGATTTTCCTTGGATGGTAATGTCATTAATTCCTTTATTTTATTATTCTCCAAATTTTACTGCACTAATATCTACAATTTATTTTGAATAATTAATGGATAACAGTACGTATTTATTAAATAATTTCCTTTGTAAATATTGAATCCGCCACTGTCCATGGGCCCTTGATCGGAATTAATGGGATGGTCCCTTGCTTGTTTCCGGAGAGTAACTTTTATTGCCCCCTACATGGTCATACGCAGTTTGTAACGGCTTTTTGACAATAAAGTTTACCATCTCTTTTTTTACAACACAAGATTATCACCATTAACTATTTTATCGATTGAGAAAGATTACTATGAATCTGGAATTCTGGGACTTTGTCTTTATTGTTGATATAATACTACACATGTATTTTTAAAAATAATGTGTAAATGGTTATATTTTTTTCGACTCCTATTGAAACCAGCTTGATTTATTGAGAATACAAATAGAAAAATGGTCTACCAAGTAATATTGAAAAAGTACTTTTCTCTTCCAAAGATATTAAATGTGTAAAGCGGCCAAAAATCAAGAAATGAGGTTCCAAGAAAACTTTGTTGCTATCTTTGTAATCATATGCCATCATATTATTGAGTTTCCAGAAATATAAATTCTATTCGTCTAACTATATATTTAGGTTATAATAAAACACTATTTTCTTCTCTGTGCCACCGGTTGTAATAGCAGTTTAGGTCATGATAATTTTTATTTGGACAATAATTACAACTGTAAATAATTGTTCGGCCACAGTCGGCGATGTTAGGTTTGTTAGTCCGGGCGATCCCGTTTTAGGAAAATCTGCTCGACGCTGCTGGTGGAGGCGATGGTGGAGATAAGCGGTACATGCGTAAGGATGTACGGAAAAAACGTTACGGTTCTATCATATTGTGATATTGGTCCGGTTTGGCCGGTGCAATTACCTGGGACCCCCAGACGGAAAGAGTCCCCAGTACGGATCGAAAAAATTATTTTCACGATTTCTAATTATCTCCCTTAAGAAATTTTGTAGAGGTGCCCATTGGTGTCATTTCAAACAATGTTTCAAAAGAATGTTGTGTCGATTATGCATTTGGCAGATCTTGTATTCCGACGAAACGAGGGTTTTAACAAGAGATAGACAAGAATTTCCTCAAACAGTGTTTATAATTTTCAACGGGACCCTAAGGTACTACAATTAAACTAATTCTCCCTTGTATTAATCTTAAGAACTCATAAGTTACTGTAGAATATAATTTATGTCATTTAAAATAAAAACATTGAAATTAAAGAGGTTTCACTTGTAAAGTAAATCGATCGCTCATTAATTTACTTGTAAAAATTCCTAAATTCTTACGAAAAAGCTTGTGAAAAACGTTTTAACTGGGGACCCCCGATGTGACCATTAGACGGGGTCCCGGATGGGATAGTTACGATACTGACTGGTCCAATTTATTCTGATGGATTTTGTAAATTGAAAACGAGGTTTTTCGTGTTTCATTCGCATTTAGTTTAGAGTTCGGCGTATTAGGGTCCGGTAAGCAGAACCGTTTCTGCAGCCTTCCGTACAGAACACCGTTGTTTGCTAACCCTGTTCCCTGCCTGCAGCGGCAAGTGCAGCTGTGCACTTAAGTTGCGTCACGCGCTGATCCCGGGATTTCAGGGGCTGAGATTTGAGTTGCAAGGTGTCGGGGAAGGAACGATCAACAGCTCTATGCAATCCGTCTGATGGTTCTACTTGTATTGGGGGAAGGGCGTCAGAGGTCGGGAGTGGGGACGCTGTTTCAGTACGGCCTACGCACTAATCCCAGTTCACGCCATGTTTCATTGTCCTTTGAATCAATAATGACGATATCATTTAATGAGCAATTGTGAAGATAGAGACGCGGGATATCGTAGACGATCGATTCTGGGTGCTGACATTTTTTATCAGGGCACAATTTAACATTAGGCGGAATAGGCTGTAATTTAGACCATGAGCTTTCATGGGGAGCAATAGATGGATATAAGATATAATCCAAAAATTTGCCACTGCAAAATTTTTTTAAAAAAAATTCTTTCGAATAAAAAGCAACGAGCTAACAAATTGACAGGTTAGTTGATTTGACATTAAAATGTAATATCCCAGTAACACATTTTACTTCTGAAACAATATTTTTCGTTTGTTATTTTATATTCTAACCCTGACAACTCAGTTACTTATATATAATTAATAAATATTTCATCTCAACACTTATGTAATTAAGTACTTATCACACAAGTTATCCACGAATAGTTTGAGCTGATTAACGTTACGTGTATTAAATGTTACTTCTCTTATTATTTTAATAATACTTTATGAGGCTAGTTAAAATTTTTATTGCTAAACGAGTCAAAAAACATCGACACTGACCTTGACTTTTAATATACGCGTTATGAAGACGAGTAAATAAAAATTTAAATGAAATAAAAAATATTTTAATAAAGTCTTGTCATATTTTACTTACCTCGCTTTTGTATCGATATCCTGCGAAACAAAAGTTAAAAATAATATTACTATTATTATTCCTGGAAGAGACAACGTTTACGAAACACTTCGTTTTGAGGGGGCGGGGCGGAATAAAATTATCAGCTTAAGTGCGTTCTTATCGGTCGGATAACTTATCCGTCCGGTTATAGTAGTTAGTCTACCACCCTACCTGCCCACACAACATTTCCACGTGTAAGAATTGTTCGTATGGCACCGACATATATTGTCATTAAATCGTGTCGTGTTATGTCATGTTCCATTATCCCCGCTCGTATCACGCTGAATTCACAAACGTTGCGAACCATAGAAAGGGTCTGTTTACTGCAAGTCACTGGTTGCTACTGAACAGTATCTGCTGAAGCGTTGAATGTGCTCGTATGTCTACTCCCAATAGATATGTATGTCCAAAAATTGAAATATAAGTATCTGTTAAAGCGAGATGCAGAAATATGGGTAAATGGAGAAAAAAAAGGACAAATGACATGAAGACAGCAACAAGGACAATAACTTCGTTATTGCTGAGTGGATGGCAAATCAGACGGGAAAAGAGTGAGAAGGGTCGGCAGACAAACAAGTATATACAACCAGTAGACTATGCACGAAAGAACAGAAAGTGGTTTAAACAGACGAGACAGTTACTCCAATTTATGACAGGACACGGAAATATAAGATGCAGTTTAAAGCGTATAAAAAAGATAGAACACGACGAATGTCAATGCGGAGAAGGACTGGAGACAACAGACCGTATGTTATGGGATCGCCCACGATATGCTTCGGAACGTGCAGCGTTCATAAGATCATTCATGCAGAACGATATATTAAATATACACGATTTAAAGACGTCAATACAAACAGAACGAAAGAATAAATTATTTGAGGAATATACGAACAAGATAATGAAGATAAAAAGAAAGATTTTGCTAGAAAGTAGATGAAGCGAAGCCTCCACGATGGCAGGGATGGACAACAACTCAACGTTGACCACGCTGCGCATAAAGAAAAAAGAACCATGATTCCGACAGACCTTGTATTGCTATGCTATGTAAACAAGGTAGACAATACATTGAAATAAAAACAAATATAAAAAAGTAGTTAGTCTTTCACCACACACTGCCCGTTGGATAACTCCGCTATCGGTGAGCTATTGCTGTTTTGAGAATCATCTTTTTCTTTAATATTCTTCATTTAATGTTTCCTTCGAGATTTACTTGGCAATGTGAGGTGTTTTGTAAACAAACCGTGTCACTGTCCCCTACATTCTCATATTTCTTAAGCACTTCGTGATTAATTCCGGCAAAACTGACAACGCCGACCGTTTTGCTTCAGAAACTTACCCGATGGATAAGCGCGGTGCAAGACGCCGAGATCTACTGCCGGTTAGTGAACGTTATCCGCTCGATGAGTACCTGGCGGATAGTGAGAGTGGTGAGAGGCGATCTAAGACGCCAAAACCCCGAAGTCGGTCTCTGTTTTCAAATGAACGAAAAGAAAACTAGTGGTGCAACACCACTGCTCATACTGTCTCACGCACGTTTCTCCGTCTGCAGCGTAGAGTGAGAAAAAAATATATAGTGAAAAGGTAATTTCTGGAGTGGTCCTCTCTTTGGTCGTCTTCCAGTGCACTATTCATGCTCAAAGTCGTTAGATGATCTTATTACTGTCTTTTATTTGAAATTTGAAAGTAGAATAAATATTCAGAATATTAATTAAAAACATATAGCGGCATATCAGTCTTATAAACATCGTAAAAGTGTCATATAAATGTAATTTCGTTGCAGACATAATTTGATGTATTTTCGTATCTGCAGTGTGTTTCCTGTCGTGCTATGTATTTTATCNATTTTCGTATCTGCAGTGTGTTTCCTGTCGTGCTATGTATTTTATCATTATCATATCTTTCATTTCAGTTAAAGTGAAGTACCGCTAATGCGGATGTAATGCATAATAATTGTATTTTACGTACAAATAAATGAAGCAAAATCTTTGTAGCCGTTTTTGAGAAACATTCAAAAGAGAACTTTAACCTTCATGTGAAACTCCTTTTGTTTTGAGGTTAATTAAATGAAGTGAAAATAATTAGATCACGTGCATCGACAACAAATACATTCTACCTTACATACAAAATGCGAATTAAAGTGGCTCATCCATTTACATAGAATCGCTGTGCACGGACGGACGTCATGCCAAAAACCACGTTTTCAGAATCAGGGATCACCAAAACGGATATTTCCGTCGAAATCAAGCATTCGAATTTTTTCACGAATACAAAACTTTCTATATACTACGTATATGAGAAAGTAAATATGGCAGCGTTGTATCTGGTAATAACTAACAACGAAAGGTCCCCAGGTGTATCTCGCAGATTTTTTTCATCTTTTTGTATTTTGTAGACTTCAAAAAAACAACATACGACGCGTATTTTTTCTTCCGTGCTAATTCGACCGTTTATGAAAAAAAACGTATTATTAACACATTATAGATTATTAGGAAAGTATTGATGGTAAATCGTAACTATTACATAACACTGAATTCGAGATTTATCATTTAAACTTAACTAAGCGCAAGACTAATAATAATATGGACATCGATGAATAGGACGAAGTTATCGAGCCGTGAATAGGACTCATATAACAAAGTTTATAAAGTAATTACATTCCGGGCTATCTTCATAGAATTGTGAAGCAATGATTTGTGTGAGGTGGGAGGAAGATTAGGAACTTACAAGCGAAAGATCGAAACAGTGGAAAATGTTAAGAAGGTAGGGTGATGTTTTGTGGTGTAAAATACGAACATCTTTGACACTCCACGCCTTTTGAAGGATTGTAGGGAAGGTCAATTTTTTGGAATAAACCCTCAAAGTGCGAAATTTTCATGTTTCTTTGGTCTTCAAACTCAAATATTGATCGTAGACCAAAAAGTGAATTAGAGAGCTATTGGTTTTTACAGAACCTATAAAACGTTACGTTGCAAGTTAAAATCCGTTTATTAGTAATTGTATAAAAAACATAAAAACCACTGTAATGATGTTTCTATTACAAAAGTTAATGCAAAAATCAACCCTTCTTTGTTTCGATGGTTTTAAAAAGAAGTCATTAATTAAAAGAAACATAATTATTTATCCCAATATTGTTTGTTAACAATCGTCGCATTACGCCTAAAATGGTTGTAATATCCTAAAGAAGGTTGAAAATTATTTGGAAGACCCTGTAGTTTATCCCCTTTTAATTTGCTTATGATCGGTTGATAATAATATCCCAGTTTTTAATGTCAAAAAAGGGATTTTTTTCTGTAATAAACAATTTAAACCGGTTAAACCATTTAACAAAGAGATTCCACTACTAGTTGTGCGAATTTCTAATTTTAACAGATTAAAGACTGGGATATTACACAAATATAGAAGCGCTATTGCAAAAAACAACAGATTTTTACAGTTTTTTGCAATAACTAATAAACAGATTTCAACTTGCAACGTCCTCGTTTTATAGTCTTGACTCAGACCAATAACTCACTAATTTTTAATATTTTTGTCTAGGATCAACCTTTGAGTGACTAGATCAAAGAGATTCGAAAAATTGTAAATCTCACACTTCGAGGGCGATTCTTCTAAAGACGTGAAGGGTCTTAGATTGTCGCATTTCACACATAAAACTATATCTCACCTTCTTACAAATGTTTCGTGTTTATCGTTGGGTATATTCTCCGTTGCCTGCTCTATTACTACACTTCAAATTCATTTGAACTTTACGTAAAGTTAGAAAAGAAATAGTACGTAGTTAAAATGTAACATTATAATTTTTCCCGAGTCTGAAAATAGTTTTTGTAATCATGCCAATCTTCTGATAATTAGGTAATAATAGCAGGAGAAAAAGAAGATATTTACAAAGAGTTGAGAATAAGATTTAGCGATACTTCTTTGCGACCTTTAAAGTTCAATTATCACTGTTTATTTCATCTTTACGCTTCAATTTTCAGCTGATTTTAACTCAAAGATTTCGCTGAGTTTCATTAGTACAATTTCTCTTAAAATCCCTTCCGAAGAAACAGAGCTATGCATTCCTTAAAGCTCCTTTAGATCTCTTTTGAAATTTGGGAACCGATCCTGTCCTTAGCCAGTAGTACCAACACAAGAAAGAGATTCTTGAAAAGAGCAGCGGTCGAAGCCCCAGACCATGAATGCTTTCTTGAAACCCTCTCCCTACTAGAGGAGGTACATTTCCATTCATCTGTAAAATCCATTTAGCCTCGAAACGAAGGGAGAATGTGTCGAAACGTCTTGGATAAACGTTTTTCTCTGTCAACACGAATCTCAAAAGGTTGGGAACTTTTCACGGTTGGAAATCGATACCTGTTTCATCCATTGGGTGTGTGCATCTAAACACTACATTATTTCGTGTTTGATTGACGTTCATGGAATGTATACGTATAAGAAGTCAAGTAGGCTTTGGAACTATATTTGTGCATAAATTTATATTATTTACGCTCCATAATTATTGAGAAAATCATCGAAAATTCGGTAATAGAACAACGATGTCGTAGTGACTTTTCTGTGTTTTCAAAAGATTTTTCTGTGTTTTATTAAACGCTATATTTGTTGGTATTTGTCAATACTATAACACGTGTCGAACTTTTTTTCTTATCGTTAGGAGCATGTTGAAATGTTAAATCCGCCTCTGCCTTACGGTTCTTGATCGGAATTGATGGGATGGTCCCTTGCTTGCTTCCGGAGAGAACATTTGATTTTTATTCTCCATATGGCCTTACGCAGTTTTAACTGCTTTTTTGACAATAAAGTTTATTACTATAATGTATTACTGTTTATTGTGTTTCATCTTTCTCACTAGGAAGAATCTCTTCGTTTAAAGCGTATTAAAATCTATTATATAAGGAGAAAATGTCATGTTCTCATCAATCAAACCCTGAACTGAAAATGGATGCAATGCTGATCTCATTTAATATCCACTAATCATTTTCGAGATTTTGAAGGAAATACACGAGAGTTCATCTGGCTTCCGTAATTTATTCTACTATGGAGATTTGCTCGGAGTTGTAAACGCAGTTTACACCCGGTAGCGACTGATCTTTCGGAGCAAGTTATTATTCAAGGCTTTCTATGTCATCATCCGCAAGCTTGAGGCTTTTTTCCACTTAAATTTTAAAGAAGTATTAGTTGACGCGTCAAGCTTTTAAAATTTACATTTCATATTTTAAATACATGTACGTGTATGTGCCTTCTAAGTATTGATGAGTGACCAAGAAAAGGACTCTATCCTAGTTACACTTTTTTGATTTTCAATTTTACTAAACAAAATTTTTTACTTTTTAGTACCGTCATTTTGAAATGATAGATTGCTTCCAAAAATGTACCGTCATTTTGAAATGATAGATTGCTTCCAAAAATGTACATTCATTTTATTAGTATTAGAATTTTTGTATTATTTATCTTATGTAGTTCTCAAGATAAAATTAATTAGCCCAAACTCGACGGGTCTACCATTTGCAATTAGGAAGTTCGAGTGCTTACTTCCTACCTCCATCAGAGCAGCTCAATGGCACCATAATAATGTATTATCATACAAATCACAGCAGTAAAATTTCGGTTCGATCGGAAACTTGGAAGTGAACGAAAATTGAATCCCAAATTTTGAAACGGAAGGACAACATACATACACACGTACATGCTTAAATACATAGATGCATACATACATTACATATATATGAACGTTGCAGTTATATGAAAGCTTGCATATGTTTCTTCCGTGTACCTACTACACATGGGGAAGATATGTGACAATTTTGGGTCTTATGAAAATGGTGACGAACGAGAATCGAACCCGGGACTCATGCATTGATCGCAGGGATGTTAACCACTACACTACCCGTTCGCCTTCCACAATTGTACACGATTCCAACCCCGAAAGAACTGAGCCACATCCTCAAACTGGAGATAAGTGAAGCTGGTACACGGAAGAAATATATGCATAACCCACCTTAACACGTAGGTACGTGTGAAACCGGTATTGGAGCGCACACAGCATTATGTGCCGCCTGGTTCACTATCTCTAGTTTGAGGATGTGCCTCAGGTCTTCCGGGGTTAGGTCTGGATGGAAATGGTGTACAGTTGAGGAAGGCGAACGGGTGGTGTAGTGGTTAACACCTCTGCAANGTATGTGCATCAGGTCTTCCGGGGTTAGGTCTGGATGGAAATGGTGTACAGATGAGGAAGGCGAACGGGTGGTGTAGTGGTTAACACCCCTGCAATCAATGCAGGAGTCCCGGGATCGATTCCTGGCTAGTAGCCTTTTTTATCTGAATGAATGTTATTATATAAAAGCTTGTAAAAAAGGTGTCTTGCGACCCAAATATATATATTTGGCAACAGCGTCAGCTTTACCAACGGCAGCCGAGGCGAAGGGCCATGAGTCAGCGATGCCGATTTACCTGTGAGCTGTCTCTCGATGAACGGCTGATCCCAGCTCATCCACGGCTGATCCCGCGACCCGCACGCGCGTCTCCCTCCCTTCTCAAACTCCCTCGCGTCACCTCTCTCTGCTTCCATACACACACTGCGAAATAGCTTCCGGTCGACTTGCGCCTCTCCCTCCGATTGGGCCCACCCGTGCGATGCCCGACCCTTACCGACTTGTCGATTCCGCATGGATACGTCGATATAAAGAGAGAACGCCATGTACTGGTGTGGAAGCACGGACAGTTTCAACGTGACAGCGAGGCGTGCGAAATTGAGTTTGGAAAGGGGTACGTTCGGTGCTGAGGAACACGAATAAAACTGTCGCCTCTCGTGAGATTTTTCAAAATTGAATTCGCTTCTAAACATCGCGCTTATTTTTTAGTAAAAGATATCCACCGCAACATTCATTAGTGACGTTGATAACGCAAATATATCGATGATCTGGGTTAAAAACTATTGCGTTTGAAATTTTGCCGATATTTCGGTTAACACTTACAGGAGTCTGGATTTTTTAAAAAAATCTTTGAACAAAGCATGCCTTTGTCTGATGGACCTATTAAATGATTTTAGCATTTAATTCAATTTAAACACGTAGGTATAATATTACGTACACTTGTGGTAACCATTTCAAAGGTAAATATTGGAGAGAATTTGAATACAATTATGCTTCGTTTTCTTCCCAGTTTTGAGCATCATGGCAAAGATGATTGACGATGTCGATAACTGTTGTTTAGAAAAAAATCAGTCTTCGATCTTTTTACTTATAAAGCTTTTCGTACAAAAACTTATTACAGTCATTTACTCCTTCAATGCTTACTCCCCTCCATATCGCCTGGAATATCCGTTGGCGTTTTTTCACCGTTGATCCATTTTTAGTTTGACTTGAACTTTCACCCGAAAATGTATTTCACTTGATGGAGCCAAAGGGTATCGAAACGTCGTGAGTTTTAAATTTTTTTTAAAGTGTTGTTTTGTTCTTGTTTTTTCTCAGTAATGTTTTTCTACCGAATTCTAAAAAATAAAGTCTGCTAAAAAAGGTCGCTATTCATTTACAAATATTTCGCTATGCAGACGAAGATGGACTGCTCATCCTAATACAATATTCTTAATAGACTATATGCCTAGAGCAATTTCATTTAACAATATGGTAGTAAAAAATCACTGATCCTGAGGTACTATATTGGAGGCATCTCTCCAATATATGGATTTTTGAAACTAAATTTCATAATGGAATTCCTATTACATCTCCTAAACAGCTTTTCGGAATGTCACCTGCGCATGTTTCAGACGAATGTAAAAATAAATTACATTAAATTTTGTAGTAACAAATTCTTTTAAAATAAATAATTCCTGACATAATGGTAAAGTTTTTAGTAGTCATGATTTCATTTAATACAATAACGTTAATAACAGTTTTGCGGCAAAATTTGCAAACCCGTCCCGAGTAAATCGCTTCCTTCCATAAGAACATAACTTCAAAGAATCCCAGCAAATTTACGTCAACTTATAGATTCTTTTTCTTCAGAAGAAAAAAACAACTTCAAATGAAGCAAAATTGTTAAGTTACATTTAAAAGCGAAACAGTATTAAGTTTATGGAAATTATTACCAACACGAAATACATGAACAGAAATGAGTCATGATAATAGTTCATTCAGTAGTATACCCCTCCTTCACCTTTCCCCCCCCTCCACACACATACACACACACACACACACACATGGAATTATTAATTGAATGATTTTGAATTGAAAAAAAAAAGAGAAAAGTTGACAACCAAATTGACATAGCAAGACTAACGGAAAAAGATACAGAATCATTTACACTATGGAAAAAGACACATTTACACCCTGTTACTTAAACTACAGGAGTCAACGTGGTTCCGTGGGTAGAGTTGCTAGATGGCCGGGGTTCGATCCCTTGTGTGGAGGGGATTTTCAATCACACCTCAACATCCAGATTCCCAGGTCTACTCAGTCCGAGGTAAAATGAGCACCGGGTCTATCCTGGAATCAAACCGGCGGAGCGAGATGTTGACCACATCTCCTCCTCCTAGTGTCGAGGCCAAGAAATTGCGGAGCTCTACCCTCCGCGAACCCCTTGGGTACCTTGAGCCTGTTGTAGGACAGTTTGACTTCGACTAAAACTATTCAAAGTTATTAAATTGTGTCACTGGAAACAAATTCCACTTATGAACCAGTAGCGGCAATTGGGAATCAAAAGTGGGGGGAACCAAAAAAGATTTGACAATTTTTATTAACATGACATTTTCTGCATATTTCCACTGAGTATGATTTAAATAATGAAATAAATCAAAGGAAAGACAATTAGTGATTACCACATAAAGGATGGTGTATTTTTCTTTTTATGATTCCCAGTTTTAGAATGTTAAAATAAAATTTTTATCTTTCCTTTAAGTAGGCGGCTGCCCCCCCCCCTAATCACCGCCACTGTTATGAACTACTGGAATAATTTTAAAAATATCTTTATACGTACAATATGATCGAACAAGATCAACTCTATCTTAAAGACCTCACAGGATGTCCTAAAACTGAATGAGGTCTAGACTTCCATAAATGGAAGAGGAGATTAATTCTGATGCACCCTTCTTCACCGAGCAGACACCGTATTCCCGCATCCATTTGTAGTATTCGTAAAATGGCAAATGTAGCATGCTATAGAAGATTATCTACATGGAGCAATGGGAGGTAGACTATTGTTAGTAGGTGAGCTGCTTAGCTGCGTTTACCAACAACTTGGCCCACGTGGAGGGGTTAGTAGAAGTAGTTAGTAGAAATAGTTAGAGTTATTGATACTAGGAGGAGCTGGATAGAGGAAGGAAGGTTTGCTTGTCAGTAGTCACAGCTATATGAACTGGGACATTCATGTGTAAAGCTACAAATTTTTCTGGCCCCACTANCCACCTGAGCCACCACAGGGGAAGGGGGGGGGGCGTATTCTCACATCCTGCGATATCGAATTCGTCTCATAAAGTGGCCAGAAATCTGGACCCAGAACATGACTCGACCTCCCAAGTCGACTGAGCCACCGGCGAAGAATCAGTCGTGTTGAGGCACTGAGAAGTGGTACTCCCTCAGGATCTGGTTTCTCTTGCGGTTTTTCGGATGCACGAATATCTCGGCATTTGCTTACAGCTATGGGTAGGATAGTCTTGTGTTGAATGAAGAAACATACACGCGAGACATTCATTCATAGATCTGCTTTTTCATAAACATTTCATAATAAGAATGCGTGGAGTATTTACGTTTCACCAGCAGGGTCCAGCACTCTACAATTGAGAGCCATTAAAAAAATAGTTAACATTTTAAATACACAAATATTTTGTTATGTTCCATGAAAATGGTAGACGGGACTGAGATTTGAACTCGGGACTTTCAGCTTAACGCGCAGATGCGCTTACCAACTTCGCCACCCCCTTCGCCTGTAAGCTCACTCTACCATTGACATGTAACTTACGAGACCCACGGACGCATTAAACTGAAAGTCCCGAGTTCGGTCTCGCCTCCCATTTTCATTCAACATTACCTAATTAATCTGTTACCTGGCAGTGTGGTTAGAGATTTCTGTATGTTCTAGAAATGTTCTTTAATCGAGGTAATTTTTCGAAATTTATTTATTTAAACCAGAAGTTTACACGAAACGTACAATATATTACAATAATAAATTATTACAAATAAAATATTAAAAAATTGAAAGAAATATTTTTTGTTGGAAAAGGCAATGTCTTAAAATTTTTACTTTGTCTTGAAAATAATACATATTACATTTTATTATTCATTTAATTATTTATTAAATTTTATTAAAGCTCGCTTCATTTGCTAGAGGCTTCATTCCTGATCCCCATTTGGGGTTTCAGCCCCAGCCAGGCCCCAGCCAGGCCCCAGACACAGACAACGACGTGTCTTTATTTGTAATTTAAAGCTTTCTTATGGGGAAAACTCGGAGTAATTCCTTATTTTTTACCTGGTATAGAGTATCGTGAATAAATATAATTGTGATTTCCCACACCTTTGAGTAATGGATTACACGGTAAGCTAATAGTTATTAAAGTTTGAGAGCAAGGAAAATGAAGTGCTTGCCGTTTAATTATAATATAAAAAGGGTACTGTGATACTGTGATTATCCGTCCGAACACCAATCGGCGAAATCTGAATCCGCAGAAAACAGACATTTATTTCCATATAAATTATTGCAAAACCAATTAATTCGTTCTATACACTTCACAACTCGTACATGCCTGAAATATTAGATAGAGAGATATATACTAATATATAAATGCGTAACGCGAAAACGTGTCTGTTTGCTACTTAATCACTACTAAACCACTGAATTCATCGTGATGAAATTTGGCGAGGATATAGATAAGACGATTTCAAGACGAACATAAGACTAACTTTTATTTTTAAAGTGCGTAAAAAGAAAGATAGAAGATGATTTTGACAATATACGTCAATGAAATCGGGAAAAAAGAGGAACATTCGCTCCTAAACTGTTAGAGATAAGTGATAACTATGAATAGCAATATTATCTGCCTCCAAGAGTTCAGCATATGTCTATCTACAAAGGTTCACCCACATTATTGAAAAAACGTTATTAAAAATTGGAGTGTTAAAATACGTAAATTTAAGAGAACAATTTAGGAAGGAAAAAATCAATCATCATTAAATTTAATGAATTATTTGCTTTGTGCGTTCAACAAAGATAAAAACCGCTTTTAAATCGTAAAATTTCGACGAATTGTTTAGATTTTACAAGAATTTTAATGAAACTGTGCAGCCGCGTCGTGCATCGGAAGCGAAAATTCAATCGGCGCGGCTCCCGCGAGATGGTAGAGTGTATGCAGTAAACTTTTGTATTAAATTAGTATTATTATGAATTTGAAAAATTAGGATGTGGAACATGTTTTCAAAAACCACCGTGTAAACGTATTTTTATCTTATAACATTGATAGCTTTTATTTTTTCCTGAGTAAAAAAAATTAGTCTAAGAAAACTCGAGCACCGCCGGGTAATCAGCTTGTAAGACAAATAGGGACGAAAGAGAGTATAGAGACAAAATGTCCTGGAATGTCGAAGGCTGAAGACACGACATACGAGATATTTCTCTTATATAATACGTCAAAATACATAATTGTAAAACATCATTAAGGGAATTGAATTTGAAATGAATTACGCATAAGCCAAAAACAAGTTTTATACTGAGATGAGTGTTAAAGACTAAAAATAATAAGAAATTAATATACAATGAAAATGAAAGAAAAATATTAAGTAAATTAACATTTAAATGAACATAAGGACCCTTTTTACATTTCAATTACGCAGTGTATAAGGGAAGTATTGGAATAGGTCGAAAAAAAGTTTTGAGATGTCTTCGGATCTCTGCGAATTGGGTCCAGGGGAGTCTATTTTCAAATTTCGGTGATTATGTCCAATGTCCTATGTGTGTGTGTATGTTCGTGTGTTAAGAATTTTGTTCCCCCGATAACTCACGAACAAATTGATGTATCGAAACTTAATTTGAGATTTGACTTTGAATGTGTTGGGAATAGAAACCTATTTCCGGACAGCTCATTCCGACTTCATTTACACACCGCGCTACACTTCTGGTTTCTAAATATTTATAATTTTGAAAATATGGATAGAAGCATTTTGATTGGTCAGTTAATTTCTGCGCACAGGTTGCTAAACGGCATTCCTGTACGTCACATCGTTTTCGAGATACAGAGAAAATTTATTTCGCAAAACAGGAGTTATCTTGGATAAATGTTTCTCTGAAAAATTCACGAAAACAGGAATCAACGATAAACGAAGACAACGAAAGGAAAACACTGAGTTTCATTTGTAATACTTCATGTACAACTATACACAAATAACCGTTGATAAGGATACGTCATCACTGAAACCCAGTACGTTCTGAGCGTAGGCTGCCACAACGCCATGACTGTTTATTTTATTCTCATCAGAAAAATTCCAAGTGGACCCCGTACGTAGAATCCAAAAAAATAGATATCATTTGAAGATAATTTCCCTATCTTATCAGCTGATTTCATAAAACTCAATTATAACAGTGAAAAGAATTAATAATACTAACGAATATTACACACCAACACTATTGAACAAATAACATTAATGAATAATGATTTACTACCAATCAATGACTATTTACAAGATATATTTGTACAAAAAATCACCAAGTTCTTGCATACAATGAAGCGGGTATTGAGCAAGCGTATATTAGATTTGGTCACCCAATAGTCGTATCACCATTGAATTTGTATACTCTTGTATTGTATACATATCATTGAATTTGTATACAAAATATGTGTTTCCATCTAAGATGTAATCTTAATGATACGGCTGTGGACAGACGTACGGACGGAATTCTAGAAATAGAAACATTATTTTCAATATCAAAGACACCCACAAAAAAAAAAAAATTCGTCGAAACTTCGCGATCAAAAATGTTCACGATTACAATAATTTCCATAAATGGGAATTAATTTTTTTTTCATTTAGCATTGACGATGACTACAGTAAAAAGTCGAAACGTTGGCAAAATTATATAATTCTGTACGTATTCTTTCTGACCTAATTGTAAGAAACCCAATCCCTGTGAAATATTATGACCGATAACCTTTGAAGTACGAATCATTCCTAAAGACTAAGTGTACGTAAATGTAAAGTGCCAAAAAAAATTTATACGCATCGCGCTCATGGGCTGCAATAGTTGCATAACTCAAAAACTACGATGTTTGGACTAAGTTCAGGTCTCAATGTGAAATGGCTGCAATGCTGATCCCACTCAGTAAATATCCAAACTTTGACAGAACCTCTGCAGGTTTGACAAACCTCTAACAAACATTACTGACNCACTCAGTAAATATCCAAACTTTGACAGAACCTCTGCAGGTTTGACAAACCTCTAACAAACATTACTGACTCTTTCGAGAAGATACCAGTTTGAAGGTAATCTTTATTTAAGTGGTTAAGGCATGTTTTAAGTATTTTCATAGTAATGAAAACTTCAAAACCATTTATCTCAGATCGTGAATTTGTGAGTTGTGTCAGTATTGCAGCCCAAGAGCGACACGACGTAGACGGACGCGTGTGTAAACCGAAGCTGAGAACAGGTGCACGACCGAAGGTGCTCTGCGATTGCTGCCCCTGCTGATCACATCGACGCTACTGACCTCTCCCCCCTCCACATCATCTACACCCCCTCCCGTGCTCCCATGCCCCCTGCAATGCAGCGTTCGCACGGGTATCGGCGCAAGCGAGGGTCACATTCTCCATCGAGGGAGAGAAAAGAACCTGCTTCCAAGGGACACCGTTCCTTCCTCGTCACTCATCCCACGCTTTTCACTTTGCTATGAGAAATTCAGGGGACAATATCGCACTAAAGTTACTATTTATTTATTTATTTATTTACAGGCACATATGTAATATACATAGATATTTTATATATAATCATATATATCTCAATCTATCTCTATTCCGTTTACCAATTTCTTTCTGATGGACATAACTTAAATACTCTGTCTTCTTCCAAATTAGTTCTTTTAATTCCCAGACACTAAACTCAGAAATTCTCTCGTTCTTTCTCTACCGAGGATGCAAAACTGTGGATCAACCTTGATAATAGGTTTGTTCCAGAAGCAAATTCCGAACAGTTGGGAACGGTTCGGAATTCTCTCTGGATTTCCTCAGTGCGCATGCGCGGAATTCAGGACAGTTCGGAACTATTCGGGATTGTTTGCTGCTGGAACGCCTTTTACGCGCCATAGTTTAAAGTTCGTCCGATAGATGTCGCATAAACTTGACAACAGGTCCATCTCGCGAGGAAAAAATAAAACGATACAGCTGTCCCCTCGACATGGCGCGTTGATCAAAGGGCAAATGCTTTTTTTTTTCAAGTTTTCCAAATAAAAACAACACAAACATTATTTTAAATTTGAATTAAGTATATTTAAGAGTATTTCAAAGAGTTCTTGAGCAACAAATTTGTATGTCCATTTTTTTAAATCCATTTTTAATATTTAGTATTTTAATAAAATGTTTGTAATGACGTGTTAATTCCCAACATAATTTTTTCTATTTTGATGTATGCAACAGCAACAATGCGCCCAGTCGACGGTTAACCCTCAATCGGTTTAGTGGAATGAAATAAAGTTGGAAGGTAGTGTTGGGTCGGATCCGACCCGACTTGTGTATAATGAGGTTTCTGGTCAAAATAGGTTAACAATATGGTAATTTTCTCACTCTACGTTTCTTTTGAGGCTTCCATGTTCATAAGAAATTATTTTCGCTAAATTTGACAGATTCTCGTAATAATTACTTCTCATGTATCAGAAGAGCTTCAAGAGTAGAGGTGTAGATATGAAGATATTGAAAATTGAATTTGAAATATAGAATCCCCAAACTGTACCACAGGAATATGAAATTTTTTAAAAAAATGGTGTAATTTGGAGACAATTAGATTCGCTGATAATGATGTCGTCGAAAACATCTTATGACACGAATAAATGTGTTGCCATGGCAACAAAGAAATTTCATTATCAGTGTTGTAGCAGGGGGGGGGGGGTAGATTGTTGGGGGGACCCGGATCCCCCCGAAATAATATTGTTACTCCACATTAACTTTATTAATTAACAATGGGAATGAATTATCTGAACAATTTTCAAGGACAAATAATTAAAAAAAAAAAAAAATTGGCGAGAATCTGGGCATCCGCAAAAATAAATTTTTGGCTACGGGTTTGCATTTAATGTTTCCTTATTCTCTTATAAAAAACAATAGGAAATAAATAAATAAATTGTATTGTCAAAAAACACAGTTGCAAACTGCGAAGAACCAAGTGGGGAATAATTTAGGTACTCTCCGGAAATAAAGCACAGGACCATCCCATAAATTCCGAACAAGGGTCCAAGGGCACTGGCGGATTTAATATTTTTACAAAAAATTATTTAATAAATACGTAGTTATCCATTTATTATTCCAAAATAAATTGTAGATATTTGCGCAGTAAAAATTCGAGATGAATAAAACAAACGTATTAATGACATTCCCGCCCTAGGAAAACCACCGCTACCAGGAGGAAAACCGGAGAAAACCCCAGGTCAGGATGAAGCTACAGAGATAATTTACACAACCGTGCAAAGGTCGCGTGGAGTTAGAAATAAACTATTATAAACAAAAAGAATAAAAAACAACATGCGTCAAAAAAATGAATTTAATCAGTAACTAGAGTTTTATCATTACATCATCTAAAAACACATGTGTAAGAATATTTATTGTAAGATTAAAACTCGCATTACAGATGGCAGGTAAGATGGAAGAAGGAAAAAAGAGGTAGAGAGCGTTTCGAATTTATTCCGTATGTTCGGCATGCAGAAAAGAGGAAGAAGCGCCAAAGATGAAGCAAATTTTTTCGGGACATGGAGACTTCAAATATTAGCAAAAAAAGAGGGAAACTGAAAACAGAATAGTGTATGTGTACAATGGCCGAAGAAACCGTAGAACATATAACGTGGGAATGCTGCTTGTTTTGGAATGAGAGACGACAGTTTCTCGATGAATACATGAATACAGACATGATAGATACGGGAAAAGGAAATGAAGTACGTTGTATTTTCAAATTTCTGTGATAAAATTATGTGTTTGCGCGACGTATTGAGAAATTGTTGAAGAAAATTTGTTAGTGATGGATAGGTAACAAAAGAAGAAATCTGTTTGTACAAAAGACTGAGAAATGTATGTAGAGCATACAAACCCTGTCAGTGGCGGATCTAGACCGTAATCAAAGGGGGGGGGGGGGCAAACCGGGGAGCTATTTTGTTCAAAAATTATGGTTTTACAACACAAATTTTATAAATATTACCTCTAAATAAAATGCGTCAAATAAATAATTAACTATCTGGTATTATTAGTAACAATAATGAATATTTATTAAATTGATTAATATGGTATTATGAATAAAAATAACAATTATATTATTAATAACAAAAACAATTACAACACATAACAATTATAATTAATAACAATTATTAATCTCGTAACACTTTTACAAAGTATGCCATTTATCAACTTCAATTTCATGTTAAGAGCTCAGGCCCAATGGAGGAGGGAGCTCACCCATAGATCCGACTCAGAACCCTGTAATGACTCTGTTTGAGGCAGGGACATGAAGTAATAAATTAATAATTACCTTCTTTTATTAAAATAGTTTTAAATCTTACATTCCAGGTCTCTCATGCTCTACAACCTTGGTGTGATGAAGCGCACCTGCGATGTCACCTGACGACTTCTCATGACACCCCCACCACACCCCCATCACACCCCCGGCAGCCGCCACACCTTCCTCCGGATAGTGATCTGTTGCGAGCACAATCATAAGGGACGGATACTCCATGTCGCCTTCTCTGAGAATAGGGCGGAAACGCATTCACAGTGTGGAGAATTCGTAACAATTTTTCATTTGACAGAATTCCTCCCATTGATTCTCAGGAGTACACGGAATTGGAGGACGCTGGCATTTTTTGTCGATCCCTATTCGTTAAATGGTATTAGAACAAAGAATTCGTTACAGATTTTTTGAAATATTGCTTAAATTCCTAAGTAGAACAATATTTGTAAACCATCGTGTTAAATAACTATATACTAGTATTTTTTAAACAGACGACGCATAAATAAGTTAAACAAAAATCTTATTCGTTTCTACAGTTATAAAATATCTTTTCAACAAAACATGAAATATACACAATAAGAAAACCGATAAAATTTGACCTTGACGGATTCTATTTAATATAATATTATGAAAATTTCAGAAACCAGACTGTTATGACTTAAAATTAAACAAATGAAAACTCGAACAAGTGTGACCTACCATATGTCAGTATATAAAGGACTGATATGAACTGGCATAACTACCCACGTTTCGGTAACACCTAAGCGAGCGTCCTCGAGGCATTGTCCGAGTCAGTCGTTTTTGTACAATGAAATCATTCTGGGCGTCGTTACATGTTTTACTATACATATACACTATATATATATATATAGTTTTTACCTGTAGCAGGTATCTTAAGAAACAAAATGTAATTTCATTTACCGATAAAGACACTTCTCACCAAATTAGCCCATTGCAGCCAAAGTGGCAGCGATAAAAAAATAAAAATAGGTACTCCGATATATACATCAACACTATATATATATATATATATATATATATATATATATATATATATATATATATATATATATAGTTTTGATGTATATATCGGAGTACCTATTTTTATTTTTTTATCGCTGCCACTTTGGCTGCAATGGGCTAATTTGGTGAGAAGTGTCTTTATCGGTAAATGAAATTACATTTTGTTTCTTAAGATACCTGCTACAGGTAAAAACTACATCAATTTCCATTACATTATCTCTGATTCATGTCATAACCAAATATTTGGTTCGATTTAAATAAATAATTTTAAAATTGTTTAAAAAAATCGTGTCTTGATTTTAAAAAAATAAGAAGTTTTTTTCTCTTAGAAGGGACATAAACAAGACCATAAAAGTATATACCTTCATAGTTCGATATTTGGTTAAAAGTCCTGGTTTTTCGAGATTTACAGAAAATACCATTCTACTCATAGAACTAGTTACACTTAAAAAATAGTTTCAAGATTATCCTATTTGCAACCACCAAGGTTTTTCCGAGGATATTTATATTTATAAAATCCAATTAAAAAAAGAGCAAGTCCTTATCCGCGAAAAGTAGCAACACATATCTCCCAGCGCCTTGAGTAACCTCGAAGTTCTCGTAATATCCTGTCAGAAGCTTCAAAAACAGAAATGCTTTTGAGAAATTATCTTCCACGCAATCGACACATTTCTTAGGACATCTGAAAGATTTAAAGGCCGTTGACACTTTCAGTGAGGTGACACCTTCCGTATCTCAACATCGTATCTTCCGAAACCTGCTTCTGAATGTGACAGAGGAGAACGGAACGGAAACACGACGAGATAAGTTTCTAAACTCGGTGCAAAATGGTTTTTGGTTGCTAAGTCTCTGTATCGTATTTGCAAGATTGAGCGAAGAGGTCACTGTGCTCAAAGTCATCTTACTTTGCTTCGAGAAACTCAACTTAGAAAAAAACTCATGAACGGAAACACTGTGTATTATGTCATTGTATATTAGTCGCAGTAAGTTACTTTATTGTCCCTAACGTGGTCATACACTGTTTGTAACAGCTCTCTTGTCAATAGATTATTAATCACTTTATTTATTTATTGTCAGTCTAACTGGCTTGATGTTGGTATAGAACTCAATGTAGCCAACGCTTTTACTTCGCCATCGTCCAAAAGAGGCATGATGAGGATACCTCGCGTTCTGTTGGCAAGACATTCGAACGTGAATCCATTGCCAACCTCGGACACCAATTCAATTCACTTGCTCGAGTGGTGCTGTTCTGTACTTCCTGCATCGAGCGTGTGGAACGAATATTACCATGTCTTTGTTTGTTGTGTTATTAACTTGTATTTCTTTACAGCAAATAGTCGCTTTTGTGACTACTATTAATATTTATAAGGATATTACTTTAATTCTTTGTGATCACTCTTTTCCTGAAAATTTTCTAGCAAAACGTAGCGGGACGCTGTAACCTCACATTAACAGCTGATGAAAATGACATTGTGGACCGTTGCCTGCGCGCGAGTGAGTTTCAAGGATTTGTTTCGTAGAGGTTGGCAATTTGTTTTAGGCAGTCATACTGAATAATTTTTGGCAAAGTATCTTGACTTTGAGTATATATTAGTTATCAAGACACTCGAGAAATATCAAATGTGGAGGCGGTTCCAGGGACAGATTCAGACTTTGATTTTGGGAGGGGTACATAAACAGGAATACCAGAGTGTGTGAATCCACCCAAAATTTAAAAAAAAAAAAATTTTGGAACTGCAATTTAAGACATTCCTAAACATAAATAACGCATACATTTAAATTGCAGTTTTCGTATAAAACCCTTAAATATATATAAAATATTTAAAATAACGTTTTTGAAATAGTTCGTGTTTTATGTCGAATTTTTACTTCTTGCTAACAAGTCTGTTCACGACTTCAGATTTACTTACAATAATTTCAACGGTAATTCACAAGAAATCAAAAACGTTTCGGCGTTCCATCTAAAACTACACGAATGAAATTTTTTAAAAGTTAAGTGATAGTAAATATGAGGACGAAAGTGGTGATACTAAAATACAATATTGAACATCGAAAATAAGTTCGACATAACTTTTACCAAATACGCGGGGAGTGAAATATAACAACCCTATGCTCCTGTTCCCATGTGGGAGTGAAAATCTATAAAAGCAATATAAGTCCTATTTTTATCTATGAAGTCGTCATTTTATATGGATTTTATTCGTGCGTCTTGTTACTTTCAGTAGGCATGTGTTCGAAGTAAAAAAAAAAATTATTATTTCTATTGGGAGGAACACTTGCCCCCCCCCCGCCCTTTTGCATTTTCACTTTAACAATTAGTTGATAACTTTTCAAGAAGCACTAAATCCTACGTAATAAAAATATGATTTGCGAACTTACTTTAATATTGGATAATTGTAGCATCTTATTTCTAAGAAGGTAAATTTTAGTTGAAAAAAAAACCTGTTTCTTCAATCAATACAAAATTTTCTACCGATAACAATACTTTTCATACACTGTGTAAATGGAAAGCAATAACCCGTTTCTTTGCGTAATAAATTTTCGCTTCGTTTCTCGAAAACGGTGCGACGCACAGGGATGCGGTTTAGCAATCTGTACGCAGAATTAACGGACCAATCAAAATGCTTCGATGCACATTTTCAAAATTTTGAATTCTAAGAAACCGGAAGTGGAGCGCGGCGTGTAAATGAAGTCGGTTCGAGCTGTCTAGATATAGACTTCTATTCCCAGAGCATTGAAGCTCTCTGTCCGTCACAGTTGGCATATCAATTACTGCCAGTTCTACGAATCGACTGATGTAGGTGGCAGCATCTGAATGTAAACTCACTAAGATTCTGCTGATACGAGTAAAACGCCCACGTGCCTACAGCGAGAGGAACAATTGGCAATTTCGCAATGCTGATATCGGCTCCTCGATTTGCCCGCGGTCTCAAGTCTCCTCCCTCATTACTTCTCTTTCGTTGTTCCACTTCAGAAACATCCTACTCACAATTCCACTCCGCTCAGAAATAGAAGGAATGAACGATTCGTTATCAATTAATAGTCACTTCCTTTCCGGATGAGGGATAAGACCCCTTCATCAACTCGCGTACCCTCGTGGATCAATTACGAGTTCTTTTCCGCTTCGTTTCCTCCCGCCCAGGTGTCTTTATTGGGAAGGGGGTTGGAGGGGGTAGAGGAAGCCGGTGCCCTTTGTGGATGTGTTTCGCGCACCGCTGAGGTGCGTGTGCGGAGTTTTCAATTGCCACGCGACGCTACGATGACGCAGCACGACGCGTCGCCGGTGGTCCTCTTCATTGGACAGCAATTATATCTATATACTAGTGGAGGTTAGGTCAGGAGACACTGGGGCATTTGAAACAGGGATTTCCATTTTACTTCATTAGTATTGTTACCCGGCGTCACTCGGGTGAGCTCTGAACTACTGTTGAAGTAAGAATTGTCTTTGGATTTAGATTTATATTTGCTTAATTTTCTCTAGACGGAGTGAGAAAGAGAAAGAGAGAGAAAGAGGGAGAGACAGAAAGAAAAGAGAGAGAAGGAGGGAGAGAGAGAAAGAAAAAGAGTGAGAAAGAAAGAAAAAGACAGAAAGAAAGAGAGGTAGTGACGGATAGAGAAGAAGAGAGAATGAAGACAAAGGAAGAGTGAGGAAAAGGTATAGAAGGGACTGAGCAAGGAGGATTTAAAGTTTGGCGCCCGTAGACATTAGTAAATAAAGCGCCCTTATAGAGCACATTTTATATACATAAATGTAGTTATTTACTTACTATTTTTCATTATTTCTATACATTATGTATCTTTTTATTACTTACATTTATTAATGATTTGTGTCTTAGTTTTTATTATTCATATTCCTTATTATTATTATAAGGTACAAAGTAGTATTTAGTTCGGATTTACAAGATTAAAAATACTTAAAATTATTATTGCATTAAAAGTATAGAAAATTTTAAAGCAATTAAAATTATAGAATATGTTTATATTAAAATTATTAACTTAGAAATATTGCTATTTTCAGTCTCTTTTTTTGGCTCCCCCAAAATCTTGCGCCCCTAAGCAATTGCCTATGCCTAAGTCCAATTCTGGAACGAAGAAGGATATGAAAGAAAGGAGGTGAGGAAGAGGTGAGATAGAGGGGTGGATAAGTTGGTTTTTATTGCCCGTCTGTGGAGGTTCGGGGGAAGACGCCACCTGAAATTTTTCCTTCCTTTCCTCACCCCAATTAAGGCGGGATTAGTGGCGGTACAAGGCCTAATGAGAGCGAGTGGATTCTACACTGGGACGTCAGAGAACACACAACGCCACAGGTGTTTGAAAAGGAGCTTACCAATTAGGCCTCCTTTCTACGAATCTGAGAAATAGAAAAATCTGTTAACAAGGATAGAGACGAGATGATTCCTTTAGATATGTATTGATACCAACAGTATATTATGAATTGAACAGAATTGTGCAGGGTACGTAGCACGTGATAAGCATCAAGTTCTAGCCTTGAAAACGTTCAACTGCTTTTGAACTTGCTATGTTTTTCAATTCAAGAAAATTGTTGCTTTTCACATGAATGTCCCGCTTCATATAGCTGTGACTACTGAGAAGCGAACCTTCCTTCTTCTATCCACCTTCTCCTAGTATCAGTAACTCTTAACTATTACTAAGTACTTCTACTAACACCTCCACATGGGTCAAGTTGTTGGCAAAACCAGCTAGGCGGCCCACCTACTAACAATGGGCTACCACCCAACACATACCTTCTATCGCTCCATGTAGATAAGTTGCTATAGCACGCTACATTTCCCATTTACAAATACTACAATAAAAAATTCAAATTGACAGTGCTAGTATGCATTAAAAAACTAGTCAAACCGAGACCGCAATATAAGCATTTTGGAATCACCACTTCATTTTCTTTTTAATGAAGCGAAAATATTTTTTTTGATTTTCAGTGATTCTGTTTCATTTCTTTCTCTGGCCGTGCTTTGACGATAGTATTGTATTTTGAGCTGGGGGGGTCGGTTTTTCTCCAATCCTTATAAAGTCAAAAACAGTGCACTGGGCAGAGCTGGATTTAACGGGCGACAAATGAGCATTTACCGTCCGGGCCCTTATCGCCTATTCAGGGTCCCCGTAGACAAGGGCACAAATCAATGGTAATTGTAATTAAAGAATTCATGAGTATTCAAATTTTTGGGATACGATCCCATACCCATAAAATACACAACTCTTCTTTATTTATACAAGCATAATCACTCTTCTGTCAAGCGATCCAAACCATTTTTATTTGTTATTTCTCTCCTATCATTATCTTGCGCGTAGTGGCGAATCTAAACCGTAGTCAAAGGGGGGGGGAACTAACCGTGGAGCTTTTCCTTAAAAAATGGTGGTTTTACTACACAAATTTTATAAATATCATCTTTCAATAAAGTGCATCAAATAAATAAATAACAATTAACAATCTAGTACTATTAATAAAAATAACAATTATTTATTGAAGTACTTAATATGGTATTATTAATAAAAATAAAAATATTATTAATAACATTATATTAATAAAAACAATAATTATAAGTAATAATTATAAATCTGGTAACACTTTTACAAAATATGCCAATTATTGACTTCAATATTATCTGTCGAGAGCTCAGGTCCAATGTAGATCCGCCATTGCTTGCTTGTATACTCAAGTTATCGAGAGTTCAGGCACTAAAAATACAAAGATGTCGGACTCGAGTAGACCTTCAGGGCAGCCACCACCAATATTTTATAACCAAAACCCCAAACTTGTTAAGACTTGGACTGCCTGTGATTGTCGTGTGATATTAAAATCACCGTTTCGTAGCACTAACACATACCTTATGGGTGGAAACAACAAAGAGACTACCGTAAAATGAATTTCGTTGAAAGAAGATTAATAAATTACGATTTTTTGGATATTTTACGCAATGTATTTTATAACAAGGAATGTTAATTTTGTGTTACACTACAAAGGATATAAAGGTGTATTTTAAGGATAAGCTTTCCTAGAGTTATTTCGTCACGTTTGGTGGTTGTGAATGCAACGTATAAGATGAAAATAATCACTAAGTCGAGTAGAATACTGCATGGGGGAATCAATTGAGTAGGTTGGCAATTCTCCCGACAACTTGGTAACTTTTCAGAGGTCAGCTAGACTATATAATATTGCCTTCGTGGGAATTACGTGAACCCTGTAACAGAAAGGTCGGACACCCGCTTCACTGATGTTTGATCCCTTTTTTCCCTGGGATTTTAGGGCTTGGCAACGTCAGTTTGATCCTGCAGTCCAAGAAGGGTGGCGACCCCTTCTCTGGGCACACGTTTTGTCAAATAACTTATTGTGAAATAACGTTTTTGTGAAATACCTTTTCAGTGAACACAAATTTGGTGGTATTCTGTTAATACTAACATAATTTGTTCCGAGCCTCGCAAGTGTAAAGGCCATCCCTTCATCGAGAGATGCATAGCCAAACAAACTGACATGGGTTCTATTATTCACATATTTGTTAACAGAAAGCTACGAGGGGATTTACGATCACATGAATATTGTAAAAACAAATTTTTATACTCTGAGTAATTTTCACATGATTAAATATACGTAATTTCTGAAAAATAATAGCTGAAAAGATGAAATGTATATTTTGTACATGCTTCTATTCTTTTACGAGATGCCGTTTTTTCCCTCCTTCTAGTATGTTGTATAGTCTCTATGTAACTTGTAAGCTATTTATCTCACAAGTTATATTCCACCTTTATTTATTGCAACTCGAATTCAGATGCCGACCTCAAAACAGTTGTTTTAAAGAACATATCCTAAAAGAACTCTTGATTGGAAAACTTTCAAATATTTTTGTTGTTCGTTGATTAAGTCTGCATTCAAAATATATTTCCATGAATTATTTGATTTATATCTTTATAAAATTCTGATTTGGTCAAGAAATCATTATCCTTAAATATGTATTTTCCACTTTAAACAATTAATAAATTTATTAATTATCTATTTGATGAGTTAATTTACTTAAAGATAATATTTCTAAAGTTTGTGTAGTAAACCACGATTTCCAGACAGAAATGCTCTCCTTCCCCCTTCCCCCCCCACCCATTGATCACAGTCTAGATCCGCCAAATGATGAAATGGGAAATGACGTTTATGACGCGGCCGAACGAGACGCGTGTCACGTGGCAGAGATGACTAACGCCTACGACGTCGAAAGGCGGCTGAAAGAAATCGAAACATTGCCACTTCGGAAGCGAGAGATGGTCAACAATCTCCCATTCTTACGCATTATTCGACACTCTTGATAGTGCAGCTTCGTGTCATCACTATTGCGTGCCCGTCTCGCACAGCAAGTCTCGAAGAACCTTGACATTTTACTCACTTTTCAAAAAGAGTTAATACAATTTTTTTTAATGAAATTTTTTAAATAAGGTTTTGATGAATATTACTTTGCTCAATTTTGTGTTGGTCATTCATTTAAACCAAGAATCAAGAGTGAAAATTAAATAATTAGTGGTGATCTGTGAAACATGTTAACGAATACTAAGAGCAGAACATATACGAAAGGTGTGAAACAGTTAATACGACTATTATCCCTGAAAAAGTTCAAGTTCAATTCTATTTGAGGGGGGAGGGGTGTTTAGGGAGCGGAGGCGGGACAAAATCAACGACCTAGGGTGCCAAAACCCCTAAGTCGAGCCCTGAATTTGTTGAAATTTTTAACATCTTTCTCAATTCCCCTAATAAAGCACTTTTCGCACAATTTTTTCCTGTGTTCTTACTTTGTCATGGTGTCATTTTATTCCCTCCGGGAGAAATTTGCGGACATAAAAGATTTTTTGCTTTTAAATAAATAAATAAACAAATTTATTGTCAAAAAAGCAGTACAAACTGCGTATGACCACGTGGCGGACAATAAACTAATTTACTCTCCGGAAACAAGCTAGGGATCATCCCATCAATTCCGATCAAGGGACCAAAGGCAGAAGCGGATTCAAAAATTTCAGCAAAAATTCCTTGATAAGATAAAAAGTTAGCTGGGAGTTATAATACTAATAGAATGTCAATATGTTTGTAATTTAACACACACAAAATATTACATATATAAGTTATTATCGAACTATAGATTATTCTGAGTAGTGTTTAAAAATCATAAGAATTGAAATAACACTAAATTCACGATTTATTGTTACAATAAACACGCACCTAGACAAATCCCAGAGAACCTATATAAGAAATCCGCCTCTACCCGAAAGAAAACCGGAGCAAAACCCGGGCCAGGATGGGATTTTATAATGCTGTAATATAATTCCTATTCCTATAATGCGCTCTATCATGTGCCAATTTTTATGTCGATTTCAGGTATTTTATATATGTGATTGGAACTATGGTTTTCATATTCACGACAAAATATATTTGACAACGTTGTATCGTTCTGCTGAGCACGACGAATATTTCCAGGCGTAGCAGTCAGTCTGAACGTCTCTCGGGTGTGTTAGTTTACTCACGAGTCCGCCGAGGTCATACATCTTCCTGCAACGACTTGTTCTACCATAAACCTCGGTATTTTCTGTATTCAGTTGGTTAAAGAGGTATATTTTTGTGTTTAAAACAGTTTGACACGTAATATTTACTGAAGAAAAATAACCTCGTGAGATTGATTGGCATCAACTGATTTGTGAGAATTCAAATTCAGTGATTTTCGGAAGTGTCAGAAATGGGAATCCGTGGAATAGAAACTGCTATGAAGAATTGTCCGAACTGTATCCGAAGAGTGAAACTGTCAGATTTAATTATGAAAGACTCTGACAATGTGATCATCGTGGACGGTAATCAATTTTATGAGTGTTATATTTATAGACTGTTTGACTGGGTTCATGTTGGAGTAAAGAATCTTCTGAAGGAAACTCAGATCTTCGTAGATTCGTTCCGTAGCCTCGGCGTGCACCTTGTCTTTGTATTCAAGCACAGTGAACCAGCAGACCCAGATCGGCGAGGAGAGTGGGTGAAGAAACGACAGGGAAACGTAAAATTTAACGATGAGATTTTAAGATTACTAAATGTGAATGAAGATGTCCCGGAAGAACGAAAATTTAGCGACAGGTTGGAACACGGGAAATTCTTTGTCATCCAAATTTTGCGGAGTATGAATTGTGAAGTGCATTGTGAAATTAGAAAAAACGGAACTCGGGTAATGATCGAACAAGCACTGCGCAGAAAAGCACTGGGACTGTTGTCCCAGAATTCTTATATAGTTTTTTATGATACAGTGCCACGATATTTGTCTATAAAGAAACTTGATTTAAATGAAATGGAAACAGAAGAGTATAATATTGACCCGTTGGCTGAAGATCTACAACTAGACCGTCAACTCTTCCCTTTACTCGCTACGATTTTGGGCGAAAATGAACTTGTGAACACAAACCACCCTTTTCAACTCGCAAGAAATAACATTCATCGAATTATTTACAGATATATGAAAGGTTTAAGTTACTTGGTAAAAGTTGCCACATTCATTCGAGAAAACTGGCGCCAAGATGATTCACAGAATTTTTTGAAACGTGTGTTCGGGAGAGACGGAGAAACCCTTGTGCCAGCCTATAAGGAATTTCAGTCTCGATTTATAACAGCCCACAATGAGCACGATGAAGACACGTTGTTTCCCATCAACCAACCTTATGTTTCTAGCTGTAATGCGGAAATTATTGCGAGGATCGAAGAAACGGTTCGACGAGGGGAAATGATTCCCAAGGTCCACCACATCGTAGTTATGAACGTATTTGAGCAATATATTATTCCAGAGGACTATAAAACTTTGCCGTCTTCTGGTTTAGTTTTCAGATCCCTTCGGAAAAAGTTGTACGGAATATTGTTTCGTTGCACGTCAAATACTGAAATAAAAATTGAGGAATGGTATATGGATGGAGGATTATGTATATCTTGTCAAGAATCTCCCGATCCCATTAATGAGGAACTGCATCCTGGTCTCTTAACTCTTTGGGATGATAGCAGTGATGAGGTAACTGAGAAGAAATGGATCCTTTTTTGTTCAGCAATATCTCCCAATTTGGACATTGACTTACTTAGGAAGTTGCCTCAAAATCTTATTGTTCCTACTACTGTTTTATTTTACTTGTGTAATGAAATGTCCAGATGTTCTCTCAGCTCTAATTATGACTTACTTGAACCTTGGGAGTTTGAAGTTTTCATAGCACAATTAATTCTGTTCTCATCGATCAGTGTTGAAGCTTCTCAACTGCAAGAAGAAAAGTCATGTGCAAGATCTGTAATGTTGTGTGCATTCTTTGTTAGTGGATGTTTTTACATGAATATGTTGGTTCAAGTGTGTGGGTACCCTGTGGCACGTAATGATGTGAAAATTTTCAATTATTTTGATGGCGTTCTTTTTCATTACCTGTATAAAATAGCTAAAAAACAGGGAGTAGGACACTTAATAACAAGTGAATTGAGAGAGGACTTTCTGAAGATAAAGAGAATTCTAAACCTAAATTAAGTTTGAGAAGTAAGATCTACAGAGTGCTTGAATACTATGAGTAAATTCTTAAAAATTCATTTTTGATGAAATATGTTTTGACAACCATTTCTTTCTAGTTCATATTAAAGTGTTTTTCTTAGTTTTGTAGTGTTTCCTCACTGACTTAAATATCGAAATAAATAGTACCAATATTTCATACTGTTCCTAATGATACTGAAGATTTGAGTATGCAGTTATATCTAGAGAATACGAAGGTCAAATTAGTTGATTTAAAAGTTTCTTGTCATTAAAAGGATGATTAATTTAAATATTTATGTGAATTTTATTATACCAATCTTTCCTATGTGATCAATCTGGAGTCTGCTATCAAATTCAATGCTCAATGAAATGTCATGGAATAATGAAATGCGATTGGAAAAACAAGTTAGTAGTAGGTAATATATAATATACATAATATATATTCAGCTATAATTTATCAACTATCACAGATTTTTTTTCTTTCAAAATAGCAATAACAGGAAATTAAGGTTCTTGAGATGAGGTCTGTTGAAATATTAATATTTATGTATGTGCCAATGTTTCAAACTATACTAGTTCTTCGGGGCTTATCCAATTTATTTGAGGATATTAAGAATACAAGCCCTTTATTCAGCTGGACTGTTGGAGTAATATTATAATACTATGGACTTGCATTGTTGATATCCTTAAATAAATTATATAAGCACTGATGAATCTAATATGGTTTGAAACGTTCACATGTACATAAATAGTATTATTTCAACAGACTTAAGAACCTTTTCTTGTGATTATTTTAAATTACACACCAAATACTAAATCTGATGATAATCTGAAAATAATACACTCAATTATAAATCTGAACATGAAAATAATTCAAAATGATTGTTTGAATTTTCCTTGTTTCTGCAGGTAAATTTCAAAATCAAAAGCACAAGGACAGCTCTTTTTGGAAAGATTAATTTTTTCATCTGCTTCNGAACAAGGACAGCTCTTTTTGGAAAGATTAATTTTTTCATCTGCTTCACACGTTTTAGGGTTTCAAATAGGAACATACATCTATATGGCACGTTTATTTTTGATTGATTTCACAACTAACCAAGCCTGTAAAATCCTTCTAAAAAGTCCTTGAATGTTTCAGTAAATGCAAAAACTGTATCTTGTTCTTGAAGTGAAACTTGACTGAAGAGTTAAGAACAGGGAAAGTGAGAATGACTATGAAGCCTACTGATTAATTATAGTCATGAATGTATCCAATTTTGAAAATTCTTCTGAGAAGAAATCCTTTTAGGTTACACCTTCCTATATTAATAATAATTCTGCTCCTGAATCATAAGATCTTTTATCTTCTGGAATTACGAACATTATGGAATAGTGTAAGAAACTCCAATCCTTTTTGTTGAATAGAATCTAAAGGTAAACTAAAATATTCACAAATAAATAATTTAAGACTTACAACCTTATGATGGATAAATACCTTTTATTTAATGCTTCGAAGTACAACTTTTCTTGAAGTTTAGGTTTAAGACAAATTATAACAAGAACAACTGAATAGTGATTAAATTATTTATTTTGACTATATAATGGACGTTTATTAGTAGTAAAATATTCACTCTCCCGAAATCTCCACTTTTCAATAACATTAAATTACCGAGGCCAATTCTAATATAAAGGTAAAAATGTGAGTCAATATTTAACCGTAATGCGTGAAATGGTTATTTTTGAACTTCCAAAACGTATCTGGGATACACAAGTGTATGTGGATTTCGAGGTAAAATGTATGAGAAAAGTTTAAATACATATGTTCTTCGAGTATCGCACATTCTTTCCGATAGAGCATAGAAAATTGAAAGCTTTATTTACTATCAGTTCATTGTTTCAACTATACTCAGGATTGGCTTGTGGATTTGACTCTTATATTTGAAGAGTATCTAGTATTTTATATTTTATCTAGTATCTTTCTTCATAATCAATTACATTTTAAGACAATAATATAATGCGAAATTTGTTTCCTGAGAAAAATTAACTATACTGAAAACAGACCGAATAATACAATCGCTGATGACAAAATAATTTTTTTCAGTCCACCCATTGTTTTCTCTTGTTTGCTTGTTAGCAACACTGTTTCCAACCCCCACAGTTTTTGCCCCGGGAGGAGGGGAAGTAATAAATAATAAATTTATTGTCAAAAAACAGTACAAACTGCTTATGATCACGTGGAGGACAATAAACTAATTTACTCTCCGGAAGCAAGCAAGGGACCATCCCATCAATTCCGATCAAGGGCCCTAAGGCA
>NNCF01130536.1:172595-191685 GCA_002313205.1 Laupala kohalensis | reverse complement strand
GGTCCATCTCGCGAGGAAAAAATAAAACGATACAGCAGTCCCCTCGACATGGCGCGTTGATCAAAGCGCAACCGCGCTGTTTTTTCTCAAGTTTTTCAAATAAAAACAACATAAAAATTATTTTAAATTTGAATTATGTATATTTAAGAGTATATCAAAGAGTTCTTAGCAACAATTTTTATGTCTGTATCAATATACGTCGTGGAAAAATTATTTCTTTATTTTTAAAACCTATTTTTAATATTTAGTATTTTAATAAAATCTTTGAAATGACGTGGTAATTCCCAACATATTTTTTCTATTTTGATGTATGCAACAGCAACAATGCGCCCAGTCGACGGTTAACCCTCAATCGGGTTAGTGGAATGAAATGAAGTTGGAAGGTAGTGTTGGATCGGATCCGACCCGACTTTGTGTAATGAGGTTTCTGGTCAAAATAGGTTAACAATGTCATTTTATAACAACATTTATTAATGATATAGTGCACACTAAAAAAACTGTTTTGAAGAAAATGACACAACATTTTCAAGTTTTGATGAAAAAATGTGAACAAGTAGCAGTTCCAACATCTAGTAAAATTGGTACAAGTAAAAATAACCGTATTTAAAAATGAGATAAAAATTAACAATTAACTTATTAATAATGGTACAGTGATTTTATATCTCTTGATAACACACGGAAGACCAATGTGCGCTTAAGTGTATCACCGCCGGGCACCCGAATCTAGTCTTTCGTGTTGTATCAAGAGATAAAATCACAATGTACCATGATTAAGAAGCTAATTGTTAATTTTCATCTTATTTTTAAATACGGTTTTTTAAGGGCCGATGGAAATTTTTTTACGATTAGCCGATCTTGAGACTGCAAAGTTTTATTTAAAAAAACAAGAATTTTTTAATCCAAGATAAAATTATAAAACTAATACATTTTATAAATAACTATCCCAGAAACGTCGGGTAAAATTTCAATGCCCAAGGTTTAACAATTTTGCTAATATAAATTTTCAAAGCTGACCCCATCCCTTGAGAACGCTATAAAATAGTGATTTTTTTACCTTCCAACCACAATTCAAAATACTCAGACGCAAGAACATACTTATATTTACAAACTTTAATACCATGTATATTTTCACACTTTGAATAGAAATTACCTTCTTTAAGAAAAAATGGATGGTATGTCAAACTTGGTTTGACTTATGTTCCATTCTTTCTTTAGTCTACCAGTAACCAAATAAAAATAGAAAGGTGATGAGGAAAGTAAAACATAACAAATGGCGTACAACGAAAAGTATTAAATCACAAATAGAAATTATTCTAAGAAATGAACTGAATCTAATGAAAGTAGAAATGAAATATCAGAATTAAATAAATCAAAATGTAATAAAATGAAATATACAGAAAATTTATTAAAAACACAGCTAGGTCTTCATAAACTGATATTTCAGTCACTGATCGGAAAGAATGAACAGGAAAAAAGCAGGGTCAAAATGTAACAGAAGAGGTTCAAAATAATTCGAAAGCCGAAAGAAAATAATTCAATTAAACAAGCCGGGTCAAAATATAACAGGAGAGGTTGAAAACTGTCCAAAAATCGAAAGAATAATACAATTAATATCGCAAAGGTAGAACAAAACTTGTAGCACAATAGAGAAGATTACACGGCGACGCCGAGCAATCGAGTGATACTCGCTTCCTTCCCCGCTTATTTCCCCCCACCGCCTATGAACCACGCGGGTGACCGACCGTAACCACGGTTTCAAACTTAAAATCCCTACAGAAATCCAAAACTCTTAGAACGAATCCGAACGGTTCCGAACGGTTCCGAACGGTTCCGAACGGTTCGGAATTCCTCGCTGGCGACTACTGGAACAAGCGAACTGGGACAAAAAGTTCGGAATTGTCACTGCTGGAACAGCGCACAACTGGGATTTCACTTCTGCGCATGCGCGGGACAGTTCGGAACCGTTTGGAACTATCCGGGATTGATGCTGGAACAAACCTCTAGTAGAAATGTACTTACATCCAATACATCTTCGTTTGACATGGACGGTTAAATATCTTTCAAACAATTTTTTTCGTCGTCCCATTACCGTGATAACTTGAGTGTACAAAAACCTAAAAATTCAACAACAAAAAACTTTCAAAAGATAACTCTAAAAAGCATTAAAAGTAGAAAAACAAAAGTGGAAATAAATTTATAAAAATCTTAAAATAGAAACAAATCTGTAATAAAATTTAAAATGTCTATGCACTTAAATAATTAAAAAAAATAGATTAGAAGAAAATTTTGGGATGCGGACAAGTATACGAATATCTGATGATGTACTCCTACTTCTACTTTTTCAATTTATTTTTTTATCATTTGCGTACATGTGCATCTCCTCATTTTCTATCTAGCACATTTTTTCTTAAAACGCGTTTCAGCTCCTATTTTTAATTCCGTGAAAAATTGTTTAGTTTGATATAAATTATTTTGAAAGTTGACGAAAATAGGTTTACTTTTTTCTACATTGTTGTATTTGTAGATGGGAAATATAGCTCAGTGCTATTGAAGCTTATCTACATGGAGCGATAGGAGTTAGCAGTTGGGTGGTAGGTCATAGTTAGTAAGTGGGCCGCTTATCTGGTTTTATCAACAACTTGACCCACGTGGAGTCGTTAGTAATAGTTAGAGTTATTGATACTAGGAGCTGGATAGAGGAAGGAAGGTTTGCTTTTCAGTAGTTACAGCTATATGAACTGGGACATTCATGTGAAAAACTACTAATCCCCATCGAGATTCGAACCCAGGATGACTTGGTGATGAGCGACAACACTACCACCTGTGCCACCGCTGGGACCTTAGGTTTACTTGGGGATTTGAAGATATCTGAAATGTTCATGTTTACCTAAACTTACTATAAATTCAGATCCGGATTCTTCTCCGATTTTCCTTCGGTCAGAGGTGGGTTTATGTATAGGCCCACTTGCACGGGCCTAGAGAATGCTGCATTGTCGGGCGATGGTGTCATAATGAAAATTGTTATTATTTATCTCTAATATTGAGTGATTTGAATTGTTACAATTAACTATATTTCCGTAATAATTGAATGAATTAATAGCTATATATTGCACTATTATTACTATTAAAATAAATTTTGTTAAATATTCGATATGTATTATTACAGCTATTACCTTCATCTCTTTTTCTTCTTTTTTCACGGTGGAGGGGGGCAGGTGAAATATGCCTCAGGACACGGAAACGTTAAATCCACCAACTGTGACGGACAGGGAGCTTGCTCGCTTATCTTTGGCTACAATTAGCCTATCTGAAGTTATTCTTTGGATTATAGTAACAATGTGTTGGTGCCGTGGCATACCGTCTAGAATGGTTGGCCACCTTACGTCACGTCCACCCCTCGCGCTTTCGATCCATTGGTTACATCCCAATACTTTTCTTTCACTGAGAGCACTGAAGGCAACGATTTTCAGCCTGAAGCAGTTACAAACTGCGGATGACCACGTGGAGGACAATAAACTAATTTACTCTCCGGAAGCAAGCAAGGGACCATCCCATCAATTTCGATCAAGGGTCCTAAGGCAAAGGCGGATTTAACATTTCATCATACCCTTAACGATAAAAATAGTTCGGATTGTGTTTTAGTATTGAGATAATAGCAACAAATATTGTATTCAATAAAACACAGAAAAGTCATTTCACAAGTACGTATTATTATCAAACTATAAATCGTTCGGAAAGTATTGTTGATAAATCGTAATTATTAAATAACACTAAATTCGCGAATAATTATTTCAAATGATGCCGCCCCTAGGCAAGAACCTAGCGAGTCTTAAGAAAAAAAATCCGCCTTATGTAGGTGATGTAACACAATAAGTATAATATTTTTTAAATATGTCAATGATCGATTGTGCGACTAACATGAACTACAACCCAACTGAAGCCAGCTTGTCCTGAAAATGGATAGTGAATGAAGGAGCTTGAAGGACATTGGAGATCCTTTAATACCGGACGCGTGCTCACACGAACATCAACAGAGGAAGAGCGCTCGACGAACGGCACGGATTCAATTGTTTGTGAAGAGCAGCCCCGCTCAGGGATATTGCAATCCACCCCTTCATTTCATCCTTATTCGATGCACGTAGGAGTGCTTCTCCCTCCTCCAATGAAGCGTAGGGGAGAGGTCGGTTCTACCTCAATGACATATATCAACGTGAGTCAATCTCGTAGAATTTAAAGAGGTTCAATTCAATACTCGAACATCTGACGAACTAATCATTTGCTGTATTCCACACATTACCGAACTATGGAAAATATTTTGGTTCCCTTAATTCATTATGTACTTTTGATAGTGTTGGGTTTTGTTACGGATATAATAGTTTCTTCCATTACGATGGAACAAAATGAGAAAAAAACCCGGAAGAAATGTGAATAAACGGAAGGGAGCAACATAAAACAAAACCTATACTCGAAATAAAAATATACTAACTGTATAAAAGAATTAGTCCCAAAGCAGAATTATTTAATATTTAAGTAGATAACTTAATGAATATTCAAAATATTATTTTTAGAAAATATTTATTACCAATTTAGGGTTTGGCAGGTATTAAGAGATGATAGCTTTTACAATTTTAATTGAGAAATGTTTTTTCACAGATTAGTTCCATTTCTGCACAATAAAAACTACTTACCAATTCAGTTTTTTATTAAAAAATCATAGTTATATAATAATGTGGATGTAAATTAAATGTTTCCATTTGTATTTAAATAAACTTTTTAAAAAAATTTAATCTACGGTAAAATACTCATAATATTTAATTCAAGGGGAAAAACTTTAATAAAAATATGCTGTTTACGTTGGTGGATATTTAAATTAAAAATATGGATTTTTAATTTACACTTCTAGCGAATTGCTCGTATTTCGGGTAAAAATTTTCTTCGAGTAGTGAATCAAAATCTTAAGCCCGATGTGTGATCTTAGCTAAAAAACTTATATAAATATTAATTTAGCATACTAGTCTCCAATTAATTATATTTTCGTACTTCTATCGATGGGGGAAAAATTATTCATATTATTTTACGAAGTTTCAACTTACTTTGTATTTACAAATAACGATTTCTTTCCATTTTTTCCTCTTAGAAAAAGAAGTGTACTGGGGTAGAAGTTGTGATTAGGGTAAAATATCTTACAATGCATTAAGTTGATCATTCAGGGATACTCTTTCACTCATTTTTGACAGACAATGACCCACGTATCAACCTTTTGGAAAGATGATTGAGATTGATTGGGAGCTCAATGGAAATCATAAGAAAAGAACAGAAAAACTATTTGACTCTCATTCACAAAAAGTATTTTTATTTTCGTAAAAGTTACAAATATTTATTTACGCAATTAGGACCAATCATATGTTAATATATTGTACACAACTCATACGTTAAATCGTTAAAATAATCTATCTATAATCCTCTCATTAATTTTGGTTCACCAAAAGAAAAAAGAACTTCAAATTTTAGGTTTTCCGTTTTTCCTTTACTTCTTCATAATTAAAACTTTTAATTGGCATCTCATTTCCGCTATTGTTCCCGTGTCCGCCACCAACATCACTCCGTTAATGCTTTACCAGAAATATCAAATTCTTTCTTATTATTAACAACAAAAATTAACATAGCAACAGAACAATTAAACATGATGTAAACGTAATTTGTTTACAGCTTACGACGACTCCGTTGTCGAGTCGAAACGTAGTGTATTTTTAATACATAAAATGTGTATTGTGATCATTTTTTAAATAATAAAAATAAATTATTTATTTTTCTTGATTATATAGTGCTCGTAAATAGTAGAAGAATGACCCATAGTTCATTTAAACAGAGGTTCTATTATTTCGCTGGTATTTTATGCATTGCCGTAACTTGGGTTTTCCCATCCTGGCCCGGGTTTTTCTCCGGTTTTCCTTCGGGTAGAGGAGGATTTATTATACAGGTTCTCTAGGTTTTTGCGTTCATTGATAACACGTAGCTAACTTTTCATCTTATCTACAATTTTTTGCTGAAATTTTTCAATCCGCCTCTACCGTAGGGCCCTTGATCGGAATTGATGGGATGGTCCCTTGCTTGTTTCCGGAGAGTAAATTAGTTTATCGTCCTCCACGTGATCATACGCAGTTTTTACTGCTTTTCTGACAATAAATTCATAAATTTATAAATACGAGCATTTTCTGAACTTAGACGACGTGGATAAAGGAATCATTTTATCTGAGATACCTCAGATTTGACCATGTAGCAATATGGGGGACTGCAGTACTATTTGCAACAGCTTCTCTCTTATTCTTTTGATTGCGAGAAACGCGTAGCAACACCTAAGATTTCTGAAAAATTCTCTTTTTGCAAGAAATAATTACCATCCATAAATCTGTTCTGAACGTAAATTTCTGAGGTGAGCACGACCCACTGTGGAATAACTTCGTCAGCTGTGGAGTCCAGTGTGTTGACTATATATGACATCGGCAATAACGCGCGTGTCTATTATGCATCGCTGGTCGATTATTCGAAACATGGTTTTATTTATTACTTGCAGGAGGCTACGTAAATAGTTTTAATTCAATTACAATGTGATCACTACATTCTTCCGAGTACGACAGAATAAAAATAATTCCCTTATTATGTGTCTGATCGTTTTAACCATTTTTTTAAATTAATAACATTATAAGTTTCAAGTAGAAGCTCGAAATTATTAAATGTTGTCGCAATCACAACTGTGATTATTCACTGAATAAGAATTATTTTTGAAACTCTTTTTCTATTTCATAAAAACTAATTAAATCGACGTATCAGCAAAAACCGTAAAAATATCACATTTCTTCAAACATTTCAGATTTTAAAAATTGGTATTAATTCATAAAACCAAATTTTTCACTTGTATATGTGCGAGAGAAATGGTGTGAATTGTTTTTATCTACGATTTTTGTTGTGCTCTCCACAGCTATTCGCAGTCAGGGGTCATTGATAAAAAATCAAATAGTAATTACGCGAATTATCATATGATGTGCTGCCTCTCCACTTGGCGTTGCGATATTTGTGTTGCGTATTCGCTGTACTTGACTGAATATTTTATATATTCAGAAATATAACAAAATATTTTATATATTCACAAACATGCCATCCACGCGTGGACGGAACAAGCAAATAACTCAATCATGCCAAATATGTTTGCTTATATCATTGATGGACGGGATGTGTTTGATATAGTTCAACAAATCTTTAAACTGTTTCGTTATTTCAGGTCATAGAAATGTTCCAGTTCATATCAAAGAAATTGTAGAATAAGAAAAGTCAAAATATAGGTTAAAGAACCGGAATATCATCACGCGCGCTCTACTGAGCCCACAAACCAAGTGAGGACGGTTCACGCAAATATTTGCTTTATTTGAGTCCTTTGATGTGCGACTAGAAACCGGCAAGAGGACGGATACGGGTGTTCGCGTATTTGCCACATACAGCAAATATAGCAAGTACAGACAAATAGTTCCTCTACATTTGGCCGCGTTTGGGCAAATACACAAATACGCAACGCCGAGTGAAGTGCCAGCAATATTGATTTCGTTTTTTACTTTCTCATATACGTAATATATACAAGGATTTGTATACGTGAAAAGAAAAAAAAATCGACAGCGAGATTTCGACGGAAATATCCGTTTTGATTATCTCTCATTCAGAAAAAGCTGTTTTTAGCATAACGTCCGTCCGTCTGTGCGCAGCGATTCTGAGTAAATGGATGAACCAATTTAATTCGTATTTACGGTAGAATTTACTTGTTGTCGAAGCACGTGCTCTAACTTTTTTTAAAATTTAAAACTAAGAGTACTTCACACGAAGGTATTATTTTGAATGTTTATGAAAAACGTTATTACAATTAGTATGCATTACATCCGAATAGCGGTATTTCGCTTGAAAGTTTGGTGTAGACGGAGAAAATAATTTATGTCTGCTACACTTACACATTAATTTACCGATTCAAGAAGCTTGAATAATATTTAGCAGTGTAAATGGACCAAGCAGACGTAGAATGCACTTTTTGTAAACTGAAATGAAAGATATGATAGTGATAAAATACATAGGAGGGCAGTAAACTCACTGCAGATACGAGAATTCATCAGTTCATACAACGAAATAAATTTACATACCACTTTTACGATATTTATAAGACTGATATTTGGCTATATGTTTTGAAATAATATTCTGAATATTTGTTTTATTTTATAATTTCAAATAAAAGAGTAATAAGTTCATCTAGCGACTTTCAGCGAGAATAGAGCACTGGAAGACCAGAAAAATATGGAGGACTACGTAAGAAATGACGCTTTCACTGTACAATTTTTTCTCACTCTATGCTGCAGACGGAGAAATGTGTATGAGAAAGTATGGGCAATGGTTTTGCACCACTAGTTTCATCTCTACGTTATCTAAAAGACAAGAAAATCATTCGCATCAATCAACCGTTCTCCGGGTCTACCCCCCCCCCTCGCTATCCGCCGAGCCGCGTGCTCCCCTCGCGCAGCCGCGGTGCCCCGGTCCCCTCGCGCGGGTCGTGTCACGAACAATGGACGTCTGCACGCTTATTGCGCGCGACGAGTTTTTCATCCTCTCGGGAATGTCGGGCGGGAGCTGAAAGCGAGCCGTCAGCACCGACGAGGAGGAGGGGGCGCGCTTATTTGAGTGATAGGACGGGAGGGTGGTTCGAAGTGAATTCTACGAATGCGAAGGATTGTTATTTGATCTCTGAACAAGTGAAGTTTTATGATTTTGGTATCATATCAGGACCGAAGACGAAATCTAGAACCGATTCGAAACCATGCACATGGTTGGGGGACATGCACTTGCCTCCTCCTCTCCTGATCACTCAAAAATACGAATTGAAAATAATAATAATAATAAATAAAAAATAAAATTCACCTGGAGGCCACTCAAATTTTTCGGGTGCAAATGACTAATCTCGTCAAGTTATTCACTCGCAAATCTAATATATATTTTGTGAATTCCTAATATTGAACTGAAATGGAAGTATGTGATGCGATATCGCCTCTTCTTCACCATTTTGTAGTATTACTGTTTCCAATCTACGCTAATGGAGGAATATCTAGCAAATGCGACGAGTTCTAGAGATTTCGATAAGGCTTTGTGCTATGTTTCAGCTCACTTATTATAAATATGAGATGATACATACGATGGTCCCAAATATATCTCGCCCCCCCCCCTGCCCAACCTTTTTGGACAGGAATTATCTCCATCGGAATGGTTATTGAAGAAAGCCCACTTCGCGCGATGAACCAAGAAGATGGCGACGATGTCGTGAAAGGGTTTCGGACACCATTCCAGAATTATTATTTGGAATACCTATAACCCGTTATCGAATAAGACCAGAAAGACATTTGGATTCGGCAATTTTCTTTCCATAATTAACATTTCAACTAAAGTATTCTTACATAAGAACATTTTTATACTTGTAGTTTTCAATACCCAGGGGATTAAAAACGTTCTCTTTAATTTTACGAATCTAGATAGTTTATTAATCAATTTTGGAAACCAAAGAAATATTGTACAAATTGAAAAATCGATTTCACAATACAAAACCTAAAAGGTACCATCATTATTTTCAAAATTGTGAATATTTATATTTACCAATGTATACCGGCATTTTTCATTAGATTTGCATAACTTTAGAGTAAAATTCAAAATTTCCGGTTGCAACTAGAAAATAGAAACTACCAGTTCTTCTGTCCAGTAGAACAAACAAATACTCGCTTATTCCAAGCCGAAAAAGTCTGAGCAATATTAAAAGTGTACCAAAGTACTGTCAGTTGTTGAAATGTAATTATTTACTACAGATAAAAAAAATATCAAAGACGTTTAGAGAAACGAAAATGGGAAAGAACTGTACCGAAATGATGTAGGAAATATCCTGTAATACAAGCAGATGCAGTCTAGATCACTGATTCCCAAAGTGGTCTATATCGACCCCCAGGGGTCGACTACGACCTGTAAGGGGTCCAGTCAGCGAAAATCAAAATTGGGGGTCCACGATAGTGGGTCTCATTTAAGCAGGTCGTGACCATTACTTTGGCTTCCCATGACTGGAATAATCCACATACAGTATGTATGTCATACCTGTTACTTATCCAATGTTATGTATTATCGCGAGAAATTTTTAATTGCTTTCTCATCATAATACCTGGTGGAAAAGGAATTCAGCGCGGTTGCCAATCTCGTAACAAGAAAAAAACAGGCTGACATCACTGACCGAGGATATTTGAGATTAAACCTAACTAAATTGATGCCAAATGTAGAAAATTTGTTATTAAAGAGTCAAGTTCATCCCTCCCACTAAACGCATTTATTTTTTGCTTAGTTATTTTTTGTTTTACATACTAAATTTTAATTTGATTGGTTTTAATTTGAATTCAATTAATAAATGTGTAAAAAGTAACATGTGTGTTTTTCTGTTTTTCACACTACAGTTAGAAATTTAAATCTTTCAAAGTAAGTAGCACTATACTGTCAAAAACACATTTGAAGTTGATGAATTTGCAAAAATTCAGTATTAGATAAGCAGGGGGTCTACCGAAAACCGAAAAACATGGCAAGTGGACCACGAAACGAAAAGGTTCGGGGACCTCTGCTCTAGATTGTTGCGTGTTCATATAATTTTTCTTCCATTTTCATTGCCATTTCCAATTTTGGTATACCTTCAAGAGATTGAAATATTTGTTCATTGTGTACAATATTTTGAAGTAGGTGGAGTCGCAATGACAAATCGTTTTTGTTAAACCTAACCAACTTTAAACAATATTCCGAGACAGGAAGAAAGTTCTTTCCGTTTTTTCGAGAACATTTCATAGAAGTCTAATAATACTTTCTACGATGTCGGTGAGAAGTTGTTTATCTGTTTGAGTGCGTGAGTGTCACTGATTGTTTAAAATTTTATACAGAATTGTGGAAAGGAACGTTTCCGTTGGTTATAGTTCGAATCCATTTCGCTAACACACGTACAGTCTTATATTGTGACAAACTGTTATTCAAATCAATTCTCATATGGAACCTGTTAATGTGCATATGAATGGGACGATGCATGGATACAAATAAATCGTAGACACTCAAAAGATGTCACTTTACCCCTCCCCTGCAAGAGCCCATACTCGGTGTCACGCCGCCACAAGCACCGTTTCCTGTCAGCTTGTCACCGAGTGGGTCACCCTGCCGCGACGACGGAAGAACAAGTGAGCAACGCACTGCGCGACAGCTGTTACTGCGCCGTTAATGGCGGCGACGTTCTCACTGATTTGCATAAGCGCTCTACCGGCGACAACGGGAAACGTCACTCTCCCCACCCTTCGGAAGTCCGGCACCCACTCGTGTCACCTAGAATCACCCTCCCCGTCTCTCTCACGCACCCTTTTATTTTATATTTATTTTCCACCTCCCTCTCCCCAACACCTCACCTACTGATGCAGAAATGTCCACCGCCTCTGACAAAGTGAGGGTTGTCGAAGTGAAGAGTGTTACGCTACACGTTCCTCGTCTTCGACAACCTTCATCCTTCAACGCAGTCAAAGCCTTGCGCTCTTATGTCATTCTCTTCAATAGGGGATAGTGAAAATGATTCTGAATATATTTCAGGATGTGTGCATATCGTTTGAATGGAAGAATACGTCTGTATGGTTGTTTAAACCAAACAGAGCAACGAGACACGTGGCAGGTGATAAGATTCAATTGTTCGTAACGAGTATTACTACCGTCACGTAAGTGAGGAGACGAATCTATATAAATGAAAATTAAATGCTGTTCGTTGGTTAGCGCATCACTTAAGAACGGATGGAACGATTTTGTTGACTTAAAAAAATGTTCGTAATAGTCAGAATAAGGTTTTTAGGGTAAGAAAAATTGGAAAAGTTACCCGGAAAATTGGAAAATTCAGGAAAAACTTAAAGTGTTTTTTTCTGTGAGATTGTTGTATGAACTCAAGACCATAAATCACGATTCGAACGATGGATATGTGTAATTCTTTTTTTTTTCGTTATGGTCCTGGGATATGCCTAATTCTTTTTATGTTATGTTCCTGGAAAAGTTTAAAGGAAAAAATCGGGACAATTACAAAAGGAAAGTCGGAAAATTCGGACAAACGGAACGACATATTTATTGTATTCGTAGCCGAAGAAGGGTAATGAGATGCAACCAATGGAGCGAAAGCGCGGTTGTCATGTCTTCTGCGGGGGGTGGTCTAGCATAACTCCACTCATTCAAGACTGCACGCCGCGACCCCGACACATAGGCTGCTAAAACCCGTGGAAACGCTTATCTCAGGAATATCGTGTGTCCTATCGGCCAAAGGTCAGATAAAGCCCGCCGTCCCAGCTGGTATATCAAATTCTGCCGGTTCAGCGATGGCCTACTTCATTTATGGAAAATGTATTATCAATATTTTAAACAAACAAAATAATCTCCATGTAAATGGTTGTAATTTTATAAATGCTTCAGTTTTTTTATATTTTAATCGGACAACTTTTACATAAATTAAAGGTTATAAAATTGTTTGACTTTATTCTAATGTAATAATACGATAATTTATGTTCAAAATTAGGTTCATTCCCACAAACGTTCATCTGCATGCTTTGAAAAAAACTTTTTTTCACGACATAGAAGCTGTAAACTTATTTAACATTAACATAGCGTGATGCCTCTGTAATTTTCTGATAAGCTAAAATGTGTTCCTAGCTAGGTTTGAAAAATAAAATGTACTTACTCATTAGTTATGAGTAAAAGTATATATGCTTATCAAATAAGTGATGAATTGAAATTTTTTTTGCCAAACTTGCTTTTTATTTATTTTAATCAGAAAACTAAGAGATTCCATGAAAAATAATTCAACTTTTATTTATCAGTCAGTACTCTTAGCAAAATGTCAGTCTCCAATCGTAACACGTAAGAAGCTATGTCAAAATATTGATGAAACAGAAACTGAGGGGGGAGGAAAACGGGGTAGTTAATAAAAATAATGATTTTATTGTCAAAAACTCAGGTACATATTATTTAGAAGTTTATTTTAATTCTTACGTCTGGTTGAAATTGTGGAAAATAGTTATTTGAGCTGCATTACTTAAAAATATTTAATGAAAATGTTGAAACAAATCTCAGAGACATGTATTCAGAAATACGGAGAAGCAGGTTCGCTTTGGTGTGAAATAAAGCAATGTTAGACCTAACTCTGACATCTTACGTGATGATCAAAACACTTTATTGTGTCAAAATCCAGTTCCACTATGTATGGAGGAAAGGCATTAATTTATGATACTTAATTCCCCATATAGATCTACAACATTTTATGGTAAATTGTAATATTCACCCAGTATTTATTCGTTAATTCAACTCGTGAATTTAAATTAACTTAATTCTAAATTAGAATTCAACAACTGCCTTATTATTAACCATTTTTAATAGAACGAACAACGCCCAAAGAATACGCCTTTCCTTTTAATCCTCGATGGAAAACTGACACGTGTAGCATGTTATTTTAACCTTCACCCTCTATCCCCGATTTTGTAGGAAGAAGGGACTAATGTGGGCGGCAGCGGTCCAAACATAAGATTCTGCTAACACGAGTAGAACGCCCACGTAAGGAAGATTCGGCAATCTCGCAATGCTGGCATTGGCTTCTCAACTTTCCTCCCTCATTGGCTTTCGTTTGCTGCGAGGAGAGTAGTTGATTCTTTGAAATTTGGAAAGGATAACATGTGTCGGGTCAGCTAGTAACGAAATACTTTTAATCAGCAAATATACATGGAAAATCTGTAAATTTAATTTTTGGGTTAAAATCCTCCCCATTGTTTTTATTTATTAATCCAAACCTTCGTTATTATTCTGGACGATAATTTTTAAAATATCAAATTATAATTTAATAATTTTTGCTCATAAAATTTATTATTAATACAAAATAAATTTGAATAAACATTTTTTTTATTGTAACCCCTAAAATTATACATAGTTAAACTACTGCTCGAAAATACTGTTTCGGTAAAATAAACTTACGAACAATGAATGTGGAGTTCAAATCATTGAATTCCTCAGTTGAATTTATTCAATTCTCTAAGTTACAAATAAGAAGTTATATTATCTGCGACTTTTATCAGAAACCTAAAGGTTTGTAAAAATGTCAAATATTTTGGTAACTTCACATTGTCTTCAGTTGCGTGCCCTATAGACCTTTGTCGAACTAAAAGGTGAAAACGTAGAAAATCTCAATTCTACATAATCGTGACTGTACTAAATGATATTGTGAATCAAACGAATGTTGTTATTAAATTTCTCCTGATATTTTTAACAGTCCATTAGATTCATTCACTCAAAAGAATCCGTGTTAGTTGCAAATTACGTGATCCATTGAGACAGGTAACCGCTGAACGAGAACTATACATTTACGTTCATGGAATCAACAGTATTTTTGATGAATATATTTCTTCCCTGTACGCGGAAAAGATAAGTGATAACTTTCGGTCAGGTGAAAATGACGAAGACCCGGGACTCCGGCTTCGTAGATACGAGTGAAACCTGTACTTCAGTGCACACAGCTTACGTAGTGTTCCACTTATCTCCTGTACAGGGATATGTCTCAGGTCTTACGGGGTTAGGTCCGGGTGGAAATGATGTATAGTAGAGGAAGGCGGACGGGTGGCGTAGTGGTTAAGATTCCTGCGATCAAAACAGGAGTCCATGGTTCGACTCCCGAATCGTCGCATTTTCACCTGACCGAAAGTTTTGATGATAATTTTTTAAATAAATCTATCAATTTAGTGCAATATGAGAATTTGATTACCCTATGTGTTCTCGGTTGTTTTAATAAAGATTTGCTTACCGTGCTTACCCTCTTACGAACTCGGCTTACTTTCGACAATAATTTTATTGTTAATTTTCGGTTGTTTTAACAAAGTGGACTCTCAAACGAAAAGTGGTGCTTGATGCATTTATGTTTTCAGTAAAATGAAAATACTGAACACCGCTGTGTTTGCAGTAGGGGATTAAAGCATTTATTACTCCCGTAAATGCTTTTGGGATTGTGCGCAGTTAGTACTAGTTTCTGCCAACTTCGAGGAAACATTCATTTTCTTTCATTTCTTAGCGGAGAGTAGCAATTTACCTTCCAGTATTTAGCATACGTGGCGTGCAGTTATGAGCATTTTAACATGTTACGAATGGGTCTATTGTTCGTTCCGTTTCCGCTTCCTCAACCTGCTCACGGAGAATAACAGTTGTTCAGCTGCTGAAAGTTAACATTGTTTCCGTAATAAATATCAGACGAGTGAATGAACATTTATATTCAGTGGGACATTCATTTGGTTTAAGACTCCGCAGCTTGCTAACATCGCAAAATCATTAGATATGCCATGTTTTTTACGCTTAATTTCTTTCACTTTTTTATGTTTCACAGTAAGTTGCTGGGTTGCTTCTACAAACAAGTTGCTTTTACATTTAAAATGAAAAAAGATTCTGTATTATATTCTACTACAATTAACAACCATTATATAATTAATTAAATAAATACCCTAGCACTTACATCCCAGCATTTGGAGGTATGAATTATCAACATCTACCATCGCCTTGTCTGTTATGGTCTTGTCGTAACTATTTGTTTATGCAATAAGTATTGATAACATGAATTAAAGAAAACATTTGCAGCTCCCACTGTCACCACGTTTATCATTGGTATAAGCAAACATATTTGGCATGACTGAATTACTTAGTTATTTCGAGCTCAGTTCATGTGTGGATGGCACGTTTGTGATATTTGTGAATACATCAAATATTTTGCCAAATACGGCGAATATCCTAAACAAGTACGCAACCGCAAGTGCCAGCATAAGTCGAATTAGTATTCAGAAATGCAACATTTCTGAATACATTGAAATTCCATTGACTCTGTTTAATAATACACATATGAATGATAATGTGTTAACTGTTAAATATAATGTTGTTTTTTTCTCTAGGATAGTGTATTAACATTATATACAATTAAAAGACTTAAAGAATAATTTGTATTGGAAGTAATGACAACTTTAGGACGAATCAGCACCTGTTTACAGACGTCTAAAATCCGGTCGTTATTGCCGTTGCAGACTTGACAACCCTCCTCTCTCTGTAATTTCATCAATACTCCCTCACATTTATCCCGTCAGTCTGCCCTGTTCGAAACCTGCTTTGCTGTCGACGTATATCCTCCAGTCAACTCCCGTTATTGACAGCACAAAGAAAATAATGGCTGCTTTGGAGGAGGGATTGGATGCAGGGGAGGTCGATTGGGCAAATACCAGTCTTCATTAAGGTTTTGGGCGTAGACTCTGCGAAATCGAATGGCAAACAAACTTCACGGTTCTGTGTAATACTTCACAAACAAGTCACAAAATACATCACGGAAAAAAATAAAGCAGAGAAAAGTTATAGATCTATTAAATTTTTCCTTTATTTGCACAAGTGAAATAGTATTTTGATAACTTCTGGTCTTCGAAAATGAGAATGGACATGGAAAGCAATCCTGAATTTCTGCATCAGATAGGACGGAAGTGGAGATGTGTGAACAGTTGGCGCATAGATCACGTCTGCATCTTCGCATTCCTAAATTCTGTTTCTGGCATTACAAATTAGTTTATTACACGCTTCTCAAAGAAATGTATTTCAGAATAGACCTTTTTTTTGCAGTGTCTACCATGAAGCAACAAAATGGAAGAAAATATACAACCATTTCGACAAAAATTATGGAAAAAAAAATTCAAAATGATGGATTTTTATGTCTCATTCTGTCACTTCCAAATACAAATGATAACAAAGCAGCATTTTCCAATTCATTAGATGCTCACAATTTGAATAAATTCGTGTGTTTTATAGCTGTAATTGTAACATTGTTTTAATATGATCTAATTAAAAATCTTTGATAAAATGTTTGTTTCTCTCACTGTGAAGATAAAAGAAATATCGCTTTCAAAGTTTAAACACAAACAAAGTGTGTGTTTAAAACAACTCTTCAGTTCCTATTTCATTTCTTCAGAAGCAAAATGATATTAAACACGAATAAAACACTTTTTATGGTCGCGAGATTACTGTCAGAGGTGGCTAAACGAAAGACCCCGCCTTTCTACAACTTGTTAGGCAGCAAATTCTTACATTATCAAGAGCGGATTTTCTAAGGGTACGATTTCACCAGCTGACGAAACCTCTTCCTATCCTGAACTCCTATACACTCTCAATAGTGAATCGGCTTGAGAAAGAGAAAATGCTTTGAAAGCACAGTCCATCGAGATCTCCAAGAGACGTCATACACCAAAGGACGTCGCCATTTCACCTGACCGAAAGTTATCACATATCTTCTCCTCGTGTAGGGTACACGGAATAAATATATGTTTTTCGCATTGTTTAAATAACTTCGGTTCTCTAACTTCGATTGTTATTTTGACTTTCATGTAATTCTAATTATTTGTGCTTTTATTTATTACGTTCAATTTCAATAACTTTTGTAATTTTATTATTTAAATTCTAATTATTTTGTAGTTTATTTATTATTGTAATTTCAATTATTTTTGTAAATTGAATTATTATTGTAATTCTAATTAATTTTGTATATTTTAAATTTTAACTATTATTGTAATTTGTCTTTTTTTCTTTTGTATGTGCATTTTCTGTACATGGTTTGGAGGAAGAACAGACCTCACGGTCTGAGCAAAACCCAATAAATATTATATTCTATCCTGTGTATGCATAACGAACCTTAACACGTTGGGACGTGTGAAACCGGTAATTAAGTGCACACTGATTAGTGTGCCGCCTGTTTCACTGATCTCCTGTTTGGGGATGTGTCTCAGACCTTCCGGGATTTATGCCTGGGTGGAAATGGTGTATAGCTGAGGAAGACGAACGGGTGGTGTAGTGATTAACACCCCTGCGATCAAAGCAGACGGTCCCGGGTTCGATTCCCGACTCATCGCCATTTTCACCTGACCGGAAGTTTTCTCATACAACGAAGGTTCGGTAAAGCAGGGCAAAACGATGAAGAAAACAAAACATCGGCTCAAAAGAAAAAATAGTGAAGGTCAATATCGACCCTAATTACGAAAGACATCTGGTCGACGCTGGTGTGTACAGAACACAGTGGGCGTTCACACGACCAGCTTACAAGATACGGGAGTGTTCTCAAGTGAGCATTGTGCAGTTCCCCTCGCGTGAGTCAGAGTTTCTACAATTGTATCGCGAGATACGATGGTGGGTCAGCATACTCTTCATCTTGTTGCCGGATGTGTGAAGGACCTCTCCTTCATCTACCCTCCAATTACTTGGTGCTAAAGGTTTGAAACACAGAACACAGCGTTTGGGGTCATTAGAAGCATGTTAATAAAACGTTCTATTCTTCTCCATCGTCATATCTTTCCAGCTAGAAATGGCGGTATTTTAACTCTCATTTCTTTCAGATACGGCTGCTTATGTTCATTCTCTCTTACTTTGGAATTGAACAAATAGGAAGTTTATTTCAAAGATTAATCAAGCNTTTCAGATACGGCTGCTTATGTTCATTCTCTCTTACTTTGGAATTGAACAAATAGGAAGTTTATTTCAAAGATGAATGAAGCTACGTAATGTGTGTTTTTACGAACAACACTCTTCAGTGGAAATGCTGTAGAGACTAAATTATATCCATATACTCTGGTAATTATACAAATTTGTATTTATAAATAGATTTACTTCTATAACAGCGTTAAATGTACCTTAAATTTCATGCAGCAGTTACAGATGCTTGAAAATTACCAATGTAGAAAACAAAACGCTGTTTATAATTTCATGCAATTTTAAGGTGCAGATTTGTGATGCGATTTCCTATACGTACTTCACTCGAAGTTTCAAGCATAGAATAAAATACGTACTTCTACTACAGACAATTAGATTATTATTCCTGACGACGGCTTAAATCCAAGTCGAAACGTTGTGATCTTGTTATATATATTTCCATGAGTGTATATATATATATATATATATATATATATATATATATATATATATATATATA
>NNCF01130536.1:151534-172500 GCA_002313205.1 Laupala kohalensis | reverse complement strand
AGCAGTTGCTGACCTGCAGAGCCAGTAGCAGCCAGTTTTCCTTGCCAAACGAACCTCCGTCTGTGTCTACAACATTATTAGCATACCGCGACTGCGTAAACGTGCACCGTTTGTGCAATTGACGGAGTTTGAGCGAGGGCGTGTAGTGAGTCTTGAGGAGGCTGGGTGGTCATACCGCAGAGTTGCGCAACACGTGGGGTGAGAGATCTCCACAGTGCATCGATGTTGTCGCCGATGGTCTGCAGAAGGTGCACGTGCCCGTCAGCCTGTGTCCGGACAGCTACGACGCACAGATGCACGCCATGACCGTCGCATCTCACGAAGTGCCGTATCGAACCGCACTGCGACTTCACAACAAATTAGGGGCGCTGTTGCTCCGGGGGTGTCAGCGAGAACCTTTTGCAACCGTCTCAGTGAAGCAGGGCTACGATCATGCGTGCCGTTAAGGCGTCTTCCGCTCACGCCCCAACATCGTGCAGCTCGCCTCCAGTGGTGTCGCGATAGGCGTTTATGGAAGGACGAATGGCGACTTGTTGTCGTCAGTGATGAGAGTCGCTTCTGCCTTGGTGCCAATATCGGTCGTATGCGTGTGTGGCGTCGTGCAGGTGGGCGCCAACGTGTGGAGTGTTTAAGGCAGAGACACATAGGGCCAACTTCATGGTGTGGGGAGCGATATCTTACAATGGTTGTTCTCCTTTGGTGATCGTAGAGGGAACATTGAACAGTGCAAGGTACATCCAACAAATAATTCAACCAGTCGTGCTACCGTTCGTGCACCAACAAGGCGATGTCCTTTACCAGCAGAACAATGCACGTCAACATGCAAATCGTGCCACCCAACTTGCTCTCCAAGGTGTACGTCAACTACTCTGACCAGCACGATCCCCAGATCTGTCCCCCATTGAGCATGTTTGGGACTGGATGAAACATCATATTGCGCGCTCTGCAAGACCGGCAGGAAATTTGTCCCAAATGAAGTATCAGGTACAAATTGCATGGCATGCCATTCCGCAAGATTACATTAGTCACCTCGACGATCGTCTCCATAGGAAAAGGATACAAAAGGAGGGTATACATGATACTAGCTCTGACATTTCGCAAGCCCAGTCGACTATACTCTCATGCGTATGGCTCTCTCGGTGTGATCGTTTGATGTATACGTCCTCGAGAATGTGTCAATAAAATTTCCTTCTGGTGAGTCCACGAATTCATGTGTTCTTTTTTCATTTTCCAGTAGTGTATATTATATATTTATATTATTCGTCCATAAAAGGTCTTAAGTCTTTAATCATTTATTTAATGAGATTATTTATATACTCTACAAGTAATGTTTTTATTATTTTTTAAAAGTGTTTACAAAATTAAAAGATCGATGAGGCTGACAAAAAGTTTGCGTGCTCTCATCCTTTTAAAGAGATTTCCTTCTGTTCGGGGAGACTTCCGGAGCGCGTTGTGTGTCAGGTGCCGGCGGGGGGCCTTTCAATCTCACTCCGCGCGCGAGAGCTAAGAGTCGTCACGCGATGCACCGAATCACGAGGGTCGTCTCTCATGCATCTTCCTCACCTGAAGAAATGGAAAGAAGTGCACCACTCCTATAATAATAATAAATTTATTGTCAAAAAAGCGGTACAAACTGCGTATGACCACGTGAAAGACAAACTAATTTACTCTAATGATACAATATTATAAACTAATTAAACTAATGATGCGATATTCTAAATTCAATGCAACACTCACAAATATCAACAGCAAGTAGTACACGAAATGAATGATGACGTCACAATTTGAGATATTACATCCGTCAGAGCGAAAATAAAAAGTTTCAAACGTTAGTTTGAATCATTCCCCATCCAGTGATGATGAATTTTCGTTCCCTTACGGCGCAGAATTTTGAAATATTTAACTTTAAATTACTATGAGTTTATACGGAGAAACTTTCACGGGCTTATGTGTTTTTGATATCCTGACTAAAGTATCGGCTGAACATATCGAAAAAAACTTACGTTCTTAACTCCCATATTTACAAGAGCACCAAAAACTGCGGGAAATACTGTTCTAACGATAATAGCAGCCGGATCACGTGACTGAAGAGAAAGCGTAGACAGCAAAACTCAATAGAGTGAATTAATTAGAACGCCTTTGGTGAATATTTCCAAGTTTCGTGAATTGTTGACAACTTGACTTGAGTGAAAGAGGACATAATGTGATATATGGCTAAACTAGATACATTCGGTTCTTAAGAATCCTCGCGAAACATAAGTTTCTCCTCGAGCAAACCGAATTTTACTCACACACAGACGATATTAGAAAACGCTCTCCCTCCGCTGATTAGTTTAATTACATATTTATATTCTTTAAGTACTCATTGAAATTTATTTATTGCTTTTGAAATGTTTAATTTTTTTATTAATAAATGTCAATTAATATTCATCATTTTAATACTACTAAAATTTCATCTTTTAATTGTTTGATAGACCTTTCCTGGAATGTTCCTGGAAAATAAAGTGACGCGACCTTAGATCTGCATGTGTCTGCGTTGTGGCGGGCAGAACGGGGGAATGTGGAGGGAGTTCGCCAGTTTGATTCCCTTTTTGCTTCCGAACCTACTTTTTTATAAATCAATAAGTACATATGTCTATTTTTCTATGAATCAAATTTGTAGTATTGGTCGAAGTATGGTTGTACTTATTTAGTACAATAAAATGAGTTGCAATGATGTCTCACTAACTTTCACGATAACCTCGGTTTTACCGACCAAACCGGTTAAGAGGGGTTCTAACGAATAAGTCGACAGTTGTACGAAGTCTCGTATACTCCAAATCATGTAACTTCGCCAATATGGCTGCCCAACACGAATTGCCAACTTCTACGAATTCAAGTTATATCCAAATAAATATTTATAGTAGTCACTAAAGCGACTATTTGCTGTAAAGAAATAGAAGCTAAGACACAAGATAATATTCGATCCACGCGCTCGATGCAGAAAGAACAGAATAGGACCACAAGAGCAAGAGAATTGAATTGATGGCCTACATTGGCAATGCACTTAAGTTTTGAGAAGTTCAAATGTCCTACCAAAACAACGACATGTACAAATATCATTCCTCTTATGGACGATGGCTAAGTAAAAGTATTGGCTACACTGTCGACAAGCGCTATACCAACATCAATGAGACTGACAATTAATAAATAATTTGCTGTTACAATCTGCATATTACTACGTTGAGGATAACAAAGTATTTTTCTGCGGTTAATATACAATAAACTAATAAACAGGGTGCGTTTCCCTATGTCTGTGAGACGTGGACAATAAAAAAAGACAATTGGAACACAAATTACTTGTATTTGAGAGAAGGGTACTGAGAAAGATCTTTGGCCCGACAAAAAATGGAGAAGATGTGAAATGAAGAACAAACGAAACAAAACACAAATCGAGAACTAAATAAATTAATAAACCAACATAACATTGTCAGGGAAATCAAGGTTGTGGCAAGACTCAGTCATGTGGAACGCATGAACCACACTCGTGTGGTAAAGAACATTGCAGAATGGGTTCCTATTGCACCGAAGCCAAGAGGCAGACCAAAGAAAAAAGATGGCTTGATGATGTACGCCAAAATATGAAAAAAAAAAAGAAAAAAAAAGAAGAAAGTAGAGAATTGTCGCACGATTGGAAAGAATGGTCGAAAGTGATTGAGTCGGCCTAGTGTTGTGGAGCCTTATCAGAAGAAGAAATTTCTCGAAGCAACGAAACACGACTTCAAGTATAGGAAGTGGCACATTACGCTCAGAGAAAGGTTGGAGCCGGGATCCGCATTTGATTACGAGGTGTCCCGTACGCTTAACTTTCCCGATCGCAGTTAACGACTCGTTACGCAGTGGGAAGAGACAGCAGAGAGGAGCAGGAACAGCTTGACGCGCATTCGGCAGCAGCGTGCAAGCGGAAAGGGTTGGGTCGCTTTCGGAAATTGGACACATCCGGAGAACCGTAATTGAAGGTTTAGTAGTGTTTTGATGCTTTTGTGATGGCTACACTCCACGCCGTGTTTGGGTTCCATAACAGTTGCAGATGAAACGATCTACCAATTATGTCGTTGAGAAACGTGCTTTTTTATACATATTCGACAAATGCGTTTTATTGAAAAGAATGAGGAGTTTCTTTCGGAAATCATTGTTTACTGCTAAATCCAAAATGTTACTCATGACACTGTTTTTGATTTAATAACGTTTATGATTCTTCACTTAGTAATAGCAACCACTGAATTAAATGAGTTAAATTTACAAAAATCTACCCTATCTATTCGATGTGGGCTTAAGTAAGATCTGGACAGCTCGAAGTCATTCAATACTAATAATCTACTTCCAGTCCTTAAAATATGTATTAATCATTCGAAGATAATTTATGGTGCTGAGTCGAATTTCTTGAAAATTAACAGTTAAAAACTAGGTTTACAGATCGTCATTACTTTGATTGGAACTAATCACAATTCAAAAATAAAATCTGATGAGATCATTATCGTACATCACATGTAATAACTTACGATTTATAAATTTTTTCAGAGATGAAAGCTTTTTTTTCTCGTCAATAGCTGAATTCTGGTGTTTTAATCAAATGACAATTCCGAACGCTACGGCTGAATGCACGCCATAACAATTGGTCGTGTGTTCGTTGGGAAACACAGAATATGTGGGCAGACGGCAATTTCCACTCTTTTCTCGACCTATCGGTGTTTACCTCTTCGGGATATTTGAACGCTTCTTTTATTGAAGACCTTGAACAAGCCCAGAACTTCCCTTATTATGTTGCACCATCGTGTGAACACTTATCCTCCATGTATTTTCTAATAGCCTGAGGAAGTTGAGTTCCCTGAGAACCTTCGACATAGGTGTTCTCAACAAGGAGCCTGAATTCCGTTGTAACAATGAACAATAAGAATTGTTTAGAAGAACCATATCCTGACACCTATTTTCTCGTCTACAGATAAATAGAGGAACCTTCTTAGGAATATCCTATCTTAATTTTAGGGAGAACAGTTTCATTTATTATTTAGTCTAATGCGAAAAAGTATTTTCATTAAATTCAGAGTTTTGAGTGGAAGCATAAAAATCTCTAACTTCATTTCTTTTTTTTCTTTTTTTGTGGGGCTTTAGGGCTCGTCAACATCGAGGTCATTAGAGCCCAATCATTTCTAATTGTAGTTATTCTAAGCTTAGTTATTTTATGAACGCGTCTTCAGATTTCAAGTAAAAAATGCTAATAGTACAGTTGACACACGCCATGAAAGGGAACTTCTCAATTATTTGGGAGTGTTGTTGAATCACGGCAAGATACATCGGCTTCTATTTAAAAAAAAAGTCCTATCCGAAGTGTCTATTCAACCGTCTCTAAGAAGGGTTTTCGAAAAAATTCCTTTTCAAGATAATCTACTCCAAAGTACACCGAGCCCTTTAGATGCTCAGTGTGCGAAAGTGATCGCAAATAAAAGGCAATGTTTGGGGATACTGTTTACACGAGCCCCTTCAGTTCGGAGGATTAGATCTCATATTATGTGCACCTGTACCCAACGTGGAAACATAGCTATATGCTTCTCAGCATACACTTTTTTATATTTTATATTGTTGTATTTGTAAATGGAAAATGTAACTAAGTGCTATTGAAGCTTATCTACATGGAGCGATAGGAGTTAGGAGTTGGGTGGTAGGCTATTNATACACATCTAGATGTGTATAAGAGACAGCCTGTACCCAACGTGGAAACATAGCTATATGCTTCTCAGCATACACTTTTTTATATTTTATATTGTTGTATTTGTAAATGGGAAATGTAACTAAGTGCTATTGAAGCTTATCTACATGGAGCGATAGGAGTTAAGAGTTGGGTGGTAGGGCTATTGTTAAGTAGATGGGCAGGTTAGCTGGGTTTACCAACAACTTAACCCACATGGAGGGGTTAGTAGAAGTGGATAGTAATAGATAGAGTTATTGATACTATAAGGAGCTGGATAGAGGAAGGAAGGTTATGAACTGGGATAAAGGTACAAATTTTCTGACCCCATCGGAAATCGAACCCGGGATGAGAAGCAACAACACTACCACCTGAACTACGGCCTATACACTTTTTATGGAGGTATCAATAGTTCAATACTCAAAGGTATTCTGCACAAACTACAAAAAGTATGTATCGATTTTAACCCATTTTGTTCGATGTCAATGAGAGTGGTATATTACACGAGACATAATCCAAGTAAATCCACTTTTCTTATAATTTGCTACTGTAAATGTAGCTTTATTGTAGTGTACTCAACAGTGACTAATGAGCAGTGATATTTCACTTATGAATGGTAGTTCAATGAAGCATCGCTTTCACCATTCTTCCGGGTTACAAACAACATACTTAAGAATTTATGATCCATCTCTAAAATTTGAATAACTTCATTGCAAGCAAATAAAGATGAACTATACTGTTAAAAAAGCCGTTAGAAACTGTGTATGACCACGTGGAGGACAGTAAACTAATTTACTCTCCGGAAGCAAGCAAGGGACAATCCCATAATTTCCGATCAAGGACCCTAAGGCAAAGTCGTATTTAACATTTCAACGTACTCCTAACGATAAAAATAGTTCGGTAAGTGTTATAGTATTAACATAATACCAAGAAATATTGTATTTAATAACACGCAAAAATTCATTTCCCAACGTATTATTATCAAACTATAAATCGTTCGGAAAGTATTGTTGATAAATCGTAACTATTAAATAACACTAAATTCGCGAATAATTATTTCAATAGATGTCGCACATGGGCAATATCAGAGTATACATAAACTGATTCATTATACGCCAACTTCACCTTCTTACTGCTCAAAATATCACAATTATTTCCCCAAATGATAGCTTACAGAGTAGTTCCGTGTCTGTGTGTACTTATACTGGGTAATTCTGAACAGTTGAGGGATTTTTTTCAGCTGCCCAGTCCTCCTATGTCATTCCTGAGATATTCAAACTTAAAAAAGTAAAATTGAGAGCAGTGGCGGAATTGAGCTCTTTCTGCTGGCGGAATTGAGTGTCTTGTCAATAGAAAATAAAATGACAAACTCCTTAAATGGAGACTTGGACGAAATTATCGAGACTTTTGTAACAGCGATAGTCTGCCGCGAAGGATTTTAACTGCGTTTTTTATTGTGATCGTAAGACGTTTTCATGAAAAGTATAAATACATTAATTTATTCGTAAAACATTCGTAACTGTTGATGGTTAATATAAAAAGCTTGTCAAAAAGTTTTAGTTTGAGACCTCCGATGAGTCCACGATTCGGAGCCCCGGAAGGGAAAGTTAGACCTGGGATCTACTTACACAAATCTTAATTAATCCAGGATCCATATTTTCCTAGATAATTACATAGCAATATATAATGTGATCTCACTTTTCACTTATACATATTTTATTGTAGACAATCATATTGGATTCTTCAACCAGTTTTTACCAACATATGATATATTTATTCATTAAATGAAATGATGCACCAACAACGTTTCGAGACAGAACTGTCTCATCAGGTAGCAATAATTCTACAATGATTCCTCATTGAATTGCAAGTCCTTATCCAAAATTAAGTTACAATATTTTGTGAAATACATACGTATTGAAAATTAAAAAAAAAAATAGAGTTACAATGTTGTTGTGAAGAACTTCTCATAGAGCTGCTAAACATTTACGTTTTCCCATCGTTAATCTCTGTCAAAGTGAGACCGTATTATTCACAGATAATCAGTAACAAGATGATATAATAAATAATAAATAATGTGTTCAGAAACAAATCTATATAAATAAAAAATTAAATGCTGTTCGTTGGTAAGCGTATCACTTAAGAACGACAGGACCGATTTGGCTATTTTTTTAGTTCGTAAAGTCGGAATACAGTTTTTAGGGGAAAAAAATAGGAAAAGTAGCCCGGAAAATTGGAAAATTCGGGAAAAACTGAAAGTGCTTTGTTCTATGGGATTTTTGTAAGAACTCAAGACCATAACTCACGATTCGAACGTTGGATATGCATAATTCGTTTTTTGTTTAGTTCGTTATGGTCCTGGAAAAGTTTTCAGGAAAAAAAAGTCGGAAAATTCTGACAAACTGCAAAAATCATAGTTTTTGAATGTACTTCTGAATGTACTCCTCCTCAAATTGAATATCCATTGCTTCAATCGTTAATAGATGCAATTGTATGGAAAACGGGTCCTGAACAAATGCCTCCTTTCTCATCTAGAGACAAATTTTCACTCTGTGGTATCTTAGTTTTAATTTGCTCCAAGAAAAAAGGGGCGCATCTAAAAATTCTAACCCCGCGTATGAAGTAGCTCTTATCTACATGGGCTCGGGTACTCGAGATACTCAGTGTAAGGTTCTACTATATATTACGACAGGACACGGTGTCTCTCAGTTACCTCTTTCAGAAGAAGGTGATGGAGGACGACCAGTGTAAGTGTGGGAAGGGAACGGAAGATGTAAATCACATCCTTTATGACAGTGAGTTCAATGATCATGTGACTAATGGAGAGAAATGGTGTATTTACTCAGGATGATTGGTTGCGAACAGAGAATGTGTTTCAAGAGTTTCAAGAAGTTGTTACGGAAATGATGCATGTTCCAAAGATAATCAAAAAAGATGTAGGGTCGAAGACCGACTTCACGCGGTGGGGATGGACATGGACTAAGAAAAATCCAGTAAAGAATGTGTTGCAAGAGATAAAGACATTATAAAAGAGACATCACACTGAGTCTCTACATGTCTGATCACGTACCAGGTGTAAAAAACTATAAATAAAAAATCAGGACGAACCGGGACCTCCTGCTGTTGACGTTGCAAACACTTCCTGAAGTTCCTGAAAGGGGATGTGACCCAGTTTCACCGGATCAGGCCATTTGGAAGTTGCGTACGAACTTGAGAGTTGAGGCGGGTGGTGCAGTGGATAGCACAACTGCAGTGGATAACCGGAGCAGGAGGTCCCGGGTTCGAATCCCAGTCCGTCCCAATTTTCACCTGGCTGTTGACGTTGCAAACACTCCTCCAAGAGTAGGATACTTTCATATCGACGCACACAAACCCTATTTTGGAATATCAACCTCCCACCCCCCACCCCATTCTTCCTCGATCTTTCGTGAAGTGTCTCCCCCACGTCGCATCAGTGTCTGCTAGAGACACTTTCCCTAGTCCTCTTTTTTGTCGCTGCCTTGTAATGCGATACGGTAATCGGATCGCGAGGACAGGTGAAGGCGGCCTCGCCGCATCCCAGAGACCGGTGACAGATCCCCGAGGCGATAGGCTTCTTTCCACCCCCACTATACCGCCTCATTCAGTGGGTGCACGCAAAAAAAAACCTTTCGTCGAGGGAAACTAACGAATTTGGGGAGGATTTAGACATCCCGGCGCTTGTTTACATTTCACTCCCAGCTCGCTAAAAAGAGACCTCCCCTTCTCCGACTCTAATCCTATATTCAAGGTATTCAGCAGCTTACCTGCAAACGCCCGCCGGCTGCCGTCCCGCGCTACCTGAGCGCGTAAAAAAACTCGCAAACACCCGGAGGCGGAGTGTCGCACTCGGGGGCGTTCTCGAGCGGACGATACACGAAGGGGAGGGTTGTGATTTACGTTCCCGGTGTTTTACACATCGAACCTCGCCAAGTATGTTCCCAGCGAGTTACCGCCCAGTGAGACGTCGATCGTTCATGTCTAATATTTTTGTTTAAGGTATTATGTGCTTTGTCAGAGCGACTAGGCTGAAGTACCCCCAAAAATGTTTTAAATGATAGTTTGAACCATTCTCCATCCAGTGACGATGAATTTTCATACCCTTACGGTGCAAAATATTGAATCATTAAATTACTGGGCTTGTACGGAGAAACTTTTGCGGGTTTTTTTTTCAATATTCTGACAAAAGTATCGGATTAACATGGCGAAAAACACCTACTAAAACATAGCAACTGGAAATAGGAACGATGCCATGACGTAAAGATTTTCATACCTTACAGATCATTTACAAGAATAACTCCCCCAAAACTGGAAAATACTGTTCTAACGGAAATGACAGCCGCATCACGTGACTGAAGACAATGCGACCCTTGTTAGAGAAGAAGTCAAACCACAGTCTAAATTAATTATCAAGTTTTAAAATCACAAAATAATTGTTCTCATCCAATATTTGAAAAAATCAGCATAATCAATTATTAATTAATAAGAACTTCTTTGGTGAATATTTCCAAGTTTCGTGAATAGTTGGCAACTTGACTTCAGTCAACGCAGAGATAATACCTTAATACGGTTCGTAATGTGACGAGTAAGTAACGTTTTGAGTCCATCAAGTATTAGCGAGTTTGAAGTCATGTACGTTAGCGTCCATCAGAAGATACATTGGCTCTAAAAAAACACATTAAATCGTCACACGTCTCATTGCTTGTCGCAAATCGTCGTAGTGCCTCAGCGCAATACACACACAAACACACGTACAAACAAAAAACAAAACAAAAATAAACGGCATGTATCTTCGGGCTTCCAAGTTGTTCAATGGTTACCTTCATAAAGACACATTATTAAACATTCGGAATTTTACGCTTTTTGAAGTTATTATTATTATTATCATATTAAATAAATCATTCAAGACTTACGACTTTTAACGGAAGTAATGTTGAAGTCTTCGTAGGTGGTACAAATTGTAACAAGAAACATTACAGACCAATTGAACATGATATTAAACATAAATATAGACACAAACTATGTTTAGAAAGAAAGCACAAACGACACCAACATGTTATATTATTGTATTGTACATACCATACAACTATTCTGTGTCTGTGCGTAAATTCAAACTCCCATGTGTATTTTGTAAACATATTTTGTGTTTAATATCATGTTCATTGTTCTGTTGTTATGTTTCTTGTTATAATTTGTACCACTTGACGAAGACTTAATCATAAGTCGAAATACTACGAACTTATAATTTAAAAAATGTTTACTTTTCGTCCGTTAAAGGTCGTAAGCCTTTATTATATAACCAAGTTAAATAAATAATTAAATGTTAATTGTTGTAGAATTTATTATCATCATGAAGTTATCGCTAAAATACAAGTCTTTAATTTTTTTCTGTTATTGTATATATATAAAGACCAACAACTTTACAATTAGACGTACATAAAATTGATAGATATAAACTTACATAAAAGTGATAAATGTAAATAGCTATACATTTACTCTCTTTAGACCTACAACTTTTATATTTTAGACCTAAGTTTATTCGTTTGGTAACATATTTTGAGTTTCGTAAATGCAGACATGAAAGAAATATTTTATAGGTGTAAATTACTCAGCAGTATGAAAAAAACAACATTTTAAAAATTTGAATCACAATTCTTTTTTCATTTTTACGCGTTTTTGCTATAAACAATGCGTCTCATTCGTAGTTATAATACATCTAAAATTTTCTTCAAATTATCTACTTTGGCGTTTGTTTGTTTCTGTTGAAAAAAAAAGTTTGTTTTTTTAAATTTATTTACTTTCCGATCGACCTCAGGACTCACAGGGATTTAATATTTACTTAAGAACTTTTGCGAAACTTCCAAACTTGACTTTTTGGACTTTACTCAGCACATGCAACAATTTAGTGCATGATATAGCACTGATTACAGGAATTTATTTTATTTTTCTTGTGGTAAGAAGGAGAGGTAAGAAGTATAGGTAGATACACAGGAGTTTATGCTATTTTCTATATTTCGTATTATAAACTATTGATTATTTAAATATATCATCTGTAAATCGGGATATAATTCTGTTTGTAATATTTACTTGCTGCCCTGGTTGAAACATGTTGTACTTGCGTACGAAGGAAGTAGCTTATAAAACTTCGTGGAGAGGTTAATAAGACGGTCACCTGTAGTGGAAATTTGTAGTTCATTATGAATTTGTTTATTGGATATCAAAATCACTTTGTATTGACGAAAATCATTTAAGTATTTATCATTCACAAGCATGTCAATGAATAGCTGTGAATGGGTAGTATTTCATTATTGATTGGGATTCGCCAATAGTTTTCACATGTTATTCACACTTACTGGAACACCTAGTGATATATATCTACAGCATTACCGCGCTTCCGCTCGAAGACATTAGCTACTTGATTCTCACAGCTCTTTTTAAACCCGTCTTTTACTTATAGTAGAAAACGTTTTGAATTAATGTGAATATTATTTTTATTGTTGATGCCAAGAGAGGTGTGGGACATGGTATCACTTTACGTTTTATATCTTCCGAGTTTTCATTCCTCACCCGACTCATGTTGAATGTTTCCGCTGGTTTCTATTTAGACAAGACGTCAATATTTTGTGAAAGTGTTGTAAGAGGTTGTTCAGTGAATCATAGAAGAAGAGAAAGGTGGACTGGAAGGAAAAACAAACAAATGAACTTGGGAAAATACGATAGAGAAACCTAAGTTTATTTAGAAAATAATTTTGTCTACCACACTTTTTCGTCGAAAATATATAAAATGCTCTTTGAAGTTTTTCTTTTCATAGTATATAAATGGCCAAGAGAGGTGATTTACAGATAATATTCACGTATGTACATTTATTATATTGTTATACGCGTAATATTTGTGAATTACACAATATTTAAGACGAATTCCGGACACAAGCGTAATAATCTCATTAGACTCGTGAGGTGTTATGTTCGCAAAAGTACAAAAGTAACATTTCCACTTTTATTAAATCGATATCTATTACAACGAATAAGAAAATTGCAGAATAATGTCAAAGAATACAATGTCAAAAAAGTTTGAATGACTATAGTCACACATATTCGTCGCCCATGAAAAATTCCCGACACAATCCCGACTCATCCGCTCATCCGCTTTTGGGACAGGGGTAACATGGAACCCTTTCGGCGTGTAATTCTGGACCTTCATATCTCTGCATAAAATCAGAGAAAATACAAAAATACCCTTTCTTCGACATTCCCAATACCTGACAAAAGATCATACCATGAAATCACCCAATATCGATAAATCCTTCGACGAAACGATAAAAAAAGGAAAGCCGCGAAATATCTCGCAATCGGGAGTAAATCCGACAAAAGAATACGAGCAACACGCCCATAAAATTCCGCAGATCGAGAATATTGCTAACACGGAACGAACGGGTTGTGCAACTTCTTTGCTCTCGTTCAGCACATTACATCTCGCCTCCGAGGGCTTTTGGGACGAGCGTTGCTCTTTTGTCGCCGAGGCTCTAGTGCGTCACGCTGCCGCCAGAGCGGAGACAAAAGGAGAGCGTGGAGGTCCTCGGGGGATCGCAGCCGATCGCAACCCCTTGGCAGCGGCGATGTTTCTGCTTTGCAGCGGACCAACGCATCAATCAAGGCTTAGGACTATCGCGCACACTTTTTTAATGCGAGTCTTGCTGTTTTAATAGCCGCTTAGCTGATGACTAAGTGAATTACCGGCGAGTCGCGTTTACATCATAAAAAGTGAACACGCGTGTTAGAAAGCAAGGGGGAAAAAGAAATTCGGAGGTTGGGGGAGGGGGGCGCTTCCAAAATTGGGAAGCATTATGAAGGATACCATAGGGATACTGGTAACACTTGTAGCTTCGTAATCTGTGCAGTGTTTTGGAAATGTGGTGTGACTCAATCTTAGGATACTTGACAAAGCTGAACTAACAACGTTTCTAACACCTCTTCAATTTCTTTCAGTTTTGGTTTTAAACTCACGAATACCAAATTAAAAGGTTTTCATTGTCAGAGGCAATATCTCGAACGAAGTCTTCATCTTCAGTATGTTTTTCACTAGACACCGTATTTTCATCGTCACTCTCTTGTAAAGCACGTTGGATATCTTCATTAGTCAAATCATTAGCCATTTAAGAAAAAAGCAGGATTACAATGACGCAAACTAAAGTACACACATACTACCCGTGTTACTATTCAGAAGTACGTAGTTTGTAAGCAGTAGCAGAAATTATGGAACGAACTCTAAAACAGATAAAAAACCATTTGCCTAACACCTACAAGACTTGTGCAAATAACGATAGGTACTTATGATATGAACAATAACGGTAACACTTTACTCTGAAACCAGATTAAATGAAAGTTTCGATAGGTTCAAACATGAAAATTCTGATAAATTTCTGGTGTCTAATGGACACACAATGGTTATGACGCTTTTTCAACTATTGTTGAATTAATAAAAAACAATGTGTTTCTAGAAACTTTTATTTACTTCATTGTGGAGCTCAAGCAATGGGGGGAGAATAGATAAAGCGATTTCGTCGTAAAATAGATGTTCTTGATTCGGTAGGCAAATCAATTTGAAAACGTCCGTTGGACACTTGTGGGTTGTTAAAGATTAAAATATGATATGTTCGCCATGTGTAACCTGTGTTGTTCGGACAACAACGAAATTGTGGTAAAAATAGTTTCAAAATTATTTAAATGCACATGAAAGAAAAATCCAAATTATCATTTAAAAAATTGTTAGTTGCATAGAATTAGATTTGTACATCGCTGTAGCTACTAAATATATTTCAGTTTCCTTTTTTTAAAAAGTTCACACAACTGAAACGTAGAAGTCACTAATAGAGTAAATCGATATTTTCATTGTGTGAATTTCGTATATAGTTATATTTTAGTTGTACGAATTGAAAATTTGAAATTCTTCCGCGATCGCAATTTTATTTTTATGCAACTATCAATTGTACGATAAGATTTTTTTAAATTTTCTACTACTTTTTTAATAAATACTTCCGAAAATCGTGTTTTATGAAGCTACGCGTGCTATTCCCGTCCAGTTTGAAAGCAGTGGCTCAAACCAACATGAAAAAAGCATAATTATAATACATGCATTTTTATGTAATGAAAATCGATGTAACAGGATTCAATTGCTTACTTTTCAACCATGAGGTATAGGATTCGACGTGTTCGTAGAGTGAATCAATGTCAAAACTTATGTTACCACATGTGCGACGACAAACACAATTTTGAGTTCTATTGGGTGATGAATTTCAAGGAATCTCTACTCAAAAATATTTTCGTAATATAATTAACTTCCCTCTATTGCAGTACATAGCAAATCAGTCAGTATTGACATTGAAGAAAATGTATGCTACGTCATGAAAATTAAAGGATGTGTTGATTTATGGTACGGTTACACCTCTTTCATTGACACTCAATAATTTTTTTTTCACCAATTATGATTCATTACCATGCTTAAATACATCTTGCGTATATCAGATGGTCGTCAACGAGGTTATGCGGCCTTCATAACTAGTCGCTCCTAAAATATATCACAAACGCCGATTTGCAGGAAAAGGTTACATAAAAGAAAAATAGCTTGCATGAAATATCAGAATGGCAATATCGACAGACAAATACTCACGAAACTTTGAACTATCGGCAAAGGTATCATTTGGATACTTCAGTGAGTCATCTGTTGCCAATACATTTATGATATATAAGATATCCCTAGTTGAAATAGTAATTTATACTTTATAATTTCATCGGACTTGAAGTTATATCCTCCCAGCTACCCTGTTTCTCTCGTGTTGTGTCTTCAACCACTCAGATAACCATAAATTTTGGTTAGAAAAGAGCAGGAACCAAACATCGAGGACCCCATCGAGTTTTGGCTACCAGTCTATTTCCCTCCACCAAACAATACCCTTCACCAGATAATGTGTACCAGCCTGTTTCTGTGCATTGCTTCGAGCGTTACCGAGGTAACAAACACCGTTCACTCCAAATGTGCGACTATAGTCACGCTATCCAGAATGTTCACTTTTGGAACATAATTTCCTCTATTATTTTCCCACTAATTGACAATACATCAACTAGAAGAAAGAACACGTTGAAAATTATTTTCTCAAACTTGTCGCAAATCACCGCCACTAACGCAATGCGCACGTCATCGGCCTTCATTTGAGGCGTCGACTTAACTGCGAAGGTCGGGCCCAGGAAGGTTAGCTGTCTACGGTTTTCTGCAGTGAATAGTCTCGTTATATTAATTATTATGATCATATCCTGACGACTGGTCAGCTAAATCCCTTCAGTTCAAGTTTTATACTGACACTACCTATTCACTGTGGAATTTGCACCATAGCTGACACAACACGAGGCCCGTCTTATCCTAAGTGGACAAGTCTCGTTGACTGCGCAGGGGAGGTTAATCCACCCACACTGGCGATTGCGAGTAGATGTTGTAGTAAGATGTTTAAAGTGATTTATGTGAGTGTTTAAACTGTTGAACAACTTTGTTCATCGAAGATAAACAAGCTCCTGGAAAGTTCTATTGGTTTGCAATGGTGAATGTGATATGGAGATGGTACGTATGTGACGCATGTGTGTGAATTCCTATAACGAACTCCCCCACGCACCCGACAGGACAGCCGTTGAACCATGAAACCACGGCAACGAAAGATACCCGGAGGCTAGCCCCGTTCATGTACTCACAAACTGAAGTTTTCAAACGGGGGATGAATTAAGAGTGCTGGGCTGCAAAATCCTAAAAAAAAAGAATAAATTTCATTGATTTGATTTCATGTCATATTTTTATAATGAGGTGAGGTTATTTTACCTTACGCCAGTTTTCGACGGAAGAAATGGGGAAATCTGATGGAGATGATGGATTACCGAGGAGTGTATGGTACTAAACAATCGCTTGTCTAAGGAAAATCCCTACTGAAAACCTCACAGAGTACGGCCGAACTTTCTCGAACAACTCTTCCGTTCAGCGGCACTTTGCGAGAAACGACGCAAATTCTATGCTAATAATAATAAACTTATTGTCAAAAAAGCTGTTACAGACGTGGACCACGAATGACCACGCGGAGGTCAATAAAATAATTTACTCTCCGGAAGCAAGCAAGGGCTCTAATGATCTTGCCGTTGACGAGCCCTAAAGCCCTACAAAAAAACGGAAGAAAGCAAGGGACCATCCCATTATAATTGCAAAGATGAGCAACTCCCGGGGTCACCAATTATTTTCTCGGGGAGTTGCTCATCGTTGCAAGTATCAGCTTGGTATTAACACTAAAATGCAGTAAGCGTGTTCTGGTATGAATTCCCCACAAAATATAATTAGATAAGAGAAGGTAAAACTAAATACACTATACGAAATTATGTACACGTAGATTCAATTTAAAAGGCACAGGTCATTTAATGTGAGCAGACTGAGAACGAGAAACGTACATAACAAAGTACATGAAATAAGATACATGGTCATTCTGTCATAGGTCTCCCAGTGATGATTGAATCACTTTAATGAGTTTAAACCAATTCCTGATAGGACACAAATCAATACAGATTACTCACATGCAGCACATACATAAAGTCCGTGGAAATGTAAGAAGGTAACTGAATTTAAATGCTTGAGAGCTTTGACTCGAATAATAATTCGGCAAGTAAATAGTTTTGAACAGCACTGAATTTAAGCGTTGATATTGTACGTGGGCATTGAGAACCCGTACTAGAACGCGATGTCACTACAGTGAGGAGGAGCGGTAGAATGATATCATAGTTTATAAATTAGCAAGTCCTGTTGCTAGGTTCTAACAGTCGACCAGGTCTCCCTGTAGTGATGGGAGTCAAGTTCGTGGGGGTTGGTTTTGGCGATTATCAGTGAATGTCACTATGCAGCGTGTCGCTACACATTTATACAACTTGTCAAAATTTTAATTTTCCTGTCACCACCGGTATGTTTTTCCGTTTGAAATATTTTAACACATTGAGGCTGGAAATGCCATCGTGATTTCTGTTCAAAGTCCTATCATTGTGGGGTCTTTGAGAACACCATTTTTTTAGGTAATAACGTCGCCTTCTACTGTCACTGTACACTAGCTACTGGAAATACCAAGAAGTTGGAGACGCTATATCAGCATTCAAGTTGTAAAATACGGAATTAAACATTTATGGAGTCACCAATGACACCACCTGGAAAGTTTGTGGTTAATTGTACTATATATTTTTGATTTTCTATGTACACTTTCTTGACGATCTTTAATTCAATATTATTACAACTATTTGGATATCTTCCATTGTGTTGGTCTGTTGAATATGATTTAACACATTAAGACGATGGATAATGTCCAAATATTGTATGACGAGGTTCGTTGTTGGTAGTATACACAGTATTGTATAAATAATATGTAGTTATACTATCCAGTTTTTGGTTTATTAAATCAAAGTATTAATTAAATCATTAGATTTTAATTTATTAAACCATAAACTTATGATTTAATAAATCAAAAACTGGAAAGAATGAATACAATTTCTTTATACAATAATGTCCAAACTGTTGAAATATAAATTAAAAATAAATATTTTTGAATATATAAAGTTCTAATCAAGGGAAACTGTCGTTAGCTCTGAGGTTTTTCGAAAAGATAATTTTTCCTTATCAAAAATGGATTCAAATTCAGGCGTTTTAAAAATATTTTTATAATAGGTAAAATAATGAACTCTATATATCCAAATCAATATCCTCCAATTATATCCACGCACGTACCCAATTCTATGTTCACTTCCGAAACTAACGCCAGTGAAGTCATGAGAATAATCAGCTCATTGAAAAACAAATTTTCAACAGACATAGATGATATACCCGAGTTTATTGTTAAATTTTCGTCCCACGCTATATAAAATCCACTCATAAATATTTTTAATTGTTCTTTATCGGAAGGGGTGTTTCCTAACATATTTAAGAGAGCTAAAGTGAAACCTTTATACAAGAAAGGAAACAAACTTAATATTGGAAATTACCGACCAACATCTCTACTACCCACTTTCTCAAAAATCCTAGAAAAATTGTTGTATAAGCGTCTTCTAGAATTTTTATCAAAAAATAACATTCTCTCTGACGATCAACACGGTTTTAGTTAATCCTTTTCCACTTCAAGTGCCATATTTTCTTTCTTAAACGATGTTACCACATCTATTGACCGTGGAGAAAATCCTCAGGGTGCTTTTCTTGATTTATCCAAAGCATTCGATGTCATCGATCACGAAATTCTCCTTTCCAAATTGCATTCTTTAGGCATTCGTGGACTTCCACATAAATGGCTAACTTCTTATTTAAAAGATAGATATCAACAGGTCGAAATATCCTATACTAAAAATAAAATACTTGAGCGTTGTCTTTCAGAAACAAAGCCACTTACTTGCGGAGTACCCCAAGTTTCAATTCCCGGTCCTATACTCTTTTTATTGTATGTAAATGACATGTCACAATCCACATCAGATTACAAAATGGCTCTTTCTGCTGATGACACTAATTTACTACGTAAACACGCCAATGCTCAAAAAGTTTTGTCTAATCTTTCGACTTGGTTCCATGCAAATCGTCTCATAGTAAACACTGACAAAACAGTGTCCATGTCATTTCACAATAGTATCACAAAATCTTTACCCCAGGTTTCTCTTTCTTTAAACGGAACACAATTAAAAACAGTTACGAATACAAAATTCTTAGGTCTCCATATTCCTGACAACCTCAAATGGAATTGTCACGTTGACAATCTTAATTTTCAATTAAGCAAATTGTGTTACGCATTCCGAATCTTAGTTAACGTAGTTAGTCCACGAACTTCCCGTTGCATATATTTTGCAAACGTTTACTCCCATTTACGTTACGGCATTACCTTCCGGGGCAATTCCGGTCAGAGTATTCAAACTTTCAGAATTCAGTAGAGGATGGCTCGGATAATTTGTAAATCTCACCCCCGAATCTCTTATAAACCTTTATTCAAGGAATTAAATATCTTAACACTTCCCTACATTTATATTTATGAAACGGTCGTGTTTGTTAAGACCGAATTTCTGAAATGCCACCCTTGCTTCAGTTCACAATACCGGTGGTGACAGGAAAATTAAAATTTTGACAAGTTGTATAAATGTGTAGCGACACGCTGCATAGTGACATTCACTGATAATCGCCAAAACCAACCCCCACGAACTTGACTCCCATCACTACAGGGAGACCTGGTCGACTGTTAGAACCTAGCAACAGGACTTGCTAATTTATAAACTATGATATCATTCTACCGCTCCTCCTCACTGTAGTGACATCGCGTTCTAGTACGGGTTCTCAATGCCCACGTACAATATCAACGCTTAAATTCAGTGCTGTTCAAAACTATTTACTTGCCGAATTATTATTCGAGTCAAAGCTCTCAAGCATTTAAATTCAGTTACCTTCTTACATTTCCACGGACTTTATGTATGTGCTGCATGTGAGTAATCTGTATTGATTTGTGTCCTATCAGGAATTGGTTTAAACTCATTAAAGTGATTCAATCATCACTAGGAGACCTATGACAGAATGACCATGTATCTTATTTCATGTACTTTGTTATGTACGTTTCTCGTTCTCAGTCTGCTCACATTAAATGACCTGTGCCTTTTAAATTGAATCTACGTGTACATAATTTCGTATAGTGTATTTAGTTTTACCTTCTCTTATCTAATTATATTTTGTGGGGAATTCATACCAGAACACGTTTACTGCATTTTAGTGTTCATGATCACAATACTGGCAATAGTAATAATATTCATCGTCCTAGAGTGTCAACCATTCTTTGCCAAAAAGGACCATATCATTCGGGAATCGTTCTATATAATTCCCTGTCCAAGAATATAAAAGATGTTATGAAATTGAATCTCTTCATATCCGCAGTTAAAAACTACCTCCTGCACCAGTGCTTCTAAACTGTAATAGAATTTATTGATTTTAATAAAAGTTAAATCCGTCTTTTACTTTATCACGCCATTGCTGTAGTACTTTTTAAACAACTTATAACAATTTCAAAAACTATTTTCTTGCATGATTGTGTTGTCCTATGGCTCATATTAATTTAGTTTTATGTGTACTCAACATTGGCACGTTTGTGTACATAAATTCTGTAGCCCCATCCTGGCCCGGGTTTTTCTCCGGTTTTCCTTC
>NNCF01130536.1:136939-151018 GCA_002313205.1 Laupala kohalensis | reverse complement strand
CCTGGGTAAAGGTTTGCATTTTTGACACTGATTTTTCACTGGCTTAGAGTTCACTTAATCGTCCACAAAAATGGCCTGTGTTGTACCTCAATATCTCCTCTACCTTTGGTAAAAATGTAAATTTTTAATCAAACCATTAAGATTCCAAATTTTTTATTTTTCAAAAAAATGTTTTTGCAAACCTTTGCCCCGTGGTTCGGGGCAAAGATTCGCACTGCGAACTCATCTCTCTTCCTTGCAAATATAAAATATGGAGGTACAAAGTTTCCAGTGGCACATAGCACAGACAACAGTAACAGTTTTCCATGTTCTGCGAACACAGTCTTGCCAACCTCATTTTGTCCAGTTGGAGCGATGAGCTTGGGAATTTTATTGGGAACCGTTTGAACCCCAGTTTCGTCCACGTTAAGTATTCTATGTGGTGGAAACTTGTATTTAAGGAGTGTTTCTTCCAAATTGTCTAAGTATTGGTTGAGTTTGACTGTTATCCTATGGTGCGAGCCACACTCGCTTTTCGTGGGGTCCTTAGAGAAAATCTGTTCCTTTTTTAGGAAAGTTTTGGTATAATCTTCCGTAGCCATCTTGGTAAACTCTGAGAATGGGCTTAAGAGTAAAGTAGAAATCTCAAGGATTTTAAGTTGAGCCCGAAAAACCTTTTGTCTAAATCAACGCAATGTTGAACCAACTCCTTTTCTTGATCCTCGTTGAAGACTAATCGAAGTCTTCCATGAATTACCGAATACTCAGTACTTACTTTTATCGTATCAGTAATCCATGAATTGTACACAAAATAAAAGAAGAAAGGAAGAAAAGTTTTACTTTGAAACAGTGTCGGAGGCAAAGGTTTGAAGTCACTTGCAAACTTTTGCCCCTTTTTCTAACAGTTTTGTTTGGGCGGAATTTCTTCCTCGTTGGACTGGGAAATCCGAAATCGATAGGTGGCATTTCAAAGCTTATTATACATACTAAATAGATAAAAAGTGGTTGAAACCTTTGATAATTATGTTGAGTACCTAATTTTATGTAAATGTTGCGGAAAATAACATCGAAAATGAGAAAAATGATTTCACCTCATTTTCTTCAGTGTACAGTACACGGAGTCGACGGGGTTCCACAAGGCGACAGACGGGAGGTAGACGAATGTGCTACATACCGAATTTACGCGGAAAATCTTCTCCCATCTGTTCAAACTTCAATACAAACCTTTACCCCGGCTTACCCTACTGTTGTTATATAAATTTAGCTATTTATTTGTCCCGTTTCCCTGGCGAAAAAAAGCTCCGCCTTTATCAGCTAATCAATTTATTCCTAAAAACGCATTTAAGTAATGCATAACCACGTGGAGGACAATAAGCGAAGAGTAATTTACTCTTTGTTTTCAGACCTTTCAAAGACACTCGAAATAAACAGGTTGACCTTTCTGAGTACAAGAACACTCCCACTGCTCTGCCTAGAACTTCAAACATAAATGTATTTATCTAAAAAATTATAAAACGTATATATAAACCTAGTTATTGTATACTTCAGTATGGTACTTTGGCTTTTGATTTAATATATATTAACAAAATTTAGACAGTCTGTAAACTCAAGAATTCTGAAGTGGTTACTTTCTCTCTCTATCAAAACTCTAAATTTAGGATTCAGATACGTATAAAACGTAAAAATTCACTAAAAATTCTAACTTTAATTATTGAAAGATCGCAATATATTATAAAGTACATGAGAAAGTAAAATTAAGTATTATTCAAAAGCAGTAAGACAAAAACAAATTCATGATAATTGATATCTTCAACACCTTCACGAAGTTTACATGTATAAAACAGTTGATCAAAGTTTTAATCCTGTTTAGGTTACGAAGAAATTCTCAACTTGAATTATTAGGTAGCACATGATTTGCCCAGCCAATTCAGACTCTTTTTTCATCAAACCGTTTGGAAGCTTATTATTAGGTAGATGGGTATAGCTTTATGAAATTTAGTTCACTACATTGTCTTTTACAATTTATAACCGTGAAATACTCACCTCTCAGCAGATTTGAAGGTGTTGATTCCACAATAACACACTAACCACATTCCATTTATCAAAGCACTGGCCATTCACTTTGGAAAATACTCTTCCCAAGGTGTTTAATACCTTAAACACAACTGACTTAGACACTTTTTTATCCATTCAATTAATATCACCACTAACATGCATCTGAAGCACGTACATTGACCATTTAAATGATATTTCACCACCACGATATCTAACCAAATCGCAACACGACATATTCCCGACTCACGCCGAACCTTGAATACCGTTGACTCACTAACAAATGGTGGGTCTCAGGGCTGCGCGAAGATACGGAAGTATGAGTAGCTTGACGTGAAGTTTCCGTTCGCGTTATTTTTGGCAATATTATCAACAATTATTGCATAAAATAGAGTTTTTAGAATAGTCTATTTAGCCATTATGAACTATATTATAAAGAATGACCCACACGATATAACTTGTTCTAAAAGAGATACACACAGAAATATTAAAAAAGTATACAGAATTTAATATATTCGAAAAACATTTCGTTTAGAAAAACGTATATAACCCATGGGAAGGTCTCTTGCTTGTGTCTGGAGAGTAATTTAGTTTATTATCCCCCACGTGGTCATTCGCAGTTTGCAATTGCTTTTTTGACAATAAGGTCTTTATTTATTACTTGGTTCTACTTTATAACGAAATGTTTATTTTTTTACCCAAAAGTCGAAGTTGGAACGAAAACATATCAAATTGATGAACTACGACCGGAATTCAATCGGAATTACGACCACTATTTTTACCAGTCCTCTATGTATACATTCAAAAGCAATCAGGGATAAACGTCACCAATGTTGGCAAAATCAAGAATTAGGGTAGTTCATTTAGGTCAGGTTGTGATTACTTAGTTAAGACGCAGTGTATGCAAGAAGATATAGTGAAATAGTATTTACATATGTGACACGAGAGGCGAACATAAGGTACAAGAAACAAAATTTGGAAAATCTAAGAGAAATTAAGTCATTTCTTAATATGTGAGTGGAAAAAGTTAAACTGAAAAAATGTAATTTTNGTGACAGGCATAAGTGAAGTAAAGTAAAGCATACGTTAGCGACGTTACGTAAGTCATTGGTAGATCATGTGTAGGAGATTAATCGAACACACAAGAAAACTTAATTGTTGTGTTATTAATTTTTCAAGTAGAAATGTAATAAAATAAATAAATAAACTTTATTGTCAAAAAACGCAGTTGCAAACTGTGTTTGACCAGTGTATACACAATAAACTTAAGTTACTCTCCGGAAACAAGCAAGGGACCATCCCATCAATTCCGATCAAGGGTCCATGGGCAGTGGCGGATTTAATATTTACAAAAGAAATTATTTAATAAATACCTACCGTTATCCATTAATTATTCAAAATAAGTTGTAGATATTAGTGCAGTAAAAATTCGAGATTAATAAAACAAAAGTATTAATGACATTCCCGCCCAAATAAAATCCTCCATTACCCGGAGGATAATCCGGGCTAGTATAAACATTTTGTACGTTAAACATTTCTTGTAAAAAAATGAAATTTTTGAAATAGCGAAGCGTCATAAAAAATATAAAATGTATGCCATTATTCAGTCATTGAACCTTTGCTTTGTTTTGAAGATTACGTATGTTCACAACCACCTAGTACTTATTTAGAATATGAGTCCCCTTGAGCACATTGGGAGTCGCAAAGAACAAAAGAACAAAAATAAAATAAAACTGACTTCAGGTGAATAACCTTCTTGAATTGATGAAAATAATCTATTTCTCTCCACGTGTAGGTAGTTGCTGTGCCCAAATATGGTGACATGTGATGTAAAAAAGGGGGAAGGACATCAATACCTCTTTGTGATCTAATTTTAAGATGTCAGAACAGATGGTCAGTGGCAGTGATTCGGCATTAGAAGTAGAGAGGGGGCACATTTTTTTGTGTATAACCAAAAGTACCTTTTGGTGGGGGAAGGGTATAGGGAGAGGTAATACAATTAAATTCTTTTCTTTTTTATATTTTACAAACTGCAGTCCTCATAGCGTTCTACAAATCGTTATCCGTGACGCAAGACATTTTGTCGGTATTATCGCAGGGTAAATTTTTAAATATTTTTTAATATTTAAAAAATTAAATGAAGAATAATTGGGTGATAAGACATCAAAGTTTGTATAAAATTATTTTCCACAATAATTTATGTGAGGAGGTTAAAATGGAATTATTTTTAAAGTGTGTGGTGAATTTTCAAAAAGTTGCGAAGTGATCGCTTCCCCCTCTTTGTAGGTTTTTTAAATTACTATCAGGACTTGACTGAATTCCGGAGTAAGATCCCCATGCTTTCCAGTTTAAGGATTCTAGTCAATTTCTTGGAAGAGTACTTGGTCAAGTTTGAATTAATTCAGTATCGAACATTTTTATTAAAACTATATTTCCAGACAGTGTACCTTGGTTTGGTATAGGTGAACCTTTATAACCAAAAATTTTTATTTCAATTAAAATTTTAACGTGGAGTATTCCAGATTGATATGCTGTATCATGTGGTGCAGGATCATTATTAAGGACTCGCTCTTCTTATTCAGCTGTTTAAGTTCAAATTATTATGTAAAGCGCATATAGATGTGTAATCACCTCATTATACAAAACAATATTTCATAGTTGTATGCAAGTAGAAAAAATATAAGAGGAGTGAAAATGCTTTATCTCTATTAATATAAGAAACAGAGCTCTATACACTAACAACGCATCAGGGGCGGTTGGCGACTTTTATCTTTCAATGAACATAAAGAAGATTTTTTCGAAGTAAAATAAATTTGCCCCTTCCCTTGTATTCACCACTGAATGCTATACAGTATAAAGGTGAGACATTATGACTAAATTTTGGGATTCGATATTTTTTTAGGACTGTCCCGAAATAACCAGACCGGGGTGTCATCCTGCTCCGTTGTGCAAACATTTGTTGTTCCAAGCGAGAATGTTACCGGAAAACGTTACTTCACTAACCTTACGGAGGTATCAACATTTCAAAACTCTAGTATCGAGAGCAAAGTGATATTTTTAGTGTCTGAATTTTACAAACTCATCTCGAGTAAAAACGCATCAAATGAATAAAGATGTCTGTTCGCATTAACCGGCTATAGAAAAAAGTCCACGAAGTAATGGATGTTACTAAAGTGACGAACAATTAATGTACTCAATCATATGTATCTGAACAGTTATTCTCCTAATTTCCTGGTAGCATAAATTTGAGACAATAAACTCACCTAAAACCAGAATCGGACTGGTGATCACTAACTCCATACTACACCAGAAGACAGAAACGGCAAAGTGTCCTTGGAGATTTCAACGTCAAATTGAGTACGTGGCGACTTAGGGTACCAACAGATAAAATAGATAAGACACAGGGTCCTAAATATTTAACCTAAGAAATAATTTGGTAAATAAAAGGATATGACAAAGCGGAAGACTTATAAGAGAAGAAAAAATCAAAGTGAAGGAAACTAATACTATCCTGTGCGGATATGAATGTGGAAATTATATAACAGGTATTTAGTATTGACGTTATTTACCGTCTAGTCATAATTTACGATCATTATATACGTCTAGTCATAGGATGGCAGCAATATACTGCTGAAACGTTCTGATACTAGAAATAAATAATTGTCTACAAAAATTATCGATTGAATTGTTCAATTTAATGACGGGTATTCATACTCATGATCTTCAGAATGGTGAATATGCACCGTGTGACAAGTGGCTTGTGTGCTGGGGAACATGAAACGAATACGTTTTGTATTTAATTTCAGCAATTGAGTTGTATTTGTCCATTCTGCCGCAAAGTAGGACACTGCCCCAGTACCGAGGCATAATGGGCACATGAAGTATTATTTCAATCAGTGGCAGATCTAGACTGTAATTAGGGGGATTTTTACTACAAATTATGATTTTACTACACAAATTTTATAAATATTATCTTTAAAAGAAAATAAATCAACTCACCAAATAGATAATTAACAATTAACAATACCTAATAGTAACCAAATTTATCAATTGTTTCAAGTGGCAAAATATGCCTTTATCTGTTGAGAGTTCAGATGCAATGGGGGGGGGGGTTCCTATAGCCAACCCCCCCTCCATAAATCTGCCACTGATTTCAATCGTTATAGCTTCAGTGTTATTTGTCTGTTCGGGTTTTTTAAGGTCCTCTGAATAAGACAAAGAATCCTGTATTTAAGAACATAAGTAGTTTTCTTATGTATTTCTTGAAGGTTTGCAAGCAATAAATGGAAAGAGCCTATTACTCTCAAGTTTCTCCCTCTTTAAATTCATTTTATTTAATTACCCATATAACTTCAAACAAGTTTGAGGGTGGGGACAGTTAGCAAATGGAATGCCATTCAAAAAAATTTTGATTTATTTTCAACATATGGCTATTTTAACTTTAATCTTTAAATATATGTTCTGACAATTTCTACAAAAAATGATTTGATTATTTCTAGAAGTGATGAAGGTATAAAGTTGTCTGGACATGATGTGCCTCTCAGGTTGTACATTACTCACACACATATTTTACAGGAGGCCTGATGTTCAGTCTGGATGATGAGGTGCAAGTATAAACAGTGGCAGATCTATGTGGGGAGGGCTCAGGGGGCTATAGACCCCCCCTTGGACCTTAATTCTTAACAGATAAAATTGAAGTTGATAAAAGGCATACTTTGTAAAAGTGTTACCAGATTAATAATTGTTATTAGTTATGTTATTAATAAAATTAATACCATGTTAAAAAATCATATTAATAACTTTAATATACAATTATTAACAAAAGCAGATTGTTAACCATTTATTTGATACATTTTATTCAAGGTAATATTTGTGTTGTAAAACCATAATTTTTACACAAAAATGCTTCTCAATTAGCTTCCCCCCCCCCTTGATTAAGTTCTAGGTCTACCACTGAGTACAAATACCCAATTACCTCACTGGAATTTTAATCCTGGCCTTGTGTAATGCAACTCAGCTCTTTACCTACTCATGCTCCATATATATTAAAATTTGATTACCTTCGTCTATCATTTGGTGCACGTGGGAGAAGAAAATGAAAGAAACAAAAATAGTGCGTATCTTTGCATTTATTAATCAAAACAGGATGTTATGTACATGAGAAAGGGAACAAAAAATACCTGTCTATACAGTTTCTATGCACACTGCAACAGTGCACCGGCACTTGCATTCAGATTTAATATCTCTAATGGCACTATAGAAAAATATGTCACACTGCACATTATTACCGTAAGTGGCAAGAAAAGACACCAAGTTACAGTCAACAGTACATTATTGGAATTGGAATTTAAAATTCATTCATACAAAATAATTAAAAAAAGTTACAAATATACAACAAGCACACTACTTTGATAATAGAGTAAACTAACAAATATCAGTTAACTAACAAGTTGACTGATAGGTTAAAATAAGTTATCACCATCAATATCTGTGTATAAAAAACAATGTCTGACAATACTGCAAAATTATTAAGTAACAAATCAGTCCTGTGCTACTAATTACACTAGTGATATAAATCTGGACGGAGGACTCTTTTTATTTCCAACTTCATTTGAATACCTGAATAAATCTGCAAACAGTCCAGACAACACTAACTTTTCGTCTCTTAACACATCACATCTCTCAAAGAGCTTTGCTGTAGGCACTGGCATTATTCCACAAACATTACACATTTGGCCCCATACAAACATATTCATTCATAAAGCTCATTTAGCAAAATACTTTAAAACTACAAATGGTGAGAACGCTCCCTGGGAACGAGGAGCAAAGCACAATCGGTACTGAACTGGAATCTTATTGCATTGTCTGGACTGCGTTTTGAAGTCTTTGTGTGATATGCTATCCGAATGACAACAAGCCAGATATGCTGACAACATTGATGGGTGATCTTCAAAAATGTTAGACTAGTATTAAAAAATACTACACATCATCACTTTCATTTGTAGATGAGCAGATGTTCCTTTCTGGTTAACTTCACCCCTCCCCCCAAAAAAGGATACAAAAAACAAAACACATACTAGAAAAGGCAGCAAGCTGCTAAGCTTTCAAAAAGCTTTTTGTAGTTTTTATCACCATTGAACATAGTCCTCCAATAATTCAACAAAATGCATTAAATGCTTTCATGTTAATATATTTGTATAGGAAATAAATCACATTAACATAGGAACAGAAAAAAATATTAAAAAAGAATCCGTTCTACTCGTACTTAAGGCTATTATGACGCATCCAAGATATGCCACACTAGAAAAATAATTTTAACAGCCATACTAATTAAAGACACCCTCCAAACTGTTAGATCCAACATTTAATTTCCCATAACCGTTCAGTTCATCGCTTGAGAGAGAGAGAGCCACCTCTGACTTGTCGTCTTTCGCTAAGGATTGCCGAGGGCAGGAGACGGGGAAGTCTTAGCCGTTACGCTTAATATATACAATTAAAAAACTCAACGAAGATGACCGCGACGGGAGCCGGGACGGGGTGGCCGGCGGCGTCGCAGAGCCCGGCCGCAGCGGCAGCCATGCTGGCGGCGGCGACGCGCGCACGCTCCGACACGGGGGCGAGCGAAAGCGCGTGCGCCGCGGACAAGGGGACGGGCAGTGCCGACGGCGGCCCCAGAGCCAGAAAGGGTGGAGGTGGAGCGACAGGGGAGGAACGCGACAAGGAGCGCGGTCGACACGGGAAGGAAGGCGGCTGTGGCGGGGGATGCGAGGATCGGCGCTGCCGGGCCACCACCGGGGGAGGAGGAGGAGGAGGAGCGAAAGCGGTGGGCGGGACGGGACGCGCGACCGCGGGGGCGGGAGAAGACGCGGAAGGGGGCGGCGCGCGGGGGGCCTCCGGTCAGTCAAGCGACTGCATCATGGTATGCAGCTCCCTGAAGGCGTGCCCCAGTTTGCCCTGCAGCGTCTGACGTTTCAGCAGGAACGAGCGAATGGACATCAGGCCGTCGTAGCACTTGACGCATTTGTGATACCTGTAGGAAATACGAAACATGACATGGGGGTTACATTTCATGTATGATTGATTAGGACTACCAACACACACAACAAAGAATCCAAGGAAAAAAAGACACATTTTGAAACAAACTAAATATATTGATAAAATAAAAAACCATCATAATAACTTAAAAAAATAAAGTTATCTTCCGACAATGGCATTTTACTCGAAAGGAAATATATGATTTCGGGCAAGTGTTGCACACTCACCGTTCCTCGCGAGAAATGTCGACCCCGACTGTCTGAATAGGAGCGTGCACATTTGTCTTGATGACCGGAGAGAAGTTCCTGAGTATCAACCGCAGCGCGTCACAGCCAACCGTCATGTACCTGGAACGAAAGAATGCTCGTAGAGAAAGAACAATCCACTTTTCAGACAGAACACAATAACTGAATTTGGTATATGTGTGGGTCAACAAAACATTTCTCCACATTTGGAAATATTATCTTACGTCTAAAACTAAAATACAAACCACGCACCGAAATATACCTAGAACCAGCGAATTAACCAGGAGTTTGTCTGAGGTGTCAATGAAATTATGCCTCAGAAAAGCTAAGGTTTAATCTTTGTTCTGAAATATCCTTTACTTTATTGGTCGCGTCGTTTCAAGGACACTCCCAACACAACAAATAGTTACGTCAATACACACAACGAAATTACTGCTTCTACATCTTACATAAAATTGTTACTTTTTCTAATAAATAGATCAATAATTTCCTAACAAGAATGTATTTGTACATATGCAGAGACATAGATATCAAAAAAAGTTTTGTTGACAATACAGTAAAATTAATACACAGAAATGATTTCCAGTATGTTTTATTTTCAGTCCTGGCTAGACTGTCTTCCAACAAATTTCAATCTTGGTAACAAGTTGTCTTTTTAATTGTGGCTTTAGGGTTCACCAACATCGTCATTAGAGCCCTTCTTAAACTCGGTATAATATGATTCTAGCGATACCCAATATAGCCACTTAATGTTCTCCATAGTAATGAAATATATATGAAGGGTAAAATGAGCTTTTAAAAAATTTAATAAAACATATAATTACGGGAAAAAATAAATCATACAAATTAGAAGAGTATATTACATGATAGAGAAGAAAAATCTTCCATTATTCATTTGTCAACAAGAGAAAGTTGTCACACAGAGTACTAAAAAATGAAAAATTCTATTCAACACTACGTTCCCAACATGACAATACTCCTCACCCTTCTTCCTACTCAAACTCTAATCCCCCGTTGAAACCTTGCGCCTCTCCAAATCAATTATCGTAGGAAGCCCATACACAAGTGGTGACAGGACCCGGAGTAACATCGGGGTATCTTGCATACGAAATTTCACACGTCACATCATCGCATTAAAATTGAAAAAGAAACTTCTGTCCTCGCATGTGACGTGTCAATCCGCGCCGGACGCCGAAAGAACCGGTTCGCAGGAGTGACGAGCGAGCGGGGAATGGAGGGAGATGTAGGGACGGTGAATTGAATCAGCGACACTTGTCCCGCGCCACCCCTTCTGGCAATCGTCGGTAACAAGAGCGGGGGTCGGAGAACAGAACACGTCGCACGTCTGCCCCCTGCGACACGCGGCCGGCGAGGCAGACATGTAAATACGACACGGAAGAACCTCAACGTCGACGTCGACGTCGACGCCGCCCCACCATCACCGGTTCAAGCATAGAGTGAGGCTCACGAGAGAACATGAGGGACCGACCGACCGCAATTGACGGGATGGTCCCTTGCTTACTTCCGGAGAGTGAATTAGNTATACCCCCCCCCGCATTGGACCTGAACTCTTAACAGATAAAATTGAAGTTGATAAATGGCATACTTCGTAAAGGTGTTACCAGATTAATTATCGTTGTTGTTGTTAATAATATCAGGTTGTTAATTATTTATTTGATGCATTAGCCCCGTCTTCTTCAACACGTCTAGATCCGCCACTGCTTGTGGTTTCTTACTGCTTTTACGAAAATAAATTTATTAGTAGAAATTCTTGATCACATATCAGGATAGTACGATTTCTCGAGTTTCGGTCATAATAAATACTCCATTCATCAGATCGCCAATGTTTTGACTTTTATTAAGACTTCATCAGGACACTCCGTTCCATAAATGAACATCACAAAAAATATCACTTCAAGCACTTATCCCAAAATAGTATGCTATGTGTATATACCACTACAGGAGAACGTTCATGTACGGTAGCAGAGAATCCGAATAAATATTCATTTATGAACTTAAACCCACCCTCTCCGCCTCGCAATACAAACCTTACCCCTCTCCCTTAGAAATTACGGAACGCACCAAGAATCTCTCACACGATGTCATTCGCTAAATACATAAAACTTAACACTTACAACTTGTGTACATTCGATGGCTCTCATAAACTTCCGACCCGCTACAAAAGAAAAAGTAAGGCACGAACCTTGAAGCTGAAACGCGTGTTTTTATTGGTCAGCAATATCTTTCGATTTGATTGGAGGAAGTGGCCAATGGAGCAATAGCCCCTCCCCATTGAACCTAAACTGTTAACAGATAAAATAGAAGTTGATAGATGGCATACTTTGTAGAAGTGTTACCAGATTAATAATTATTAATTATAATTGTTATTATTATTAATAATACCATATTAATAAAATTAATAATGCCATATTAATAACACTAATAATACAATTTTAATAACGTTAATAAATAATTGTTATTAATAATACCCGATTGTTAATTCTTTATTTGATGTATTTCATTTAAGGTAATATTTATAAAATTTGTGATGAAAAAAACAATTTTTAAACAAAAATGGTCCCCGATTAGCCCCCACCCCCTTGATTACGGTCTGGATCCGCCACTGATTTCAGGTATCGGTTATCTTCGGTTATACCGTCGTCACTGTCGCGGAGGAATTACGAAACAGTAACGACTGCAATGAAGCAACGTTGCAATGAAGCTAGAGAACGATTGAAGTGCGGTTTTGAGTTGGCGATGATGTTGCAGTGACGGAGGTCAGGTCACGAGAGGTGACACGCGCCACACGTAGTTTTACAGGACTCGTTCCTGAAAAAACGACCCAAGGAGCAGGAAGGGGTTCTTGTAAAAATAATTCAGCGCCACAAGAACTCGCGAACCATGAAATAAAGATAACACAGAAGAATGCGAATGACAACTTAATAGGAATACTAAAATGTATAAATGATATTTTATCAATAGCAAAAGGAGTTCGACTAAGTCTAGCAGGTGAACGTTAAGTCGAGGTTTAGGAAAGAGATTTTATACACTCCATAAGAATTCGCTCTCACCATACCGCGACTTCGATTCCCTGCTCGGTGGAAGTAGGTGAGGTTTTCAACTGGGGTTTCCCCTCACTTACTCCCAGTGGCGGATCTAAGGCGGGGGGAGGAGGCTAAAGGGGCTATAGCGCCCCCACCCCCCATTGAACCTGAACTCTTAACAGATAAAATTTAAGGTGATAAATGGTATACTTTGTAAACGTATTACAGATTACTAATTGTTATTAGTTATAATTGTTATTGTTATCCATAATATAATTGTTATTAATAAAAACACCACATTCATAAAATTAATACTATATTAATAAGTTTAATAAATAATTGTTTTTAATAATATCAGTTTGTTAATAGTTAATTATTTCTTTGATGCAATTTATTTAAAGGTAATATTTTTAAAATTTGTGTTGTAAAATCATAATTTTTAAACAAAAATGCTCCCCGGTTAGCCCCCCACTCGATTACCATCTAGATCCGCCACTGCCTACTCCCAACTAATGTCGGTTCGATGACCGAGCAACCCAAATTTCCTTCCCAATCCCCTCCCCCAAAACAATAGTTCGTTGGTAGAGCACGACTTCAATTTCGCCACAAGACGTGAAATAAATAAAAATCAAACCGCACACAATATTAAAAGTGAGAACACATTTGCAATAAATGAAGAGTACTTCTATTTAAATTACTCTAGAGGCACAAGTTACACAACAAAAATCGTTAAGGGCGAATATTCCATTGTGATGCACGATGAATGCCCCGACAGATGAAAGGAGAGATCATTAGCGACGTGATGGAGAGTGCACGCGTGCATCCTCGAGGGGAGGGTCAACCGGAGAGTGGTGCAGGGGGCCTCCGCTTTATGCAGATCAATGCAGAACGTGTCGACGCATTACGCAAGTGATCCGCGGCACAAAAGATGTATTTTCGACAACCTTGGAATACTTAAAGCGTTGAAACGGGTGCGATTTCACACAAGAACCGAGGCATTGCGAGATGAAATATATTTAATACTTCATTATCACTACATTCACTCGATATCAGACTTCATTCTGCAATCTACATTTTAATAAGGGGGAAAAGAAACCATGTGACACCTTTNAATTTCTTTTTAACATCGGTTCATAAAAGATGAGAAAGGATAAGATACCCGTAAAAAAAAAGAAGTACAGTTTGTTCACACATGAATAATCGATGTGACCTATCGTCTCGACCACTCTTACAGGGTAGAAACTAAAATGGCGACTCCTCGGCATAAAAATTGATAATTTAGGTATCATGTGCGCGTTGACTGAAGTCAAGTTGCCAATTATTCACGAAAATTGCAAATATTCACCAAAGTGTAGGTCTTATTAATTAATAATTCATTCTACTGATTTTTTTAAAATATTCGATGAGAATAATTATTTTGTGATTTTCAAACTTGATAATAGATTTAAATTGTCGTTTGACTCTTTCTATGACAAGGGTCGCATTGTCTTCAGTCATGTGATGCGTCTGCCATTTCCGTCAGAACAGTATTTTCCCCAGTTTTTTTGTGAATTACTTTTGTAAATGCCCCGTAAAGTATGAAAATCTTTACATCATTGCGTTCCTATTTCCATTTGCTATGTTTTAGTAGGTTTTTTCGCTATGTTAAGTTGGTACTTTTGCCAGAATATCAAAAAACATGAGCCCGCGAAAGTTTCTCCATATAAGCCCATAGTAATTTAAAG
>NNCF01130536.1:25182-126219 GCA_002313205.1 Laupala kohalensis | reverse complement strand
GGGGGGGGGGGGTCAATAAATACATAACTGCAACAATGCCCTATAAATCGAAACATTTGTGGGATAAAAATAATTCCACATTTTGCAATTAGATGTTACAGTTATATTCAAACATTGCAATAGCAACAAATGATTCGCCCTTTTCATTCATATTTGGAGTCATTCATAATGGTACATAAAATAATTTGTAGGTTCATAATTTAAAAAATTGGGTGATATGAATGTCTATTAACTTTGAACAAATTATTAACTCTGCAGTGGTCTCATGGACAACAAATGTCATCCAATCGAAGTAAACATATCTTTTTTCTGAATGTTTTCATGACATTAAAGCAAACTAAGACATGTATTGCATCATAACGGTTGTTTCTCGCCTCCACCCTACATGGTTTTCTTGGAATTCTGCAATAATGAGTATTGAATGACGTGCGTGGAATGGAAAATTTTGAAGAATGTCATCCACTTGTTCTGCAAGCCCTTTAATATTGTTGCAAATTGTACTTTATGAACCACTGAAGTATACAACTTGAATTTACAGTTAGAAAGCAGTTATTATGTGGTCTTACATAAAAAGAATTAAGAAATATTCACTAATATAGCTATTTAGAAAATGGACAACAGATGTCATCCACGCAACCTCTGAGGCTTCATTCAGAAGCAACCAATATCGTATGTACTTTTGATTGTTGTAAATTATTTAATGAACAGTTTATTTATGAAAAATTCCCTTGGAGATATTTTTAAGATTCTTATTAATTCAACAACATTAGAAATTTTTTATTAATTCAACAACATTAGTTTATTTTTCACTGAAATTTCTACTTTTAAAGTGCATGACAAGAGTCATCCAAGCAACCTCTCATGTTGGATTCGTGGGTGCAACCATTGCAGGGTTAATGAGCTTTGATAAAGAGCATTTCATTCTTCAAAATTTGGAAGAAATGTAAAACAACTAATTTAGCGGTATGATTATAATTGCCCAAGATAGAAGCTCATTAGCAATTCCTTTGCCTGCACTAGTCCATCACTTGGCTGATGATTGATTTGCAGACAGATACATTACATAATTCTTAGAATAGAGAAGAAGGCAGTTACCGGAAACACCTCTTACTTAAACCAGAAACTCAAGTGCATTACAATTCAAAGACATGTTACAATATATTTTTTTGTTTGGATAGAATTTCTGTTCATCAGGACACCTTAATTTCATTTATATGTCCTACTACTCCAGTTAGGGTAGTTTGTCTATCTCAAGAAAATCAATTTGCAACACAGGTAACACAGAACAAAGAGATTTTGGTGTCTGTAAAATTAACTAAGCAAAGGACACTATATATATGAATAAAATGTGAAACTATGCAACACCAATAATCCTATAAAAAATAAATATTTCATAATTTCATATCCAGTAGAGATAATTACCTGAAAATCATAATACTGACACTAAATTTATTTTAATCAAACAAAACCTTTTATAAAATTTGTCTACACCCAGAATACTGGAATAAATAAATAAATAAATAAATAAATAAATAAATAAATAAATAAAAATGTCTCTTACAGGCAAAAAGTCATCCATATCAATGCCAGCAGGCTTATCGGTTAGCATTGGAACAAACTCTGGTTCTTCCTCCTTCATAGGTTCAGGAGACCTTGCATTCAATTCCTCTCGAACTACTGCCACTCTAATATCTATAGCAGGAGGCAACCTCTGCTGAGGCGTTTGATGGTTTCCACGGCGTTCAGTTGGTGTAGACGGTGTTGCACTAGCATTTGTTGCAGGGGCGTTTGAAGCAGTGGCTGGTGGTCGACTATACGATACAGGAATCTCACTTTTCGTGGGAGACTGGCCGGATGAATTCTGTCCCGCACTCTGTGAGCTATGGGGAAAATAGGCAAGGTTGCGACTGAGTGATTGGGTTCGTGAATGAGTCGAATTGGGACGGTTTAAGGAAGGTTCTGAGGGACTATGTCGGATATTGTTGAGCCTGCATAAACAAGAATATATCACAGCAAAATACGAGCACTCAAGTTTCTAAAAGTGGATGTAGTTAACTTATTTTATTGGTACTGTTTTGTTAGTAAAGGTACACTTTGATAATTAATTATCACAACATTGAAATTAAAATGCACATGTAGCAGTAAGTTAAAAAATTAAAGATTTAAAAACTAACATTATAGTCCAGCTCACTGCAAAAATTGTTGGAAAATATTTTTAAAAATATTCATATTAAAAAAATTCAACAAATTTGAAAAATTATTTGAATTCATTGAAAACTTGCTCTAAAGAGATTGTTAATCCCAGAAGCCTAGAGGTGCAAGTGACAAAATCTAGATTTTGAGTCACTTGAACTCAGCGTAGAGACATAAAATGAATATGATCACTCATATTTATAATTAAAATGTTATAAAATGTAGATCAAGATCAAAATGGAATAGTAAACCAGAAGGAACATTCAGCACAGGTTTACCTTGATGGGACAGAGGCCTCCCCTAAAAAACGCAACAAGAATCCTTATGAAATTATTTACCAGATATGTTATCTCTCATAGAATTATGTAAGGGGAAAAATTTTTTTAAACACAAATCACAAGAATGTCACTTGTACTTCTGGACATCTCAGATCCACTTCAATGGTAANTCAGATCCACTTCATAAAAATATAATCCTGAACTTAGAGTTATCAGAAAGAAGGCAATATCTCCAGTTACTTACTTAACAGGAAAATCTACTTCCGGGAAATTGGGTGGACTTTCTTGGCATGAGCTGAGCCTTCTCACCGCAGTAGGTCGCAACCGTGGGGAACTCACAGACACTTGAGGAAGAGGATGTTCTTCTGTCCTCCCAGGAATTGGAAGTGAAGAAGTTTCCAAATGAGGAGCAGTTGAACCCAAACTTGCAGGACCAGGTCGATCAGAAGTTGCAGATTGGACGATTTGTGGCAATGTCGGATCTATTAAACATTTATTCAATTAATTCTAAAGCATTTCAATGTCTTAATATATTTATTACAAGGATACATCAACACACAATCTACGAGACTAATAAACATACTGATTCTGCTATTTATGAAAGATATCCTAACTCATTTTGCTGACACTAATTGAAGAATGCATTTTCTCTAAATCAAAATTCAAATGAATATAAAAATATAAATCGCGCATTAATGTCGACCATACAACGCCACTTATGATTTTTTATAGAAATTTATATTCTATTTTTCAGAGTCATCCTCAACTCTACTGCCAACCAATCCTCTGTCAGTTCCTTCATGGGAAGAGGATGCCAACAAGAGCACTTGACACCCACCCACAGAAGAAAACACCAGTGGAGAGTGTGACTGACCTAAATCATAAAATGCTTTATTGATACTGAATTTCTCCAAGTATTATTGTTTTGTAAGGAGGAATATTTTTCTGTCTCATTTCTTTCTACAATTTGGTGAGGTTCACACCAATATTTTACTCATTACCTAACTACATATTTTTAGAGGAGAAATATGAAATGATAATAGCAGAGTTGCTGACGTCTTTATTGTTAATAATTGATAAATTCATGATTTCATAAAAATAACAAACAATTATCTTAACTTCAAAAAACCTATCTAATACTTTGTGTTCAAGAAAAGTTGCAGCTGAAAAAAACAGAAAGTGACAAATGTAAAGACTTCAAATGAAGCAAAAGCATCCTACCACTAAAATACAGTGAAACTTCTCTATAACAAACATTCACGGGACCTTAAAATGTTTCCGCCATTGAGAAGTGTCTACTTTTGGGAAGTTAAGTTCAACTTAGAATAACATGAATGGGAGTGAAAAAGTCTGCTATAGAAAAAAGTCCTCTACTGTGGCATATCTGTTAATGGAAGTTTCACTGAAGATAAAATGGCTGGTGGACAGAGAATAAAAACAAATAAACAAAATATATCAACTATCAGATAAATAGAAAAAATACATTCTTCTCATATGGGACATAATAGTTGTATTACAACAAAGTTAGTTTATTAGAGTTACAAAAGCATATTGTACGAAATTAAATGATGAAATTAGGTTCATTAATCAACGTAACTGAACAATCAAATTGTTCTTTAAACCAATACATACAAGAATACTTCCCACTAAAGCAATACTATCAAGATTCATAGCAATTTCCTTAGGTTTTTCATTAACAATCAACTACTTTTTATTTGAGCATTCATTAATTTTATTTGAGTCATTTAATTAATAAATGAAACAAGTTTTTATTCAAATGCATTTACAGTACACATACATTCTAACTAAAGCAAAACTATATTATTTTAAATAAATAACATCAACTTTAAACTTAAATTACTTAAGGTGAGAGCAAATACTAAATGTTCTCTACTCCACTTTCTAATAGTTTTTCAATTTCCCGTACTCAAACATCCAAGCAAGAATGATATCAAAGAAGAAAAAAAGACAATTTTATAATGAAAGAAATAATAGAAAATGTTTAAGAAGAAAAGTTTAGTATAGGTAAGAAAATTAGTACAATACATAAAATTGATAGAAGAGGCATTTAGAAAATGGAATATATTGTGAAATAAAAAATTATTTGGGGAAGACACATGAATTGAATAAGTACAATACTCATTTTGGGAAGAACATTTCCATTTGGCAAACCCCTTTTCACCTTTTCATTGTGCATGTTTAGAGAAAAATGGCATAGATGAGAATCTGTGAAATTCCTTCTACTTCAAATAACATTTCAAACTTATTAAGAGAGCTAACATGTACTCATAGTTTGAACATAATGAAAAATAATTAAATGGCGTATCATCTTCAACTCTTTAAATCCAATTTTCAAAGTTTTCAGGAGTCAACTATTCCATTTGTGGTTTCATGATAACTCCTCTACTTATTCCACCAAGTCTTCTATGTATTTTGAATTATATACGTTATTCATTGTTTTATTAATTAAAATACATATCACAGCTATTATTTTACTCTATTCATACTTACACATACTTTATACTTTGCAAAAATTGTTGAAGGCTGATGGGTACAAGCCAATAGAGTGAGGAGAAAGCATTAACCAATGAGGAGGTGCAAAGAAAAATGGGGTTTTATTTGAAATTTTAAGAGAAAAGAGAAATGTATGGTTTAGAGTTCGATGGTCCAAGCAAAACTTAAGAAGTATTTGCTCAATTCAGTTTTAAAAAGTTCAAAAGTACTTAAATTTTCATGTACATATAAGAATGTGTTCNAGCATTAACCAATGAGGAGGTGCAAAGAAAAATGGGGTTTTATTTGAAATTTTAAGAGAAAAGAGAAATGTATGGTTTAGAGTTCGATAGTCCAAGCAAAACTTAAGAAGTATTTGCTCAATTCAGTTTTAAAAAGTTCAAAAGTACTTAAATTTTCATGTACATATAAGAATGTGTTTGAAATGTAGATACGTTAAGTTCTGAACCAAAACTAACCTAATGAAGTAAGATACTCACATCCATCACCATTGTCACAAAAATATGGACTAATTAGTTCGAACGAAGAGTAATATTCTGTCAGGAAAACCCATCATAATGCACCTCATTGATTAAAGCGAGTGAATGGTATAATAGTATCAGAAGCTTATAAGACGAATTTCTCTTTTACATAGTTTCTTGAATTTCTCAAAATCAAACATTAAATAACATGGAAGATTTTAAAATGTATAAGATTGTATCTCTAAATGCACATTTGCGAAAGATATTCATAAAAAAATGTAATGAGCATCATGTGAAACAGACAAAACCAATAAACTCAAATTATTTGCAGTTCGGTGCAAAACAATTGGACAAAACACACATAATCTTCAAATTAGATAATGATCTTAAGGACTAATTCAATTAAGGGGTACTAAAGAGTACACACATCTTTTGACACATTAGCCTAAACTCATAATAATCTATTGAGAAAATAAACAATGAAATTCACAACGGGTAGAAATTCTCTCATATATTTTGGAACAGTTATTTTAAATTCACTCCAAAGGTTACAGTTACAATTACTTCACAAGTTACTTGCAGAAGAGCAGAGAGGATAATAGAAGCAAAGTGACTAGAGCGGATTGCCACTTGCTTCAGCACACGTTGTCAAACACCAAACTATCCAAGTCACTATTTATGCCTGACCCATGTAATAAGATATTCTGAGACAAGGAAAAGCACTTTTGAAATCGAGGAAGTTTAAAAACAATTATTATTTTAAAATAACAAACAAAATGCACTACTAATTTTTAAAATATTACAATAAAATTTAAAAATTTAGTTTAAAAATGCTTCACAAGTGAAATGGGTAAATTTAGTAATACATAATTACTTTCCAACTGCTATTTAACAGAACAATAATACTTCACAAGAAATATACAGAAGCTAGGAATTCTCATTACCAAACCATTAAGTCAACCATACCAAAGCCAGGAACATTTGACATGCAAGTTTAGAAACCATTCCATAAAACACCTGGATTGCAGGCATGCAAACGGGGTAAATTTGCACTTACCGTCCTCAGGTGGTGCAGGGAAGGGTTCGGGAGGGGGAGTGCGATTGACTGTAAACATACAAAAATATTCCTGAATAACAGCACCACACAAGTAAAAAAACTGTCACAAAATCCACGACATGAGTTAGCACAAAGAATGACAAGGATATATCTGAAACACATTTAAAAACAGGGTGTGCAATTTCTGCCGAACAAAGAAGCAGTGCATGAAAAAAGTTTATGGCGCAAAAAAAAATTAGATTAAAATCAAGAATGAAAACAACATTAAAGTTTTTATTTGTTTCCTTACCAACTCCACTAGATTTCTGAACATTGTTTCCTGTTGTACTTGCTATCCGAGAACCTAAGTAAATTAGGTTCTTTCCCATTCCTATTCTGTAATTTAAAGTCTAAAGAATAATAATTTAAATGGCTCAGTTGTAATAGTAAAATAATTTTAAATACAATTGTTAATTTAATATTAAGAACTTAAGTTTTTCATTCAAAACAACATTCTTTAATTGACACAATAATGAATTGAAATTTACATTTTATGAAGTACTTGATTCTTGTGATAACATATTGTCAAATGGGTATCTTAAGATTAATCTGAATCTAAACCATCATCAAAAGTAAGCTTTCATTCAGTAATGTAAAGTTTGATCAATTAGGTATTGACAGTAAGTTATGAGCCAGATCAAATTCACTGCTATTTGAAATTATATTTCAGTTATTAATTAATTTCAATAAAAGAAAAAATCATCAAGACTTGTAGACAAAAAAGGAAAAAGTGATTTGAAGGTATGAGTTGAATGATTGAAGGAGTTCAGATTGTACCAGATAATTATCTATCAAGTGCTATCTCCATATTCCCAGGTTGTTAAGAAAAGGAACAACAAATTAAGTTATTTGTCATTAATCGAAGGACATATTGTATTGAATGAAGGATCACAGATGAAGGTTATAACAACTTGCCCTATATTCAGAGTGAAGAAGACTTACTCTGATATCTGTTTACCCTAGATGAGATAAACTCTTGCACACAGGTACATACTTAAATATAACAACAGAAGACAAATTCCTTATAACAAAAGACACAATGCAAGAAGGTAAGACCAATGAAGATCAAATGACAACAAAACATTCAGGATACTGATATCAACAAACAATTAATGAATATAAGCACATAAACCAATTAATTGTTTATCTAACCGACTAGTTTCCAGCAGAGATAACGAATACCTTTCTACAGAAAGTAAGTGAATTTTAAAAAGGTTAAGAGGAAAATTACAAATTACGTTCCCTAGAAATATTTTTAGGTTCAGTCGAAGCACTCTTGCTCTTTCTTTTCTGTTCTAAATCGAAATTCGAGAAGTAACTGAGAATTTCAAGATTTATTCCTGTTTCTTGAAATTAACAAATTGTTGAAAGCACACTTCCAGCTAAACAATTCATTTTATAAAAGAGACTAAAACAGTCATTTAATATATTTTATTATAAATGACTACTTATTCTTTTTACTAACTAGCCATATTATTTCACTTTTAATCTTAATTTCCTCAAAGCAAACACTTTAGAATACAGAGTTCCAAAGTGTATCCTTCCTGATCGTATTTAATTTTCAATGTCCTTACATCCATATTCTTCATATCATGAATTTTTTTAAAACCACCTTTCTCAATTTTCTCTCACCAAATACTCAACACCAATACAATTCATATTTATTTCTCAATTCTCTCAGCGACCTTCCTGTGAGTGTGTTCTCATAACCAAAAAGTTTAAATTTTAGTCTTTTAAGCAATTACTGATTTCTTCAAACTTATCATTAGAAATACCTAACATCAATTTTGGGTTAGCCTCTCTAATACTCTCATTTCCAGCCCCCTTTTCTTCCTAGGAATATCCTTCAGTTTAATTTTGTTCCGGTTCTTTATTATCCTATGCATCTCCACTCCTCAATGCTCAATAAACAATGTTTTATCTTATTTATAAGAATAAAGTCCAGACAGAACAAGTATTTTTCACATGTTAATACAAATGATGAGGATCATCATTATTTTATAACAAAACAGATGTATGTGTTTGTTGCTCCTGAAATGAGAACTTGGAAAACTCGATGTAACAAGAAAACTAATTTGAATGACACACAAAAAATATTTCATTAGTTTCATTCAAATTGTTTTCTCGAATGAAAAATGCTTACTGATTTTACTAATGTAATGTTGTAAAATATAGTTAAGATAATGAAACACCTAATAGTATTTTCATAACTTAAGATGCAATCCATTTATCAATTGGTGGAAATGCCACTCCAAAAGATTTACAACAGTACAATACTAGAAGAGTGCGAGCCAAAACAAGCAAGCCAACAAATATGATAGAAAAGAAAAAGAATCTTCACATGCAAAGAAGCATTATCACACACACTTACCCATCATTCCAGACATATTTTGATTACATCTGAACCAAAATGGCACCAGCAATGTCTGATGAAAATGTACAGGAGACGAGTTTTGTGAAGAAACCCGAGTTAGGTGAACAGTAGACCTGTTCGATTGTGTGCAAGTGAACCCCCACCTCACAACCATCACAATTCATACATTAATAGCGTGGAGAGGAGGAAGAGACTGCCAACAATATGCGCGAAGAGTTTTATCACTAAACCCGCCTCCTATACAACCGACAAAATTCACGGGTCAATCACGAATCTCAGAAAGAAACCTCCATGTATGGTTTATACAGCTGATATTTCTCCTTTTGTGAAACTCGCTTATCGAATTTTGTCCAGAACAAAAAAATTTGTTACAAGACTTTGTTAGATTTAAGAGGTAGGTATGCATATTTCTCTTGGAGTCAATAAAAAAAGTTTATCATAATAATAAAGGTAGTGGTGAAATCTTGGAAAGATAAAAAATATTATGGAAGGGCATGAGATTGGATGACAAGAATTAAATGGGGAACTTAAAAAAAACACAGACTTCGTGATAACTTCTTTATCCAACGACTCTCATAATGTAGAATAAAACTGTTCTAACTTTGCACTTGAGGTTTTGACAATCTTATAACGATGCACTGTCCCAATATTCCTTTGCTGACCAACATTTCCATAAATACCAAATATAGCAGCTTCTGGGGTTTGGGGAGGAGGCTGGTAATGCCTTGTTGTGGATGGGTGGCAGTCATCCAATTCGGAGTGTTCGGCTGGTGCTTCATGTAAAAGTACCAAACTCAACCTTCCAAAACTACAAAGTTTAGAACTGAGAGTTGGCCCAGGGGGTCGTATAACATCCAAGAGTAGGACAACCTCTAACAGCCAGGAATGAGACATAGTCATTTTCTGTTAAAACTTGGATGAAAACGACAAATCCAAGTGCAGAGTAAGTACAGCTGTTGTGTAATAAACTCATAACAAAGATTACATTTTGCATTTGCAACATATGAGATGGATAGCATGTGTTTCTTTAAACAATTTCAAAAGTACTTATAACACAATTATTATGAATAACTTCATTAATAATTTCTTTGTGATGTAGATCAACTTTTTGGGTAAGTTTGTGCTCATTAAGGGCCCTTATATTAGAACAAACAAACTGTCTGCAGTAATTCACTCTATTTCTTTAAATGAAAAAAAAGAAGTTTTTCGTTAATGATTAGAACATATCACAATTGCACATACATCAACAGACCCTCACAAAGTAGGGAGAAACACAACAATTATAAATGACATAAAGAACCCATGGTTTAATGCATAACATAAAAAACAATAATGTATGATATTGTAATACGCTAAACTGGTATTTTTCATAGAAAACTTTGAAAGCTGATTTATTAAAATTAATATATAATACAAGCCTTTATAAATGATGTATAATGGAGCAGAAACATGTTAAATGAAACGGTTACTCTTAATTTTTCCAAAAGTAACACGCATACAGAGAAAAGAAGAACTACTGCTGCAATTGCAAATACTTCCAAGAATATCAAATCAGCAAAATCTGTCATAAAAAAAGTAGTATTACTGAAATTGAAATAATACTTACGTTTGCGATTAGGTTGAAATATAGCTTGGTAGTCAACAACATTTGGAATGTCCGTGCTGAATGACTGGGGTTCATCTTCAGGATCTGTACCAGACTTTTCTGCCTCTTCAATAGTCTTCACATCCAATCTACAGAACAAATAATAATAATAATAATATAAGAATTGCACCATGTCCCTAGGTCTTGCAGTTTTAGCACATAACAATAAAGACAAGACCTCATCAATGAAAATATGAGGGACTGCCAATTCGAAAAGGAAATGGTAATAAGACTTCCCATTAAACGCTTCATGAAAACTAGGAAGTTAATGTATTTGCAGGTCTCTAAAAATCCTACATGGAATAATCTAAATAAATAAGAATTAAATGCTGCTCGCTGGTAAGCACATCACTTGTGAACGGCTGGACCGATATGGCTAATTAAAAAAAACATGTTCAAAATAGTCAGAATAAGGTTTTTATGGAAAGAAAAAATTGTAAAGATGCCCAGAAAATAGGAAAATTCAGGAAAAACTGAAAGTTATTTTTTCTATGGGATTTTTGTATGAACTCAAGACCATAACTCACTATTTGCATGATGGATATGCGTAAGTCTTATTTTGTTTTGTTTGTTATGGTCCCGGAAAAGTTTTCAGGAAAAAAAATCAGGACAATTACAAAGGGAAGTCAGAAAATTCGGAAAAAACTAAAAAATCATAATTTTTGTATGTACTCCACCTCAAATTGAATAACTATGGCCACAATCATTAATAGATACAATGATCACTGAGAAATATGCTTTTTCTCATTTTTACTTTGTTTACACATTTAAAATAGCTTACAAGTTCACAAAATGATCATAAAACAAATTTAATAAAATTTGGACAGAACATGTCAGGTGAGCTAGTTTTTAATCAATCTCAACCCAAAATAGCTAATAAAAGCACGATATTTTTTATTTCTCAGGCAATAAAAAAAAAAAAAAAAAAAAAAGAATACAACTAAAAACGTGAGGCAATAAAGAGTAAATTTTTTTATATAAGAGGACAATAAAATAACTTACGAAGCACGAGCCACATTGAAAGGTTTATCTCGGCTAAAGCTCTTTCGAATGCTTTGTCCAGCAAGGAATGGCGACTGTGAGGGTGCACCTCCAAAAGGTTGGACCTTGTTGAGATCCACCACATGAAGCACGACATTAGTGATGTGACACGATGCACCAATTAACTGCTTGTGAGCACAAGAGATATCTTGCACTTTGCCCCATGTCATTGGCAGGATATCCAAAGTACGGGCTGGTTCCCAACCGTGAACTTTGAGTAACTCTTGTGAACCAGAGAAAAGACATTCTCCATCTTGACTAAATGTAATGCACCTGAAAAACAGAACTGACCATTAGAAGGCATCATAATACAATANAGAGAGAGAGAGAGAGAGAGAGAGAGAGAGAGAGAGAGAGAGAGAAAGAACGTACTTTTTCATGCAACAACATGAAGCCTAACTCTACTCGGACAAATATGAAAACAAATACGTGTTCAGTGAAACATCTCCGCAACAGACATTTGTTGAACCTTAAAATTTGTTCCCTATAGAGAAGTGTCAACCGTTATGATGTTAATGTAGAATAAAATGTCTGGGAGTGAAAAAGTATCTACTATAGAGAAATGTCCTCTATTGAGAAGTGTGTGGTAATGGAAGTTTCATCGTAACTTTTTCTTCATTTGAATATAAATAATCTTTTTGAGCAGAATATAATTTAAAAACAATGTTTTATTTGACCTTGTAAGTAGATTAAGATTTTATTTCAACACACAATATTTTGACAGTTGAAATAAAAATAAGATCTATACAAATATGACAGTAGACAAGTAAACATTGTCAAGCAAATAATTAGAATCAAATATTTCCAAAATGTTAAGAATTCTTTCAGGAAATGTGAAAAATGTATAATATCTTTAAAAAAATAAATTCCAAACCACAAAACATTGTAAGAGTATTAAAACATAAAACAAGAAAAAATTTCTGCAGTTGAATAAAAAAATTATATTATTCTGAAACCTAGGCTAAATGATGGCTAGACTTGTTTGGGTTAAAGGATTTACCATTCGTTTAAATAATAACAATTGCTTAAAAATAGCAATGAATGATACTCTAAAAAAACCCACATACTTATAATAAATAATCTACACAACCAGTGTTACCTGATAACTCCTACATCTTTCTCTGATGTCGAGACAAGTTGAAAATTTTCTAAGTCCCAAAAATTAACTGTATGATCAGCACTTCCTGATGCCAACAAGAATTCATTTGGGTGAAATTTAACAGCAGTTATAGCTGCAGAATGATCTAAGAATTCTTTCAGTACTCGGCCGATTCGTAAATCCCATAACTATAAAAGAACAATTGAAGAATTATTTACAATGTCAACACAAATAAGTTTTTTCAATAATGTCAAAGCAGTTTTCAACATTTTTAGCTGTCATCTCCAGTGGCTGTTCTGCCTTGGAGGTGTATGAGTGGACAGTAAATCAATTGAAGGGAAGAAGAAAACCACTTCATAGTTAGCAAAAAGAAAAAAAACTCAGCAGATCAAAATGTGAGCCAGATAGACCTTGATAACCAAAACATCTGATAATTGACACAAAACATAAAAAAATTATTTAAATTTTAAAAACAAAAAATTAAAAACTTTATTGTACAGTTATTTTACAGTTTATACTAAGTTTAACAACAAACTGTTCTGTTGTATGAATAATTACTTGCTCACTTCAGAATAATACCTAAATAGTCCTTGAGTGTCTACAGTCTGAATAACTCGCTTGCAGAGCATTCTAATTCTAATTGCTGACCTATTTCTACAGGCTTAAATTATTTCGACACAATTTACAAGTAATTACTGTCAATAATCTATAATTCTGTCAAAGTACCTATGAATGCTGCTCTCCTATATTTTTATAAAACAAGACATAAAAAAATAGCTCATGGCAGAGGAACATCTTGTGTCACCATTACATTTTCTTACATTCTTTAATTCTGTTCTAATTTATCAATGTAACAGTCTAGATATATACACAATGATTTTAAGTAATATCTCACAACAAAACTATTTTTCATTATCTGAAAAAGTTTTGTCTACTCATTGTAGTAAGTAGAAACCTGCTTTAACATTCCCAGAGAAAATTTAGAAAATTTAATACTTTATTCATAATTAATTTAAAAAATTCTGGTCTCTCAGAAGTGTCAGGTCCCATTTGTCCACCCCCAACAGTGCACCCCTGACTCCTAGTTTAAGTCTGAACCAGTCATCAAGTAGAAACATGCAAGACTCTCTCGGTAGCTCTTATACTATGTTATAACTGCAACTGCATTATAATACAACAATTGCCATGGGAGGTATAAAATATAATTATGACTAGTCGAAACATTAATAGTGCCACATCGGTAAAATTAATGTAAAATTTAAACAATGAGATAAGACTCGTGCAAAAAAAAATACATTTTCAGTTCTTACATATTTAGTTCTATATACTACTATTTTATTTGCTAAAGAAACAAATCAATTAGTGAAAGAAAGTACATCATATATTGAAACACTACTACAGTTCATATATTGATTATAATCAATGTTAGGATTTTTAGGTGTACATCTCATTTCTTGTGGTCAATAAAAGTTCTTTGGAACGATACCACAGGGTAAAACTGTCTTTCTGGACAAGAAAAAGAGGTATTTTTAAGTTCCCCCACCCCCCCCATCTATGCCTATAATACCCCTTTTCACCTTTTGCCTTAGCATAATGTTTTGAAAATCATAAGTATCCTATTTCTTCCTTCTGATGAGTGATATTTGAAATACTTTTTTGCTACTCAGTAAACTAGAATTCAATAAGATGATTTTTTGAAAGAGTTCAGTAAAACAGCACCGTCTTGTCCCATTTTTTTACCTATTTTAGGTAGCACCTTTCCTTTTTCTCCATGTGAAGTTTATATCTATTTACACCCTGATTACAACACAGTGATTATACCCATCACTAACATCATAAAGCCAATAGTAATTTCCCTCAATTTACACAATTTTTTCCAGAAACCTTGATACGTACCTACCTTATTTCTAGTGGTAAATTTTAGGTGTAAACCAATAAGGAAATATTTTTTTTGTACAGTATTTATCAACTTCATAAACTCCTACAGTTGTGTAAAACAATCTGCGTAGTCAAAATCTTGTCAAAAAATGTATGAAACAAATATTGATACTTATTTTAAGAATTTAATAGAATTTTAAACAAATAATTGTCGTTCAAATTAATTTATCCCTAAAAATATTATTTTGTTTACCCTGAGATGTCCCTCTTCACCACCAGATGCTATCCACTGTCCATCCGGACTAAACTTTACACTATTTACAGCCATTTTATGACCTGGATATGTAAAAATGCAGCCTTTCCTCCGGATATCCCACAACTGAAAAAAGGAATAACATTTATATGAGTGATGGAAAACAATCACACAAAAACTAATCAAATAGTTAAAAAACTATACACATATTAAATAATTTTAATACACACACTTAAAATTTTACAAACACATTTGCAAACAAGGTTTCTTTGTGATCACATTTTATAACATTTATTATAAATAAATAAATTAACTTGATTGCCAAAAAAGCAGTTGCAAATTGCATAAGACCACTTTGGGGACAATAAACTACGTTACTACTATATTAGACACTATACTAAATAAGCTATTAGCAAAACTCTATCACATGATTTCACTATATATGCATGAAAAAGAATTTTAAAAAATAAAAAATACTATACATACTTCATAGTAAATACAACTTCAAAACTCCTGATCTGGATAAATAATTTTAATGAGTTCATTCATTTAACTAATGCTCAGATAAGAATTGAAGAGTCATTCCATTTCAATGATTCAACAAAAATATAGAAAGGAAAATTCAACGAAAGTAAAACTAAGGTAAATGAAATTGTTTTAAGAAAACAGCAACGAAAAATATTTTGATACAGAATTTTATAATCTTAAAGGACAAAATAAAAATTCAAAATACTACACCTAAATCCACAGATTAAGAATTTATTAAATTTTTATTATTTTTTGCTCATTGACTTGAATAATAATAATAATAAATTTATCGTCAAAAAACAGTACAAACTGCGTATGACCACGTGGAGGACAATAAATTAATTTACTCTCTGGAAGCAAGCAAGGGACCATCCCATCAATTCCAATCAAGGGCCCTAAGGCAGAAACGGATTCAAAAAAATTCAGCATAAGTTCCTAGATAAGATAAAAAGTTAGCGAGTTATAATACTAATAGAATGACAATATTGTCAATATTACAAATAAAGTGTGGAGCAGAGTCCATATAATTGTACAATACAAAATAGAATCGATTATACAATTAATATTACACTAAGATATAAACACCATGTGTAATTTCTAATCCGAATATATTTGCATTACATAAATTTGATCACTATACAATATTTACATACAATTTTCATGAGATAATGATAATGAAATGACCATTCATGAAATGATACATTCTTGAACATACATATCATTCAAGTTTATTAATTTAGAAATAAATGAACAATAATATAAGTATACAATAATAAGCAATAGTTACAAAGGCAAGGATTCATATCTACTAGATAAAAACAAAATTAAACATGTGAAATATATTGAGGGTAAGGAATCATAAGTACAGATATCAAAAGAGATTGGTTTTCTATATTAGTTCATTTATTGTATAAGGGCATTTTTCTATCAAATATTATTTTAATGATTTCAAAAACTTTGGGCCTTGCGTTAATTTAATTTGTTTTGGAAGTTTGTTAAAGATAATGGCAGCATTTCAATATGGATCCTTCCTTGTAGCAGTTTTACTGGTGTACACCCTATGGTAATTGAGTTGTCCTCTAGTGTTATAATTGTACATATCTTTATTTGTGTGTAGATACTGATTATTTTTATTTCTGGATAGAATTAGTATTATATAGGTATAGAGCCCAACAACTGTTAGTATATTGTATTGTTTGTAGTATGATTTACAAAACTCTGTTTGTTTTAATTTAAAAATGCATCGTAGGCTTCTTTTCTGTATAGTCATTAGTCGATTCATGTTTGTAAGAGTTCCTCCTCGTACTTCGATTCCAATAAAACATCTTTCAAATCAGAAGATGAAAAATAAACTGATTTAGTTGAACAGAAACTAATATTCTAAAATTGAAACTAAATCCTACAAATTTGAAATCCAAATACTTGGACAATCGTATTTTGATATATTTGCTTCATTATTACAATTAAAACGTATAGAATATATAGAAAATTTTAATTTGATGAACAATTATTTATTTGAAACCTACATTTCCAAAAGTTTCAAACAAATCTTACCAAGATAAAAGGCATTTTCGGAACTCAAATAGAAAAACACAAATTATTAACTGGATTTAGTATTTTGTAGATGCTGAAAAAATACTAATTTGAAAAACATTTAAATAATCAATACTATTATTATTCAACCCCTATTATATTTCAAGATAAAAATATCTGACTGCTAGAACACTTACACACTTATTATGCTGAAAATAAAATTTCCAAATCAATCAGTATTTCACTGTACCATTAATCATAATAACAAACAATATTTACTTTTATTGAAGTATCCAATGAACCTGAGGTAAGAAAATCTCCGTATGGATGAAAGTCAATGCACCGTATACTGCCTTTGTGACCTGTCAAAGTTCTAACTATTTTGGCGGCTTCTAAATCCCATATTTTCAAGGCACCAGCTTGAGATCCAGCACACAAAAACTCTTCGGTATAACCAAATTGAACACATTCTACAGGAGTAGTGTGTCCAGTCAGACTCTGACACAATAGAAATAGCAATTAGGAATAAACAAAACTTTTATCAATGTCCTAATAGAGTACATAAAATATTTGAAGAGAAGAGTCAAATAGAGAGTTTAATTACCATAATACAATTCAATTTTCCCACAGCCCAAAGGTTAACTTTTTTGTCATCACCACCAGTCACAAGTACTCTTCCACTCTTGTGTCCAAGGGCTACACAGTTGACATTTGAACTGTGAGCTACAAAGTCTTCTATAACATGAACGGTATAAACAAAATTTATTAGTCACGGTTGATAAATAACATAACCCTTAAAAGTACCACCAAGAAAACATCAAATTATAAATCATCAAAAACTTTCAAAGAATACTTACGTAGTCTCCACGACCTTTTCAGAGATGATGCCATTTTTTGAGTTCAGAAAATTAGGTGAGAAACAAGCACATCGTTCTTTAATCCACAAATTCCGTCATTGCACACACTTCAGGTCCGTTGATGCTATACTTAAGTGTCATATTTAGCCTCCACTTGCGATTTGCATGTCCAAGAAAATGCAGTACGAGGTTTCCCTCGTAACATTCATTTAGGAGATATTTGTTATAAAATCAAAAGGATATATCTCACAAATACTTTCGTAATAGCTAATGTTGAACTTCAAGTACACTACCACTACATCAACTTGTTCTTCCTACCTTGACATACAATTCCATCTGTGGGGAGTTGCTAAGATTAACCTCGACGAATGGACATGAACGCCATCTATCCATCATAAAATAAACCAAGGAGAGTTGACGTTTCTTCCATATGAAATATTGAAATTACCAGTTGATCCGAAGTAATCCGAAGAAACCAAATCTCTCATTTGGTCAAAATCAAACAAGAAATTAAAATACCTCTAAGGTAGAATGAAATGTCTGTAGAAAATACAGCCAGAATGAAGACAGAATATGCAACTAAAATTCTTTACAATAAATACAAGTAATGTAACAATTGCTGTTAAACCAAATTAGGGATTACACAACAATCCATAAACCCGTTTCGACTAATGAAAATACACCCCAAGACTTTTCATGTTTCGAAAGTGATACCAATATGCAGTCGCTTGATTGGAATATCTTTAAATACCGACTACACAACATTTCGATTCCATTCGTTAGGAAGTTCTGTTACGACTATTTTACCTCGGAGAAACCATAATGGAAATTTTCATCAGATGTTGATATAATTCATAGTTAATAATACACCACTTATGCAAGCATTCTTCTAGCTTCGTAAATCAAGTATTTGAAGCGAGAATTTAGGACCTTTAGTGTTTTTCGTACGTACCCGCCAACACAGGTAAACAAAAAAGCTGTGAGCAATGTTTGTTTCTTGCATATTTTACGGGAGAACAGCGAGAGGATCAAGTGTGATGTTGCAGGTGAATCGGGAATGGACCTGTCTGTCATCACTTCTACTTGTCAGCTGATCAAGGCCATGAGCTGTGTAAATACTGCGTGGAACCTGAGTGACGTTCGGTTTATTTCTTGCTGAATCCTCCTGCGTCATCATAATAAATATGAATCAATGAGTCGGAATATTGAACAATTATATTAAATCTTAAGTTGCTTCGTATTTTAACAAAACCGATTACGGTGATCGCTTTTGAATAGGAAATAAAATGATAAAAGGTGTGATATTTGCTAAACATTGTGAGATTTTTGCGAAAAAAATCGTCAATCCTTATGCAGTGGTGACCAAGTATGCTAGTTATGTGCAAGGTCAGTCACCCAAGCTTGGAATACGGGAATATTTTTATTTCATTGATCATCAAGGAATGGTAAATCATGACAGCGTTACGTTTTTTTGACCTATTGTTAATTAATGCAGAAAAAGAAAATTAACTGATTATAATTTCCACTGACAGCTCTTTCTGGATGATTCTCGTATGAAGAACTTCACCTCTTGTTTTAAAGGTATTGTAATTTTATGTTCTTAATTAAAGTGTCGAAAAAAAACTTACTTTGCTTTATGTATGTATTTTTATTTCCACAGACAAGATATTTCTGGAGTTTTTCTTCAAGAGACTGAGGTTCAATTCCACAGATAGGTATCAGGAAGATTTCCCTTATGTCTCACTATGTGGCCGTGAACGGAATTATGTCCGCTGTGACGACTACCCAATTGTTTTCACTCACTTCACGAAAACTGATGATGGACAAGATCTCTTCTGTTACAATCATGCTGGAGACTTGTTAAGTGTTAAGTTTATGCCTGAGAAAATTTTTATGTCATCAGAATCAGGTAGGGTTTATCATCCTGCTCCTGATGTAATGGGATCTATTGGACTAGTAAGATCCAAACTAGCCATAGAGTTTAGTCAATATTTCCAGTTTCATGATGGAGAGCATGAAGGTCCAACCCATTTTACTTGGAAAGGAATAACATATGAATTGAACCCTGACTGGTACCATGAATTAAAAAAGAACTAGACAGTAAAAGACAACAATTATAATTCATCTATGTTGTTACTTCACAAACTTAAGTGATATAACACTTCTGTCATTTAGCTTCAATGTCAATTAGCTTCTAAAGTCAACTTAAAAACTAATTTGATGCACAATTGATAAATAATATCTGACATGCAAAATTGTATTTAAGATCATTGTAGAAGTGACACAATGAGAAACTTCTTAAGTAATGGATTTAATTTGTTTCATTTGCATTGTACATTATCTGTATATTATTTGTAGTTAGAAGGTGAAATACAAATCATATTGAATAAATTATTGTCTACTTATGGTATACAAATTCTATAACCCAATGGGCACAAAATCACACATATGAGCATCTTCAAATTTTCACATAAATAATGTAAAATCCAACAATAACTTAAACACTCACATCTACCTAACATCTTATATTACTAAACTTATTTGAAAAACTGCACCAAGAAAACATTTTAAACATAAATATTACTGATTTAGTGTTTAAAACTTGACAAGAATACTTTTACTTGGTGAAATTAATTGTAATACCTTTAAAAAAAAATAGCACCAATTTTAAAAAAAATTATTTTGTTGTATTTTCTTACAACACAGAATCAAGAACAATGACGTTTTACTCATTATATGTCATTCAGAATAGAAGAAGGTTAGAGTTAAGTCTGAGAGACTAAATGTCATGTAAGTTTGATATCACGATCACTTGAAGAAAAGATTATTTCTTTAAAATACAATGGAAAGGTTTTTTTTTAAACAGTACAACCAAAGTTAAGAAAACAATTCTTACTAACTTACAAATGTGAGATTTATTAATTTAAATCTCTTCTCAGAAAAGAAACATATGGCACAAATCTGGCAAGAAGATGTAAGTTATCTGTATCAAATAGACCTTATAATCTGGAGAGTGGAAGTTATGATTTTTATTTGTATGCCTACCATTGCAAAGTCAAGTTTGGCCATGCCAAAAATTGTATTTACAGTTTCATAAATAAGATACTATAATTCTATACAATAATACTGAGTGCAAAAGTTCACAAACTGTAGTATAAAAATATTACTTGTGCAATAAAGAATAATTAGGACTTTTTGGATGCAACTTTCCCAACAACGTCACGTCGAAACAAATTTTCAATAAAATTGTTTTTTTTATAAAATAAAAACTCATTGTCACTTAACAAGCAAGTTTCATTCTTTTTGAATCCATAATGTTAGGTAGGCATCAGGAATCAGGTTTAGAAAACGGCTGCAGTGAACCAGGTTGAACCCATGACGGACCCATTGAATCGCCTTCTTCATCCTAATGGAAAAAGACAAACATTTAATCACATCACAATTATCAAAATATTAAAATGTGAAAGAGAAATGCTTCACAGCGTCTGTTAATTAATACTAGTCATAATAAATTAATAAATAATTGTATCTGGCCAGTCTAAGCAGACAACTGATTTTTACTAAAACATGTCACAAGTAGATATAAATCCTTGAAAAACACATCAGCTTGAGCACTAACTCGGATATATGTTTCACCTGAAGATGGTACAAAATTTGCACCAAAATGTAGTGTATATGTTTTAATATTTTAATGTGTTTCGTATGTTTTTTTAAGGATTTAGGTCTACTTGTGACATGTTTTAATAAAAATCAGTTGTCTGCTTAATCTGGTCAGATACAATTATTTATTACTAATTTGCAGACGAGATGGAGAACTTATATAATACATTAATTTCAATATATTATGTATATTAATGTATACATGTTTAATGGTTAAATTTGTAACAAAGGGAAAAAAACTGAAGTAACTTGTGAGAGAAAATGAATGATATGAACTGAGCAGGCTACAAAAGTGAAAATTTGTAAATTATAATGCTACTTCTATACGTCTATTCATGCAACAACATGAAATTTGTAAAGATGGGAATACCACTACATCAGGGCCACAAGGGACTCCTGCACCACCAGGCTTTGTTCTATTTTATCAATATTATTTCAGGACAATACTGAAAAATCAATTTAAAATTTTGAAACAATTTTCAGTTCTGGAAAAATCAAAATAAAAAAAATATTGAGGGTGAACAAAGATATTCAAGAATAACTTGACTTTTACTGACATCAAAATATTACAGTCATTCCATAACCATTCAAAATATTTTAAAGATAAATAAATAAATTACTATTTACAACCTGTTTATCATATTTTCAACTCATGCCTTTTTTATAGACAATTATGATTTTTTTGTTATTTTTAAAACGCATAAAATATACCATAATCATCAATAAAAAGGTAGTAACTTATTTATTTTTATTATTGAATTCAACGAATTTATTTTAATAAAATGGATTTATTATCTATTGAAGAAACTACACGTTTCAACCCTCATTATGCTTCATCATCAGGCAAATAATGAAAAACAATTATTGTAACAGTTTTACATGCTGGAAATGATTTATTCTTCTTGAATATATTTAGTGGACATTAGTAAGGGAAGAAGTTATTTGAAGATTGAAATTATCAAAAAAATAAAAAGGGCTTCCTATATCTTTTTTATCTTTTCAGGGAGTACTAAACTTGCTAATAAATTTTGAAAATGGACTGGTTTTGAAGAAGTTCAATTAGATAAGAAACTTAACTATGGTTTGCTTTAAGACAATACTTCAAACTACTTTTACAAATAAGAACAGCCTACAAAGCAGGGGTTACTTTACAAAGCAGACTTCCCTTTACTGGTCTGTCAGTGGAAAACACACATCCCCGCTTCTATATTGTCAGTGAAATGTAAAAAGGGCAAATTTACTGAATGTTGATTTGATGAATTTGGCCTTTTTACTAAACAACAATGATATCTTCAGATCATGATGGAGATTACAGAATATGGCCATGCCTTTAAAATGGTATTGTTATTCATGAATCCTTCCAATTATTTTGAGTACATAATATGTACTTGGATATTTTTATGTAGTACAACATAAGCTAACACACTTTTAGGGAGAAAAGTTAAATGACAAATATTATCATGCAGTTAACGGCTATAAATGACAAATATCTACAATACCTTTTTAATGACTTAAAGCAATTTTCAATTAAGTTGAAACTAACTACAAGGCTACATACATAAACAGAAAACTAATTCATTGAAAACCACAAAGACTTCTAATAAAACAAGTTACAAGCGTTCTTTTATTTTCAGAAGGAATTTACCTCGGTAGATCCTTCCCTTCCCGATTTCTTTAGAGCACAAATACAAAAACAATAGGTCATTTCAGTGATTAAGAATAGACAACAAAATACAAATAGTCGAAATGTTCCAAACTATAACAGTATACAATGAATAAAACATTGGCAAGCTTCTTCCCTGTTACCATTTCTGAACTTAACACCACTAACTCAGGGCTCTAATGACCTTTTGTTGGTAAGCCCTAAGCCCCATTAAAAAAGCAACTAATTCCACAATTTAAAAAAAAAATCAAAATTAAATCATGTTTTGAACAGGTTTTTAAAATTAAAAGATATTTATAAGACAAGGATAATTACACCAAATATTAGAAAAAGAAAATGCAAAAATCTTTCAGAAATTAAATAAAGTAAAACCATCCCCATTCCCTATCCTTGATTCATGAAGTGTGAATAGCCTCCCTCACAACTAAGAACAGACCTTGTGTTCTGAGACTCCCCACTACAAAAGTAAGTCCTTTATTTATTTAAGGTGATATAAATAAAAAAAATTGTTGAATTCATACTTTGAGTGAAGGATATATAAGGGTGCAATATTCCCAGAAAATTATCTACAGGCCCACAATTACAGATGAAAGCCACTTTGATTCTGAGCAAACTACAAAAGTAAAGGAAAGTATTAACTATGAACCATTATCGTTTAATAATTAACATCACTGATGTAAAAGATACATCAGAAACTTGCAATGCCATCACCGCTCTACAAAATTTTGAAGACTTTCGACAACACCAGATTTTATATTGTAATTACATCTATAGAATCGTAATTATTGAAGTAAACAAGCTTATTTCACAGACTGGATTTATTATCTATTAAAGAAACTATACAATGTTTCGACCCCACTGTGGACCATCATCATGCAAATAATAAGATAATTTTTTTTTTCATTTCCCAATGTAAAACTGGTACACTATTTGTCTTTCATTATTTGCCCGGTAATGGCCCACAGTGGGGCTCAAAATGATATGTAGTTTCTTTAATAGATTATAAATCCAGTCTTTAAAATAAGCTTGTTTAATTCAATGATTCCAGTCTTCCTTGCTCCATGAAATATCAACACTGTGTAACCCAAAAGATGTATTTGCTTAATAATACTGCTGAGAAAAAGTTATGATTAAAAAGTGTTTCATTAATTTTCACATTCCCTTGGATAATCTGTAAAATTGAAAATTAATGCCTGCTTGCTACTAGGGACCACCTGACATTACATTAGTCGAGAGTAGAGGATTGAAATAAGGACTCCCAAAACATTCTGACTAATTTCTCATTGTAACTCACAAAATATGAGTCACATTAGGGCAGAACATGTTTGAAAAGCAGAAGGTAAAATCAGTTTATTGGTTCAATACATATGTATGGTACCAGTAATAGGTGCAGCACAGGTACATAGGCATAGTACAAGCCAAAAAACATTTTTCAAATTCATAATTATGTTAAGTTCAAAATTTATATTTGCACAGCACTGATAGATTGTGTCAGACAATTCTGTTGGTTTTACCTTTCTATTGAAAATAAAGTCTCTTACAGGACCATGAATTTCCTCACTGTAGGGTTCAAACGATATATAGTGAGGGTCATCAGTTGGTGGTGGATCATATATTCTTTCTTGGCTTTCCTTGATGCACAATTGAACTCGATTCTGAAATTCTTGAACGTTGCTCGTGTACCTAAAGATAAAAGGAGAAGTTTTTAGAACACTGTACAATGGCAAAACAAATTTATGATAAGGAAAGAGCACTATATATCAAATAACTCAGAGTATAAGAAAATTACAAGTCGATAATCAGTATGTATTAAAAAAACCAAACTATTTAAATGTGAAGAAAGATATTAATTACGTAGAGGTCTTTTAAGATTTTTTAATTTAGTGATAAAAATTTCATTAATTTGACTGCAATGAATCAAAATACTCGTTGAGAATTCCGATGAAATATTCATTTTGAAGAATATAATTATTTATGATTTTAAATATGAATTATCCTTAATTCTCATTGGTTGATCCTGACTGTGCAACTGAATTGACACGTTCCTTTCGAGAACCAAAAGAGTCTTTGAAATCTATCAGTTAATTCATCATATAAAACAAGATTCAGACATAAAATCAGAGATAATGATACAAAATGCATCAAGATTTGCTGAAGTGAATGAACTGAAAGCCGTGNCGGGGGGGGGGAACTAGAAAAAATGACATCTAAATCTCAAATATTATTAAATCAAATTAAACAATTAAATAGAATCTTTCTCCCCTCCAAAGGACAATAAAATAAAACACATAAATAAAACATGAATAAACACATAAATAAACTGGAGTGTAATTTAAACATTAAATGTAAGAAGCTAAACCACTGCATTTAAATAGGCTGAGTGTTTTTCTTTGTTCTTCTCCCTATCATGAAGACTTCTCCCAAAAATTAATCTCAGTCGATACAAATGTTAGAATAAGGAATTGCAGGTATGTTAAGTATGAATTTCAGATAGAATCTACAAGAACACAAAATAATACAAAGAACCAAGTAAAGCAAGAAAACTAAGTAAAAATAGTATCCTCCAAGACATAAACTCTACCAAATTCATCCACGCCAAACTTTCCAAATTTAACGAAACTGAACAGAAAATAACTTTATTGTCAAGGTGCAGATATTTATAATCTCAAAGAGTGTAATACTTACAATTCATTTGCAATCTCATTAACTGGTGTTTTAGTTTCAAATTTGTAAAAAGCTCTTCTTATAAAGTGAAAAACTTGCCATATTCTATTAACATTTTTCCGCCAATCTTGAAAGCCATTCCTCAAATCAAATTCACCAGTATCTTCATGAATCATTGGATGAAAAATATTAGATTCAAATACCACTTTCTATAAGAGAGAAATTGGTTACAAGAACATAAAACAATTAAGTCTATTAATAAATTATTTTACCAAAAACCTACTGGACAACCACCATCAGGAAATTCCTCTGGTATTAATATTTTGAATCGGAAGACACCACCATGGTAAATTCCTTGTCTCACAAAAATTACACCGTACCACACTGAAAAATGAAAAACAAAATTTCATAAAAATTCAGTTTCAATATTTTGTTTTATTTTCTCTAAATTTATAAAGATGTTTTTGAAATTGAATAAAATGTAATCAAGCAAACAAGTTTTGTTCATGGCATGCAATGAACAAGTAAATCTGCTTTGAAGAAACAACAGATAAAAATATTGAAATAGTTTTAATTTAATCTAATGTTAAATTAGATGAATACTTACAAAGTGAACTATGAGCAGACGGAATAACATACACTCCAGATAAATCTTGCTTCTGCAGCATGTTGCTAAAGGAAAAAAAGACCAAATTAATATATATTTCGAACTTAAATCTTCTGATAAAGTCTAGAAAAGTTATACTTACTATTCAGATATTAAACTATATTCTTGCTGGTATTGCTTATACATATTATGATTGATTCTATTTGCTACTGCTGGTCTATCAATCATTTTGGCTGACATACTAAGATGTTGGGAATCACCACTGGGAAGGGATGGAAGTACTCGTCTAAGAGAACCTTGTCGACGGAAAGATTCATTCACATCTTCAGGTTCAGTCTAAATGACAATTATTATGGAGAACAAAAGAAGACATGTTGTCACATAAATTTGAGAATGGAGAATTTCACTCAGATTATGTTGTATTTCAGTATTGCTTATGAAATTGTTTTCTTTTAATTTTTAGATTAGGTTTTTATTTTTTTGTTATTATATGCACAAGTCCCACAAACAGGTAATTTGTGATTACCTCAGAGGGTATTTATAGCTTATAAACCTTTTAAACTTTTTTACTTGTACATTTTTTTCTGGTTAATAAATTTATTATTATTAAAACCCTCTTCTTTTGACAGAGTTTAGAGTTAAATGCAATAATGATTATGCATATATATTATCACTTACAACACCACCTAAGTGAAAAATAAATGAATACAATTTCATTACATGAGAAACTAACCTTACTAGTTTCTTCTGACGACATAATGGTCGAAAATACAGTTGTCTTTTAAACTGGCATAAAGAACATAATACAATTTGATTAAAGTCGAATAAAATAGTAACATTTTATAACAATTATCGCCTCTTATCGTCCCTCTAGCTTCATGAGGAAGCCAGAATAGCCGTAACAACTAGCACGTTCAACATGACAGTTCACGAGTCCGACTCCACACCACTCCACACAATGTTGAGCGCCCAATCCTAAACAAAATACACAAATACGATGCCCAGCAATATAGGTGAGTAGGAGTTGTCTGACCTGCAGCAACACTAGAAACAGTCTTATTGACGGAGTGTTACTTTCAGCGGCAATTGTATCACTGATAAGGAAACGAAACAGATAAGAGAATTATTCATCAATACGACCTCTTTGCACTCTGGCCATCTGACATAAGCATTTGGAGTGATTTAACAAAGGTGGATGGTTACAATGATCAACGTGGGAGATGGTGGGAGATGGGCGGATGTGGGCGGTTAGGTTGAGGGAAACAGGAGGGGATGTACCTGGCAGCAAGTGGGATGATGAGGGAGACTTCACGCTAGTGGTGCTCTCTAGTAAGCATCAGTTTATTCAATTCACTGAACTTTCAATTCAATTGGTTAGATTACCCGTTTCTTCTTTGTTCTGCTGTTAGGATTCCTTGACGATCAGACAGGAGCTGATTTGCAATTTCCATGATAGTGTCATAAGGTCCGTGATTGTGCAGAAATTACCGCATTTATTAATTTTTCAGTCTCGAATCATTAAAGTAATTTTAAATAAAATTTTAGGATAAAATTGATAATTGCAGATTTCAAGTTCGACATACATTCGACATCCATCATGACATGTTATTAAGCTCTACACGTATTTTGAGTTTTGTGGTGTCTAACCTCAAAGTGTGAGGAAATAAAGAACGGAGTGAGTATTAGTGCGAGTTTTGTGAATTTCTCCGTCGGAGTTTTGAATGAAAAATGCCTACTCAAGAAGTTGTTACTACAAAAGTTGTGGTTCATCCACTTGTTTTGCTGAGTGTCGTTGATCATTTTAATCGCATGGGAAAGATAGGCAACCAGAAGAGAGTCGTCGGAGTATTATTAGGATGTTGGCGAGCGAAAGGAGTTTTGGATGTATCGAATAGTTTTGCGGGTAAGTTAATAACATAATAACCTTTATCATTGTGGGTAGTTGTATTTTAAATTTGTCGTATGTCCTCTTTCAAAAGGGAATTTGTACGTTCTTTAATAACGATTTGCAATTTTACAGTCCCTTTCGATGAAGATGATAAAGATAAATCTGTATGGTTCTTAGATCATGATTATTTGGAAAATATGTACGGGATGTTTAAAAAAGTTAATGGTAAGTTTTGTATTCTTAATTTTTAAACAAAGGCTATTATTAATTTGTGTTTGTTAATCTGGGTATTTTTTATTAGCTCGAGAGAAAATAGTTGGATGGTACCACACAGGACCTAAACTTCACCAGAACGATGTTGCAATTAATGAACTTATCAGACGTTACTGCCCAAATTCTGTTCTTGTTATAATTGATGCTAAGCCCAAAGATCTTGGTTTACCAACTGAGGCTTATCGTGCTGTTGAGGAGGTTCATGATGTAGGTGACTTGGTTATATTTATGTATCTCATTTATGAATAATTATAATGTTTAACATGTCTGAAAATTATGCTGCTTATAATTTTTATGAACTTGCCTGGATCCATAGACCTTATTTATATATTGGTTACTATCCATAACTAATTTGTAAGTAATACATAGATTTATCACCACAGATGTGTGATGATTTCTGTATAATTTTAGAAAATTGCTATTGAATCAATTCATTATGTATTTCTTAGTTATGAAATGCATTTAAAAGGTAACATAAACGAAGCAATCTAAAAAAATGTATAGGTAATCATTATTCATTGTAAGAACTTTGAAATATAACTGATTATATTTTTCCATAGGATGGATCACCAACTTCCAAAACCTTTGAACATGTTCCAAGTGAGATAGGAGCTGAAGAAGCTGAAGAAGTTGGAGTAGAACACCTACTCCGTGACATCAAAGACACTACCGTTGGAACCCTTTCTCAAAGAATAACAAACCAATTACTTGGCTTAAAAGGGCTGCATGCTCAGATTAGAGAGATTAGGAATTATCTTCTTCAGGTGACTGCATGATTATTTGTGGTTAATAAGTCTGAATTTTGACAATGACCCAAATTTTAACCATGTTATCTATTTGTTTTTGTAGGTTGTTCAAGGAAAACTTCCGATCAATCATCAGATCGTTTATCAGCTTCAAGATATTTTTAATCTTTTGCCTGATATTAGTCATGGGAATTTTGTGAGCTCTCTATATGTTAAAACAAATGATCAAATGTTGGTTGTTTACTTGGCAGCTTTGATCCGCTCCATTATAGCCCTGCACAATCTCATCAACAATAAACTCACTAATCGGGATGCTGAGAAAAAGGAAGGTAAGAAAGAAGAAGTGAAAGATAAGGATAAGAAGGAAGAAAAGGCTAAAGAAGAAGTAAAAGCTGAAGTGAAAAAATGAAAAGTGGAAAGAACATTGAAGGATCTGGTACAGGAATGTCTTGCTGAACACTAACAAAGAAGTGAGAGCTAGCTTGAATTATGCTGTTTAGGCAGTCTATAGTATCAAAGGTCTGATGTTCTCATTAATTGTGAAGTACAAAAAAAATTATTCTTTTGTAAAAACGATTAGATGATACTTTTTTCAAAGTGATCCAGTGCATCACAGACCTTTATGGAATTTTATGCTCTTACTAATTGTTTCATGCCCATGATGAAGCTTGCTCTGAAGTTGCCACATGCTTGGGGTCTCTCGTGTGAAGCTACTTGTTTGAAATTAGCAAACATAAAGATATCACTTGCTCATATACTAGTTTTGAAGGTTTTTCATAATGAACTTTTGTTTCTCATTATTTATGTAATAGTTGTGAAGTATCAGCCTTGGAATGTTGGTTTAGTGCATAATTTAAAAGATTTTTACAAAATATATTGCAAAATTTTCACTCTGTATTTCTGTTTTTTGTCCCTTATCTTTCTCTATTCCTTCACATGTAACATGTAATAAAACTGGAGTGAGGATGCCATTGAAAATGATAGTTTTATGTGTTAAGAATACATATTGTTTATTTATTGAGTTCCCATTAAAGAACTAGGAGTATCATAAGCTATCCTTGTTCTAAATTTTCAACATGGGATCATACATAAATTACATTATGGTCCTGGGTGGGAGGGTGGTGCTTGGCAAAATGTGACGGCTTGTGATGAGAAGAGCCAGGGGTGTTTTAGAAAGTGTGATATTACATTTGGTATATCCTAAATGTTGAAAATTGTCCCAATTGAGGCAAATTTTTCTACAATGAAAACAATAGCCTTATGCACCATTTCTCTGTGCGATACCTTCTACCTGTACAGTCCTCTTAAGTACATGGAGTTTTATCCTGCACAAAACTTTAAGGTTTGGTTTTCCCTTCGAGAAAAGGAAAATATACTTATACTTAGGTCTAATATACCTATATCTACAATGGAAGCTATTGATTAATACTATTATTTCAATGCTAGTTTTTCTAAATACTGAGTTGTTCCAAATGTGTCAAAGTGTTAGTTATCTTGGGCAAAAATCTTCCTTGCTTCTTGAACTGATCGAATGAATTTCAGCCTGATTGGTCATTTTGGGTTTTAATTTACTATTAGTATTGTAATTGAAAAATGTTTATTATAAAATTGTAAGTATAATGTAAATTATGTTTTAAAAATAAAATGATAATATTTTCTCCTTTAATTACTGTTGTTCATTCTCTATAAAGGGAGAGGGCAGTTTGTTTTGTGATGTCACATTAAGGAGGAGGTTGTATAATGTGAAGAAGTGCGACAAGCGGGGGTGGGGGAAATTCTTAATGATCATGTGACATTATTTATAAATGATCCTTATGATAATAAATTCATTTGTAATAAGAGTCAGAAAAATATATTTCCATAGATAATAGAATTTAAATAGAAAAAATCTTATTCTGTTTTCCTGTGAAAATTTGTAGTTCAAGAACAGAAAAACAGTAGTTGGATGGAACAATGATGTACAACCATTCATAACCTAATAACTTAATAAGAAATAAAGGTGTAGATTTATGGAAAGCAGCTGAAGTCATCAAAATCAAAATATAGGTGAATAACTTTGGTGCACGATTGTTATAATATCATTCACAAATAGTTCATAGGAGAGCTTATCATTAGTTTCCAACAACAGATTTATTACCTCCTAAGGGAGGTACAAATTTTCATTATCCCAGGATAAGGGAAAGCAGTTTGTTCAAGACAGTCTAAAAAAATTTGTATTCTTCCCCTCTATCCTCAGATATTTCTCATGACATTCACCTGCCCGACCAATTAACCACCCATTTTCTGCTAATAGCATTGGAATTGAGAAGTGGGAGAAATGCCTCCGAGGTCAAGGTCGGCCCCCTGCCCCCCAAAAATGAATGAAAGTCCTGGAGCCCAAGATCACACTAGAAAAACGCTGGATCGAATCTACTGGCTTATGCAGACTATATATACGTAGCGTACTCGGCAAGTAAAGATGCTAAAACCATCAAACCATCGTAGGTCTTATGAGCTGCCACGACGATAGCGTTTCTACTAATAAAGGTCGAGACACACATAATCGCACCGCGAACGACACGCGAGTCAGTCGAGTGTTGGAGAAAGAATTACACAATGAACTACTTGATAGCATTGAATTTCTGTACACAAAGATAAGATACGAACTCAATGGTGATAGTCTCCACTTCGCATCGACACCGTTCTCCTGTGCGCGATTCGTTCTGTTTAATTTTAGAAGGAGACGGTGCGGAATCAGGTAAACTTCACAACATGTATTTCACCTGTTATTATTTAGTAAGCATAGTAATATTATCATAACATAATTTTTGTCAAAATAAAGAATGTGGAAAAACAAGTAGAAGAAACTCGTAATTCAGATATTTACTATAAACAAAATGAATAGTATCGAACGACAATTATAATAAACTTTATCGTCAAAAAGCGGTTACAAATTGCTTATTACCACGTGGAAGATAATAAACTAATTTACTCTCCGGAAGCAAGCAGGGATTCCATCAATTCCGATCAAGAGTCCTAAAGCAGAGGCAGATATAACAAAGAATATAAAGACAGAATTTGGAGGATATTAAAAAAGTCTCTAAGTTTCGTCTCCTCATCTATTAAATGAGGTAGGAGTGTCAAAAACTCCCATTAACCAACCTTTTCTTCCACGCTCGGTGAACAGGGGCGCACCCACGGGGGAGGGGGCTAAAGATACCACCCCCCTCAAGTATCTATTTAAGAATTACTCTGTAAAACGAAAAAAAACATACCAAATCGATACTAATTTTATATTAAAAAAGGATTTATACACCCATATAAAGGTTATGCAAATTCTCCGACTTCGAGTAAACTATTAACCTCAGAAATTTTTCACAAACCCAGGTTCCAGCCACGAATTCCTCGCTCTACTAGGGTCTCTGTAAATCTCGCAACGGAAACGGAAAGATCTGCTTACAGTCAGCTCCCATTCCGGAGACGTCTTTCTCAACCTTCCTCTTGGGGGTCAACACTGCCTTCAAGTTGACGTGTTGACATAACATTAAAGCATGGAGGCGTCATCAAGAATATTTCTAATTGATCCAAATACAATTTAACATTTTCAATACCCTCTGTCGGGGTTCCGCTTGGGTAGTCACTCGCTCACATGTATAAGTCATAACCCGATTTTCTATTAGAAGAGGTTTTTCATATATTTATTTATTTATTTATTTTATACCTTTTGGTGAGGTTCAGACCATGGGGCCTGCTCTTCCACTTGACCGTTGAACTTGGGAAAGGGAATTGGGAAGGATAGATGTTGGGTTGCCGGGGAACTTATGGTACCGAACCGACATTTGTCTTGTGATGATGAGGGAAACCCCAGCTGTAAACCTCACTTAATTCGACCGAGCAGGGTTTGAACCCACGCTCTACCGGTCCACTAGATCACTGCTGTCGATTTGTTGATGTTTCCTGCTCTACCGCTAGACAGTAATAAATATAACTAGGATAAATATAACTAAATACTTAATTCAATCATTAGTAGTTCTTGTGGCTTTAATATGAAATATTATGTTATATACTCACGCGAAAAATCCGATTAAATTTGTGATAAAAAATCTATAAAGATACGTAATTAAAGAGTACCCAATTTACCCTCTTCCAGAGTAATGTCTCTCAGAATATTTTAAACTACTAAAAAACACTATATATTTTGCCGTTTGAGCAGAGACATACACTGCGATCTGGGGGCCATACCAAATTTCATTTTTCGTCCAGTCATCGAAATGCCTGAATGTACAGTTAAGATTACTAACAATAGAATTAACTATGAAACGGCTATTAACCAATTATTTTCGAAAAAATAATACAATTAATAATGTTGATTATAAAGGGTGTAATTAAAAAATAAAGAATCACGCTTGGAAGCAGGAAGTCTGTTTACTGATGAAGATGCGCTGAAAAAAAATGTGATCCAACAAATACTGAACGATTGGTGAGTTCCCATATAATTTAATTAACATCCAAGTCTGTTGTCTAAAGTGTTGTACTACAGTTTCTAGTCTAAAGACTAATGGTGATTATTGTTTAGTAATTTTCTAGTTTTAATAAACTTTTACAAAATTACCATAACAAAGATTTAATTAGATCAATTAATTGGATTACCGATGATAATGATGGATATTTTTCCGATTCTTATCTAGATTCCAAGTTTTTGTCTCGATTCCTGGAAGCTCATGGAATAATGGTCAATACGAATTGTCAAATGCGGCGAGTGAATAAACTTTTGGTGACCTCGTGATAACGAATTGGCAGAAGGAAACCATCACGAAGAAACGGAGGAAAATTTATTTATGTCTAGCGTTGCTATAACAACAACTGATTCGTAATATTCATCCGAGGAAATAAATCTTTTAAGATTATATTTGGCTCCTTTGCGACGACTGATACTCATATATAGTCTACAATACGTCGCACAGTCTACAGTACGATTAGAAAGATGTGATTAACTGAAAATATCGAAAGAGAATCTTCTTCTATTTATAATTTTTTTCCTAAAAGTTGCTATTTTTCTAGAAAGAGCGTTTTCTTACCAAGGACGTACTCTTCATCCATCCTAATATGTAAACGCGTAACGGGAAAGTGTGTCTGTCTGTCTGCTACCTGATCACAACTAAACAACTGAATCGATCGTGATGAAATTCAGAAATGAGATAGTTTAGATGTCGAGGATGAACATACGCTAAATTTAATTTCTAAAATTTTTGATAAGAAAGATAGAAATGGAGTTCGAAAATAAATGTCAATAACATCGGGAAAAAGAGTTATATTTGCTTATGCTGGCTAAACGGTTAGAGATGGGTGACATTCCTCCTAATCTACGATCTCACACAAAGACCTCCACTCACCGTTCTTCAAATCTTCCAATCTCCGGTCTACGTTCTACTTACACGGCATTCCTTCTTTTGCAATTGTATCTATACAGCATCACCACAACGCCGTCTCGTGTGGCATGCATCGCTTCCTCTTGGGATCAGCAACCCTACATCTTCCATTAAAGAAATTCCATTAAAACCTCTAACGCGCCCCCGGGCGCACTGAAGAGCCAAATTCATCCTCCTACCCAAAACTGGGGTCACAAACTCTCCCTTCTTAAAACTACAAAGAAACACTGCAAGGCAGTGGCTTGAGGCACCCAGGTGCTATGAAAACCCACCCGTTGAGAAGTCGCCGGTGCGCCGACGGACACACAACGGTCTTAAAAACCAACAACTACGAAGTGAAAGTTAAAACCTGTGCACTTTATTTCATTGGCAAAGAGCACGAAGAGCACGCTAGCGTGCAGGCATGACAGGCAAAAGTATCCTTCAACAACTAGTCTACGTTTCTGGATATGTCTAGAGGAGTAGAGGAACTTACGTCATATTTTCTTTTTTTAAACACGCATGTGTATTTTACTATCAAACTATTTTGTGATTCAAGGGTCAAGAATATGATGATCTTTGTTATGATTGAATTAAATGATGTACTCTGATATAACCTTTGAAAACTTAATCAGTTTATTCAGACAGAATTTAGTGAACATTTAGAAAGGAAGACTGACATCCCACGTGTAGCAGCGCGAGGCTACAGTTGAAAAATATCTTGTTAGACGACTTACCCGTCTGACTATTGAAGGTAAATAGAAAAAAAAGTCATGTTTTGGCGATGTTTGTATTGCGGTACATAATGCGAAAGATACTTGTTTTTGCAACGTTTTTAAAGAGGCAAGGAAAATATTGATATATACTACAATAATACTGGATAATCTTCTTGTAAAATAATTCAAAACGATCATAAGAAAATAAATATCTTCATATGATGAATAAAGTACTGTAAAAACAAAAATAATGGAGTCTATCCACTTCTTACTTTCTCATATACATAGTATATAAAAAAGTAATGTAATCGTAAAAAAATTAGTGAGATTTCGACGGAAACATCCGTTTTGGCGATCCGTGATTCTGAAAAACTGGTTTTTGACACACCGCCTGTTTGTCCGTCCGTCTGTCCGTCTGGGCGCAGCGATTCTGAGTAAATGGATGAATCAATTTGATTCGTATTTACGGCACAATTTACTTATTGTCAAAGTACTGAACATGAAGGTCAAAAAGTACTCCTTTAAATGTTACTAAAAAACGGCTCCAACGATTTTGATTAAATTTTCTGTATGTAACAATTAGTACGCATTACATCCGCAATAGCGGTATTTCGTTTGAAAGTTTGGTACAGATGCAGTAAAATAATTTCTATCTGCTACACTTACACATTAGCTTAGTTTCAAGAAACTCGGATAATATTTTGCAGTATAAATGGACCAAGCGGACGTAGAATACACTTTTCGTAAACTGAAATGAACGACATGATAATGATAAAATACATAGGAGGACAGCAAACGCACTGCAGATACGAAAATCAATTTTTGTCTACAATGAAATTACATAACACTTTTACGATATTTATAAGACTGATTTTTCCCTATTTTGAAATAATATCCTGAATATTTATTTTACTTTGAAATTTCAAATAAAAGATAGTAAATAAAAGACAAATAAAATATAATTTTCAAAGTTCATCTAGCGACTTTGAGCATGGATACAGCACTAAAAGACGACCAAAATAAAAAGGACGCCGCTAGAAATGACCCGTTCACTATATAATTTTTTTCTCATTCTATGCTGCAGACGGAGAAACGGATATGGGAAAGTATGTGCAATGGTTTTGTACCACTAGTTTATTGTGTTGGCGTTTGTGATTCTTTAGGTGCATTGTATGTACTAGAACCAGAACTTCATCATCATTATTTTTTCTCAGTTGTCTCTTCACGGGCATCGCCCCAGATAACGTGAAAATGAGTTGAAGATGACCCTAAGAAAAAATTCTCGTCTTATAGTTTTATGGAAGTAATGGGAAACTAAATCGTACAATTCAGGAAGTTCCTCAATATTAGTATCATGCACTTAATTCTTATGAAATATCTTTCTATTTATTAACAAATTGAGTTTACAGGAATCAGTACACTTGAATCAAACGCCTTGTAATAATTGCAATTCATCATATTATGTGATAATAACGTCTCGAGTTCTTTCACGTATTGGGTATCATATCGCACGATCCATTTCTTGCGAACAGTATTCCATATTCGGCTTCACTGGAGGGAAGTCTTTCGAAACGGTCTGTGGCAAACTTTTTCTCTTTCTCCACGCAGTCTCGTTGCACTCGTGCGCTCGCTTGCATGACGTTGTACCACACACTTTAGTAAACACACTCCATCTAAGACGGCACCTCCAGCAGATCTCTCGACTTCTTGTTTCTACCAACTACCATCTGTCTATAGTCCTTGCGGCAAATGAATAGTAATGAGGGAGGAACCTAAAGACCACATAAAATTCTAGGAACCAATGCTTGATGGTCGACTCCACCTCTCGCTGTAGACACGTGAGTATTTTACCTGTGTAAGCGGAATTTTTATGGGTCATGTTCGGATGCTGCCGCCTACATCATCCGATTCATAGAACCTACAATAAATGACATGCCATCTGTGACGAAGAAGGGACTTGATCTCTACCAGTTGGCCGCAAGGAGGCCGCTTGAAGATAGTCTACCAGCCTTTGAATGGGAGCCACGGCATGCCGTCACCGACCACAGCAGATGTAGGACATGGCCGCGATTTCGCTCCGTTGGTTACATCTCGTTGCTATTCTTTCGCTGCGAGGACTTCGTATGCGACGAATGTACTGACGGTCCGTAGGAGGTCCTGTCGAACGCCAAGCGTTTCGCGGATACTGTTTAGCAGCGCTGACATGAGACTTTTGAGGAAGTTAATGCAGCAAAGAATCTGTTCAGCAAAAGCCAAGAGGGAAGCAGGAACTGAGTGTTCCTAGAAACTACTTAGAGTGAATTCTATTCTCCAAAAAGCTTGAAATTGTTCAAGTCTCGATTCCAAGTTAGGATTGTGAACTAGATGTTGTAAGAGAGATTTTGTGACAAGGACAAAACCTAATACCTAAAAGTAAATGATCGAGAAAATATTTTGTCTGGAAGGAAAAACCCTATTTATAAAAAATTACAATATTTTCAAAGTAAAAGATATCGTTTTTAAGTTCCTTTTTTAAGGAAAAAACATCGAATATTGTATTTTTCAATATCCAATGAAAAAAACGAAGCATTTTTACATTTTTAAGAAAAATGAATATCCATACAATCTGTTCAGAAGATCTCGATATTTGATATGTGAGCTGTAATACACATTGGAGTTCTTTATGTTTGGGCAAAATATGCTTAAGTGAGATCTCTTGCATTTTGATTTAGTTGATTATTTCTATCGGTTATACTATGTATAATTTTTAATATATCTAACATAAATACGAGTGGAAAATACACTTAAGTCTTAGAATATTAATTGAATATCTTCCATTTACGCCACATCAGATCAGTGAAAAATGTCTGAAAGTAATTTCGTGAGTATTTAACTACAATTTTGAAAATATTTTGATAGTTCTGCTTCTATTTGGATAACTAATTTCTTAATATATTGATTTAAAAACAGTATTTCTATTTTTCTTTGGAATGCAAAATATTAATCAAATTTCTCGCTGTAATAAGAAATATTGCCATAGAACCATTCATTTGTTTCCTTATCCGCAATTTAAAAATAATTTAATAACAGGGAAAAATTTGTCTACATAACTCTCATTTCTGTTCCACTGTCAGCTTTTGCAAAACTCAGTTCCTATTTGCGCATGACATTGTCTCTGCTGTTTCACTATGGCGACGGCGCAGTGCATCCGTACGCCACTAGTAGTGCTGTGATCGCAAACGCTTCCGCACGCACGCTCTTCGCTTGTCCGCTGGGCACGGGAACGACTGCGGCATTGCCCCCAATGCGAACGGGGTCCATATACTGGTCCAAATCCGTGCGGTTGTAGTTCTTGAAGTACCAATCCATGGAGGAGTTGGTGGTGGGATGGGACGAGACTGCGTTGGAGCGCCCAGAAGCAGAAATGTCGGAAGGACCAGAAGGTCCGTTGCTGCGGAGATACCCCTCGACAGGATCGGAGGCAACGGCGGCGCCGGTAGCGCCAGGCGGCGGGAGAGTCACCTTGGTGATGGTGGATTTCCCGGCGGGGGAACGGTAATGTGGCTGTTGACCGCCGGGCACTAGCAGTGCGGAGAGCGGGGAAGGCTCCGACGACTTGTCGGTTGATTGGGACGACGTCTGTTGGGGAGCGACGAGACCCAAAACGCTGCCCGCTGGGATGTCAGTTGGTGTCACGTATGGTGCCTCCGTTGTCTCTTTTGATGGGAACAAATGAAGGCTCGAATCAGGCCAAGGCCATATATGAATAAGGTTCTGACAAAAATGCCGTATTGATGCTCTTAGTCAGTCAACAATGAGGGAATGAACGAAGAAGGATTCGTTCCTCGAGGTGAACGAAATGTCGAATTACGATGATTAGAAATGGGAGCCAGCATCAACACGGACGCTCTAAGTCACGTGATAGCAATCGAGTCCTATCGATGCTCATCTTTGTCGACAAAGTACTCTACAAAGGTTGTCAGAACCTTATCTATCTATGGCATTGAATCAGACGAACAATGTGTTGCATTGCGAAGGGAGTAAATCAATGAAGTGGAAATATAATTAGAGTGAAATGTCAGCTAAAAGTAACAGAAACGTATCGACACAAATAAGCTCAACTTCGTTTTACATGAAATTGAAGAAAATTAACAGAAGAACTTTTCTTAGCGACATTGAACAGTCTCAAATTAACCAACAGAATTACCTACTTTTTTCAATTGTATAGTACTGAAACAGTGTTAATCTAACATCAGTCTACTTTTACCAACCTAACAATGTCAATATTTCATGCAAACATGCAATCAAAAATAAAGAAATTACGTGCTACTATTGTGAGTACACTACATGGGAAGTGCATGACATTTCGAGCATTCTTTGTACTTGGAATGCGTTTTACGTAAAACGAACAATTTTCGAGCTAGACGTGATACTAGGTTTGAGGAAATTACATGAACAATTAATACTATTAAATTAATAATAAATATTCTGACGATTTTATGGAGAGGATAAATATATTTTAGGTACGTTTTTGAAATAAAAAAATATTGAATGCGCGTTCGGAAAGTGTGCAGGACGTAATGAATAACGTATTAGGCCCTACAGGCGAGGGAAATCTTCCACCATGTCAGTGAATTCAAACAGTGCTACATGCAATTACTCACAGTATTCAGAAACCTCGTCGTCAGTGCAACAGCGTGCTCCGATTGTTCACGTGAGTGTCGTGTTGTTGAGTTGGTGGCGACGGCGATGAGTCAGACGTGAAGAATGGTTCGCTTTCGCAATTGTAGTAGTGGATTCAAACTGATGTCCCTCGTGGTGCTCTCGTACTTGTCGCTGATTTTTCATTGATTCGCTTTCCCCTTCTCTGTTCGGCGATTGTGAATTTATGTTTGTATAATTTCTGCGTTGCGTTCGTGTTGAATGAGCACGAAGACCTGCTCCCTCGTTTTGTTGTTGAGCGTATGGTGACGAAGTATTTAGGGATTGTGTCTGTGTATCATTTTCAAGTTGGCTATGCTTTCGAAGTGAACTCTGTCGTTCGCTTGAATGAGGCGGCTTCACTGGAGTTTGCTTTTCTTGCTGTAAATTGCTCGGTTGACTTCTTCGTGCGTTTGAGTTATTCTGACGTCCTTTTGATGGATTTACTTGCTCATGGTGAGTTGGTTGGTTGTGGTGTGATTGATCTTGATGACTGAGGGTGGTACGATCTGTTCGGCCAAGAACGTCTCGAGTGTTTTCGAACTGAATAACATCTTGGACACTTATCTTCGAGGTAATACGAGAACGCTGCGGAACACGTGTTCGAGCCAGTCGGTCATCGAGACTCCTATTTACTACCAGTTGTCCTGGTTGATCCAATTTGGATTCAGGGATATACCGTTCTTCTCCTCTGTAGTCTCTAACTTTAGCGTTCGGGATTGTCTCAGCTTTTCTTATGCTCTCAGGTATGTTTGATTGATTCTCAGAAAAACGATCTGTTCCTGAGGAATAAATAGGATCATCTTCAGAAATAAGGCGCCGTTTTTGACTAATGGAATTTGATTGTTTGAGACTTACTCTGCGTGGTTCAGATACGTTTCCAGATATATTAGGATTATATCGATTCTTTTGTCGAATGTTCTGAGAGCTTTGTGTACCTAACCTCCGTCCAGGGTTCAATTTTTGAACTGGTTCAGTAATTCCAGAGTTTTCTGAAACATCCGATGTATTAGCAATGTTGGAACGTTGTTGTTCGAGGTGTGTGATGTAAGGTAACTTTCTGTTCGAATTTCTAATTCTCGCAGTGTTTCGTGACTGATTGTGACTAGGATTTCTTTGTGCAATTGTTGTTTCATTATCACCCCGGAAAGATGTCGGCACGACTATATCGTCATTTGTGGAGCTATTAACATTTTGGTCCACGTATTCTTCTTGACAAGCGTGCTCACGACAATCATTTTTGGAATGTTTCATCGCAGATTTATGATTTTCTGAACTCTTGATTCGCAGACGAGTGGGTCGTGTCACACCTTGAGACGGTTGTTGAAGCAATATCTCAAAATCTTCCTCCTCATTTAATTCGGGTCGGTGCAAAGCAAAAGCAGGGTGGAACTCGTGCAGCGGATAGTGCTGATATGCATGCGTATTATAAGGCACGTGCATCGCGTAAAACTCTTCGAGTGGATACGGTTGGTATGACTGATGGGTCAGGTCATACGATTCGTCGTCATATCTCTTGTGGTGGTGCAGGTGCGAAAGTTCGTGCTCTCGCCGCCGGGTGCTAGGGCGTCGTCGTCGCCCTTTCCGCCTCCGGGGCCGATCCTTACCTTGCGCGTGAGGCGGGGATTTCCCTCGCCAATGGAATCCCCAATTCGGTGGCTGTGTCGTCATGTCGACCGTGTCTCCTCCTTCGGTTGCCGAAGCCAGGACTGATGCGGCCGCCGCTGCCGCTGCTGCTGCTGCTGCCGCCGCCGCTGCCACCTCTGTGGCTGCCATTGCCGCAGCTGGGTTCGGCGCTCGAGACGACACCGCGGAGACGACCTTACAAACGACAAGGTTTATAAATTACTAGATATTAGTATGAGACAAACTTTGGTGAGGTGAAAATGGCGACGAGTCGGGAATCGAACCGGGACTCCTGCTTTGATCGTTGGGGTGTTAACCACTACACCATCCGTTCGCCTTCCACAACTGTACACCATTTCCACCCAGACCTAAACCCCGGATAACCTGAGGCACATCTCCAGACAGGATATAAGTGAACCTGGCGGCACACTATTCGATGTGCACTTAATTACCGGTTTTACACGTACCTACGTATTAAGGTTTGTTATGTATATATTCCTTCCGTGTAACATACACGTGGAGGAGATACGTGACAATACATATCAGTAAGTGCCATAACATATTAGTATGTTACTATACGAGGTGTTGGAGTCAGCGTAGTTCGGTCAACCTGCTGTAAAATTTGTACCGGGTCTATCTTGGGGTCGAACCGACCGGAGCGAGATGCAGGCCATAACTCCTCCTCCTAGTAATTGCGGAGTTCTGCCCTCCGTGAGTCCTTTGGCATCTTCGGGGTCTGCTATGGGACAGTTTGACCTTTAATAACACAGGTCGATCGATCGATGAGAGGATAAGGAACAAAAAATGTCTCGCGAACTTATGTCCGGAAATTCATAGAGTCCTTGTTACATGTCATTTTATAATTCATAATTTACTATAGAGAATTTATGCGACTACAATTACAAGAAGTGTAGGATGTGGTATCCACGGGCAAGCATTGTGAGCTGCAGTTGTCGGCGCAGATAAGTTTCACGCTATAGCCTTGCATCCTACCAACCGTTGCCTTTTCCTTTCCGTATGAAAACACCATGTCGGCGAGTCCCCGATTCGATTACCTTATCATCGTCATCAGCGCTCCATTTCTCAGTGAATCAGCAAGAAATTTGGAGCGAAGAACAAGTAGGCTATTATAAACGTAGGTTTCCGCGGCCGGAGTCAGTACGAACTTGTTTGTCCGGGACACACCGGGCCTTGGTAGATAAAACTACCAACGTTTCGACCATCACCTGTGACCATCCTGAGGGCAATGTTCGGGTTGTACATGCATAAGTCGCTGTCGTACTCTGCCTAGTACTCTGCAGAGTACTTAGGTCCGTATGACTCTAACATTGCCCTAAAGAAGGCCACAGGATGATGGCCGAAACGTTGGCAGTTTTATCTACCAAGACCCAGTTTGTCCCGGACAGAAAAATNTGTACGGGACACACCGGGCCTTGGTAGATAAAACTACCAACGTTTCGACCATCACCTGTGACCATCCTCAGGGCAATGTTCGGGTTGTACATGCATAAGTCGCTGTCGTACTCTGCCTAGTACTCTGCAGAGTACTTAGGTCCGTATGACACTAACATTGTCCTAAAGAAGGCCACAGGATGATGGCCGAAACGTTGGCAGTTTTATCTACCAAGACCCAGTTTGTCCCGGACAGAAAAATTCATAAGTAGCCTGATGTTACCGATGAGACCAATACAGAAGGAGAAATAGGTAGAGAGCGCTACCGTCATGGGAAAAAATACCACCCTCTAAGGACCCATACACTTCCAGACATATGTTCATTGGACCATTTTTGTTTCTTATCATCTCAGTGGTGGACCTTNGATGTTACCGATGAGACCAATACAGAAGGAGAAATAGGTAGAGAGCGCTACCGTCATGGGAAAAAATACCACCCTCTAAGGACCCATATACTTCCAGACATTGTTCATTGGACCATTTTTGTTTCTTATCATCTCAGTGGTGGACCTTTAAAGTTTGTAAATTTCTGTCAAAATCACTCTGTATACTGTGAAATTTTCGTAATGTGTGACACTTCTAAAAAGCGGAAGTATCGCCATAGCGGACACTTTTTCACTTCCCGTCACAGTATTCTACATGTATGGTGACTTAAACTTCCCGAAAGTGGACACTTCTCAATAGCGGACAAATTTTAAGATTCCATGAATATCCGTTGTCTAGAAGATTCACAGTGTTTCGTTGAAGTCATCTCCTTGGTTAATGCTACTCATATCGCTCTGTTTCAAAGGATCATTTGTTACTCTTTCGGTGTACATATGATAGAACATATAATTTACAAAATACTGCGTACAATTCTCGAAGAAGAGAACTGCGCCAGGACTGTTGTCGACGCTCAACAGAAAGTTCAAACAAGCATTAAATTAGGTCGTCACTGAGCATAAAATTTCAGTAATTGGAACCGTATTCGAAATGAAAGTTTTTGTAACCCTTAGAATTTAAGTGAGTTTTTTAAATTTTATCTTTAATACGTGTATTTATTATTTACGTACGTTGTATTCGAAGTGAATTATTAAAGCGAAAAAGATTAAAAAATAGAGCGAAAAACAAAAGAGAAAAGCTAAAAGATGAATTCTTTCTATTATTTATATTTATTATATTCGTCATTACCAAACTGTGATCAAACCGGAAGCACTCTATGCATCAGAAACGCTTAACCTTCAACATAGAACATTAAATCAACACTTAGAAGTTAAAGAACGGAAAATTATGAGAAAAATCCTTGGCCCTAAAATCAAGACTGCAATAAATTACCCGAAACCAAATGAGGAAATCTACAAACAAATTTCCAAAATTACAGATACAATAGAAATTCGAAGAATCCAATTTAAGGGACATATAGAAAGACTGGATCNGCTAACACACGAGATTCACACCTTTTTGAAAAATAAGACCACCAGGTCGAACTGGTACAAACAAACAGAAAGGGACCTCGAAGAATTAGAATCTCCAAATTTACAAGATCGTGAAATAATTAGATAAATTACTAAATCACAGTGTTTTGAGGAGGAAAAGAAAACTATTAAACAAAATACATGGTCTGAGCAACGAAAACAGATCCATTCGTTGCGTATGAGGGATTACTGGGCTAAAAAGAAGACCAATAAGTGTTGATTCCGCCTGGTTCTAAGTGACCCATTCGCGAAGAAAAAGTATATTTCTATTGCTGTAAAAAGTAAAATAATCTCAATTCATTATTTTTATATGTGTCGAGATTCTCTAGTTGTAAACATTCACATAACTTCATATCAATCAATTAGACTTAAAGACGGAAATATACGAAACATTTAAACGAAACAAAGTTAACCACAAGAGATAGATCTCCTTCGTCGTCGAACTCCGAAACATTCGAATTCTTCCCAGAAGCGGATGGTAGATTCTCTTTAAGTTGGGACCAGCGCTCCACGTTAGTCGAATCACAGAGATGTATAATTGATATCTATTCTAAATGTTTTAAAACAAAACAATGAATAATAATAATAAAGAAAAAAAGATTTAATTTGTATCTAACAGTTAATATAGTACAAACAATATTCAAGAACTCGCTTGACTTGTTGCATAAGAGCATGTCCAAACATGGCGGGCGAACACAACGGTTTCGTGATTTCAGGAAAAGTTACAGAACTTTCCCAAATGTCCAGTGACGTATAGATAAAAGTGATGTAAAAATACTACGAAAAATTTACTACAAATCGAAGTAAACTTCCATCACTTTCGTGAATTAAAAGTTGGTCGTTTTTGAAAATAAGTGTTCTCTCCATAAGTCGCAATGTATCACATCATCATTTATAATTACAATTAATAATAATAAAAAAAATAAATTTATTGTCAAAAAACAGTACAAACTGCGTATGACCACGTGGGGGGAAAAAAAACTAATTTACTCTCCGGAAGCAAGCAAGGGACCATCCCATCAATTCCGATCAAGGGCCCTAAGGCAGAGGCGGATTCAAAAATTTCAGCAAAAGTTCCTAGATAAGATAAAAAGTTAGCTGCGAGTTATAATACTAATAGAATGTCAATATGTTTGTAATTTTACGCAAAAAATTTACATGTACAAATTATTATCGAACTATAGATTATTCTGAGTATAGTGTTTAAAAATCATAAGAGTTGAAAAAAAACCACTAAATTCACGATTTATTGTTACAATAAACATGCCCCTAGACAAAGCCTAGAGAACCTGTACAATAAATCTGCCTCTACCCGAAGGAAAAACGGAGAAAAACCCGGGCCAGGATGGTGAGGTATGTTTTTCTAACGTTGAAATCACGATAAGTACATGTTACTCTGTTTATTTATGCCGATTTAAGATATTTTAGTGATTTAATTCTACCTACGCTAGTACTACCTCAATGAGCGATCTTGAAACTTCGCCGGAACCTACCTCATTGGCAGCTGGGGTGTGATGAGGCGCGGGNGGAACCTACCTCATTGGCAGCTGGGGTGTGATGAGGCGCGGGGAGTCGTTGCGGCGGCGGGGAGCGCGAAGGACTCGTGTACAAAGCAGCGGGGCCGAGAAGACCGTCGTCGTGCGCGTGAGGTGTGTCTGAGGGCAACGGAGGGCTTGGCGGTATTCGTGAATACGCCGTCCCTGCGGCGGGTCGGACCTCCTGCGAAAAGAGAATTACGAAGTACATTACAATTACATAGACACACTGAATACGGACATACAAGGCAATGAAGAGTTAAATCACCTTCGGCGAATATGTACACTACTGGTAACATAAAAGGACCCATTTATTTTTCTAAGTCCCACACTCTGACCAGTTTTGGATCTGTTAGGTTTGCAACACCTCCCTCCTCTTGCTTTGCCTTCGACAGGGGAAGTTTCGTTCGACCAATCGTAGGTCTATTTGAAACGGCGACTCTAAACAGGTTCTCTAGGCTGTCTAGGGGCGTGTTTATTGTAACAATAAATCGTGAATTTAGTGTTTTTTTTTTCAACTCTTATGATTTTTAAACACTATACTCAGAATAATCTATAGTTCGATAATAACTTGTACATGTAATTTTTTGCGTAAAATTACAAACATATTGACATTCTATTAGTATTATAACTCGCAGCTAACTTTTTATCTTATCTAGGAACTTTTGCTGAAATTTTTGAATCCGCCTCTGCCTTAGGGCCCTTGATCGGAATTGATGGGATGGTCCCTTGCTTGCTTCCGGAGAGTAAATTAGTTTATTGTCCTCCACGTGGTCATACGCAGTTTGTACTGTTTTTTGACAATAAATTTATTTATTTATTTATTATTTGGAAGACATCGTGCGGCGAGTAAATCATAACTAGATAAAATGTTTCATTACACCGCTATTAAAAAAATATTTTGTATTTTTTTATTATACACATTTTGGACTTCTATAACAAAAATATTCTGTATTTTTTTGACTTCAATGTTATCAGTAGTGTACGCTGCGTTTGAGAGGTTCATACAAAACTGTGTCAAATGATGCACCACGTGTAATTATGGGCGTGGACTTGGAATTGCAGAAGTGGGCACTACAGTTTAGAATGCGGAGAGAGGGAAGAATAACGCTAGATGGGAAGGAAGCGCGAATAACTGAGAAAGGTTGGAAACGCCGGATAACAGACATATTGCTAGAAGTATTGCAAATACGATGGAATAATTCGCAGAAGGACCGAAATACTTACAGATTTATTGAGAATGTGCAATATGCAAAGAAAAACAAGAAGTGGTTTATACCGAGTTATAGGATGATACAAGTGTTAACAGTACATACTGACATGAAAAAGTATTTAGAGAGTTTTAAAATAGTGAGATCAGGAGAGAGTATATGTGGTGATGGTGAATAGTCAGTCGACCACATTATGGGATTGTGAGTTGTATGGGGTAGAGAGAATTAGTGATTGAATGAAGATAACATATTCCTTCGATTCGTAACTACGGACATTTAATAGACAGTAAAGAGAAATTCAACATCATCGAGGAGTTTGTTAACGGATTATAAAGGAAGGATTAAAGAAGGTTGGGTGATGACGAGGTGTTGTTTGGAAACGATTTGAAGAATGAAAACAAAAAGAAAAATGCCATGGAATGTCTGACGATGAATACATGGTGTACATAACCTAGAATACGCTCTTATGATTTACTGCGAGAATAGTTCTAAATAGACTTCAACGTGTGCTATTAATAACATTTTGTATTGAATTATTCGTGGTTTAAATGAATAAATATTGAATAGGGACAAGTTATGGACCTTAATTGAGAACTAGGAGAAGTTTGATATTTTCATGAATATGTGCTGAAGATAACAGAAATGGTGGACGATTTGCGCATCAGTAGGGACGGGGAACACCACAATGGTGGCGAAATACGCGTACGAGAGATTGAACAAGAATAGATCAACAAAGATGAGAAGCCTTGTTTTGCTTATGCTACAAGGTGGCCAAGAGGTCGAAGTCAATGGAAAAAAACGTACATTAGGAGCGTATTAAGAATCCCGTATCGGATCAAAGGTTAATAACTAAACAAAATAATTTTCTGTTGTAATTTATTAAAAAGATCTGGAGTATGTCCCACTCAACTTTCCAATTACAATTCATAACAGAAACTCATGGTACTAAACACTCTTCATAGCATTAATAATTTAAGAAGAAAGAAAAAAAACCTTCAAAAAAGAAATAATAATATACTATAATTATTAAACAAGATGACATATTTTAAAGATCAATCGTTTCAAAATATTTATCATCACATTACATGATAAACTCCTAAACATCATAATTACACATTCAAGTATATATTGCATGAATTATCTTCCTTATTAAACTCTTTGCAATACTGNGCGTAATAAATTTTCGCTGTATCTCGAATACGGTGCGACGTACAGGAATGCGGTTTAGCAATATATACGCAGAATTAACTGACCAATCAAAATGCTTCTATGCACATTTTCAAAATTTTGAATTCTAAGAAACTGGAAGTGGAGCGCGGTGTGTAAATGAAGTCGTCCAGAAATACGCTTCTATTCCCAATGCATTCAAAGTCAAATCTCAAGTTTGGTTTCAATGCGAGAATTAATTCGTGAGTTATTCGTGAACAATATTCTTAACATGCATACATTCATACATACATATTCACTCACACACATGCGACATTGGACATCGCCAAAGTTTGAAAACAGACTCATCTAGAAGACAATTCGCAAAGATCCGAAGAGATCTCAAATTTATTTTGGGTCGATTACAATACTTTCCTTACACACTCCGTGAAACTGGAAACTAAAATACGACGATAAAATGAGGGAAAAATTTTAGATCGATCACCTCAGCAATGTTTTTCGGGAAAATTTGAAAACACTTTTAAAATTAGCCGTATAATTAAATTATAATTATTTGTCAGTGAAATACGTGCGTGTACTTGCACAAAAATTAAATAGTACGTTTAAAGGGACCTGTTGTTACCTTCATTCGAAACTAACCTGTTGTTACCTTCATTTCGAGAATGAACAAAATGTATTGAGTATGTTGGAACAGTGAGTCATACTTACGCACAAAATAAAAGCATATGGGCGCAGTTACATTCAATATTATCTATGTTCAATCCCTTTGCATCTTTTTTGGGTCATTCCACGTCAACTCAACTAACGGGTGTGGCAAAAAACGGGACGCGCCGCCCGCCAATAATTACATAACTCAAAAACCAAAATTGATAAAGATAAAAACAATTCGGGTTTGAACAGTTAAGACATGTAGTTATGTCTTAACCAACGCCAATTAAAAATAAAAATTGTCGAGCAACAAATTAATTATTTATTGGTTGATTTGATGTGGAATGACCCTCTTTGGAACGAGCAAGAGTATTTTAATAGTAAGAGTTAGAATAATTAAAATTAAGTTTTCTTTCACGTATCATAACTTTGTCCCAATATTTGAGAGACACCATACTTAGTAAAACTTAAAAAAAAGCCCACAGAGGGGAAAGAATCTTTAATACGTGACGATGTTCATAGAACCTCTTTAATTCTGATGTTAGTTAACCCACGTTCGGCTAAATAGACAGGCCTGAGCGCGAAACGGTATGACGACGTCACGAAAGCCTTGCTGAATCAACGCCATCTGGACTGGCTAGTGTTGGCTGACAGTCACTGACTGGTAGTTGTTATGTAGTCCAGATGGCATTGATTCCGCGTGGCTTTGATCTCGTCGTGTCGAGTGACGCCCAGACCACTTCTATGTAATAACTTTCGGTCAGGTGGAAATGGCGACGAGTCGCGAATCGAACCCGGGACTCATGCATTGATCGCAGGGGTGTTAACCACTGCACCACCCGTTCACCTTCCAGAAGTGTACACCATTTCCACACAGACCTAAACACCGGAAGATCTGAGACACATCCCCAAACAAGAGATAAGTTTAAGTAAGGAGATTTAGGTCTGGCAGGAAATGGTGTACAGTTGTGGAAGGCGAACGGGTAGTGGTTAATACCCCTGCGATCAAACAGAAGTTCCGGGTTCGATTCCCGACTCGTCGCCATTTTCACCTGACCGAAAGTTTAACACATATCTTCTCCTCGTGTAGGGTACACGGAAGAAATATATGCCACTTCTATGTAGATAGCCTTACCGGCTGGTACGTGCGGACAGGCGTAAGTGGCGGCAGCGAAGGTGGCGGCGGCGGTGGTGGCGGTGCAGCTGGACCCCGTTCCACCGTCGACGCCCGCTCGTCGTAGCTGCTCACATCCAAAGCGTCTGAGAGATGCAGCGTGCGATTCAGACCCGGACGCTCCCAAGCTGCGTAGCTCACGTTGAGTTGCTGCTGCGCGTTGAGTTGCTGGCCGTGCGCCTCCTGCTGCTGTTGCTTCTCCAGCTGCTGCTGGGCAGAGAGCGCTGGGTTGGCGATGGGCACGAAGCCGCCTGACTCGGGCAGCATGGGCAGAAAGCCGCCCGTAAGCTCCGGCTCGGACACGGTGGGTGGCGGGCGCGGATGAGTGGGTCGCAGAGCGGGCGGACGTCGGCCACGGGCCACCATCTCCACTTTGCCCCGGTTGCCCACGAACGGCACCTAGGGACGAGGTACGCTAACGCTGTATCGATACACACGATGTATCGCCGGACTTTAGTACCAATGTGCAATGATATAGACGTGTGAACAGACCGCTTTCAGAGTTTCCCTTCACACTAAGCGAGAATTGGCTTCTGAAGACCCCAGGTGGTGATTCGCGTGCAGTTATCATAGCGAGTGGTGATAGTAAATGAAAGTTGGTGAGATGGAATATGTGAGGTGATCATCTACCGGGTGATTATAATTAAAGTTTATACTTTTTAGATCTGCGTAAAGGCTGTTCTGATGGACCTATTTCGTTGAAACTAGGAAAATACGTCACATTGACCATGGGGAAAAGAAATCTGCAATAAAAAATAGCTTTCGACCTCCAGGTGAGAAGGAGGCACATACAAGACTAAAATAGACAAATTTGAAACAAAATTATATTACTCACACATTTGTTCAATATGCATTCCATTTGCGTCTATCATACGTTCAAAGCGTGTTATAGCGTCAATAGTAGCATGAAGTGTTTCTAGATCGAAATTTGAACTCTTTTTTATTCCAGATTTCTTTTCTTTATGGTCTAAGTAACGTATTTACGAAATTTCAACGAAATTCATCCTTCAGGAAGGGGTCTACGTAGGTCTAAACGGGGTAACTTTAATTATCACCACGCGGTACTTCAACAGAACTGCGTGCAACTACAAGAAAATACCGAAAAGGATCGTCAGACGAATAAAGTATCCGTGACATTGATATGCAGAGTTGCTGATAGTAACAGTTTAATGATAAGGTTGCGCAGTGGAAACTGATGTGAATGACGTCACAATGTATAGGAAGGAGTTGAGGCGTAAAGGAGATAAGGGCAGTAGCGGATCTAGAATGATTATGAGTGAATGTTGTGGTGGAATGATAGGCAGGGGAAACGGAAGGATGCCGCTCCCTCCACCACCTCCGATTCTACTTGGATCGGACCGGGTTCGAACCAGCGTCCCCAGAGGTAAAAAGGCGAGCGCGTTAGACACTACGCCACTATAACTAGAGAAATATTCGTTTAACTGGTGATATCAGATACCTTATTTATATCAGATTCCTCGCTCGAAATAGTCTGTAGTGCAACAAGTATCCCAGTATGACGAGTATTAAAATTATTAAATAAACTTCAGTGACATAATAAGATTTTAAACATACATCAAATTTTATCTCTCTTTCAGATTTTTTTATTATAATTATTACGAGTAACGGGAAGGTACATGCGCACATTATAGTGTTTTCAGTTCATCCATTTAGTAAAATATTTACGAGACCCAATCATCTTCCTTAGTTATTTCATTCTACATACTGATAAAATATGAAAATTTATTGACATAAAATTTTGGAAAAATACAGCAAACATTTCCTGATTGATTTCTATGCCAAAACATTTTCAGCAGATTGTTCAGCAGATTCAAGCTACACTTATCTGACAAATAATATTCAACAAGTGTCGTTGTGTTGAATTCCATTGGAGGTTAGCACTAACGATGTTAGAAGACAAGACCTTTTCATAGAGCGATCTTCTTTCACATCATGCTGCAACGTCTCCGGGCAGATACGAGTGGAATTTTGTTATATTTAGGTCCGTTTACAGTCTTAGTCTACGTTCTTCCATTACGAAATAACATCCATGTCTCGAATTTGTTTTGAATGGAATCATCGCTCAGAATACTTCAATTTGAAACTGATCCACTTCTTTGAATTGAAGGGGTGAGTGGATGATGTAGGTATGTAACATTCTTTTTCAAATTGAGTTATTGTCAGGGATGAAAAAGGTATGAGTTGACCTATTGTTTGGTACTTGAAACAACTCTGTAGGAGCCTTATTAAGCTAGATACTAGCGTAATGAAGGAGGTATGTGACAACAACAAAGTATATTATTGATGGAAGAAGAATGTATGTAACATAAATTACCACATACCTCCTCCTTCCTACAGTCATTTAATTTTAAGAAATATTTCGCTAGTGTGTAAAGGAGGAATGTAATGTAAAATATATATAATATGTTCTTATATACCATATACCACATAACTAAGGTGGTATGTACAATATATATTATATTTTTATTTTTTAAACTTCTCTTAAAACAAAAATTAATACTGAATAAAACTTTTACCATTAATACGAATAGTATATTTGAGTAAGAACTTAATAATAACAAAAAAGTACAGCAATGACAATTTTAAGGCTAAATATCTCAAAACACATTTGCTGTTACACATTCCCTCATCCACACACCCCTTCAATTAAGAGATCTTCTCAATACCTAAATTACAAACACATAGGACTCCTTACCAATCACATGGGTACCCTTCCTTCTCGTCATTCATCGAACCCATTTCCGCTATCACCAGAGAAGTCGAAGGTGGGACCGATCATTAAAATATTGCGTTGTCTGACCACACACACTCTTTGATCCCAGAGAAAGTGTATATGGAATGTCCTTCTTAATTAACCTTGATGTTAACGTCAACTTATATAGTCAACGCCTCACTCTCAAGCTTTGACTCGGTGGTAGACTCACAAATCAACTGAAGTGACATCAGTAGCTAAACGCTCAGATTAAAAGAAATCATATTATAATGTATTACCTAATTATTACATAATATTGAACGAAACAAGTTTGATGTAATTGTCAAACTTTAAACTAATTTGTTGTTCATAGTCTAATCAGTGATGAATTTTTAAGCGACAGTGAGTTGCAGGAACACACAGTAACCTGCTTCAAAAGTCATATCTGTGAGTCTGATCATTATAAGTAAATTTCACATGAGTAGAAATATTGAGCCATCCCTGTATTGGCTGCAGCACAAAATATTTTGATCCTCACCGGTTTATAATACTAACTTTCCTATAGGTGTGGCGTAAAGTCGAGCGCATGAACCAAAATGACACAATGTACCAAAACCTTGGCAACCTGGTGGAACAATTTGGTAAGGGGTAAGTTTCCCGTGACACTTATGGTTTGATACCCACAAAATGCACCATGAGGAGGAGCAGTGATGATGTGTGCGTACATTGAAGCGTGCTTGTACGTATGAGTGTGTGTCTGTATCTGTTTGTAAGTGAAAATGTGTTTGTGTACGTATGTGGATATACATACACATGTGCCTCATTTAGATTATTAATTTCTTAAATGTAATTTCTTTCTCGTTTCTTGTATACTAATTTTCTGAGTATTTTATTCCGTTTGTGTGTGTATTTTGTTGATATTTGGGAGAAGATTTGTTATTTAATTTCTTATTATCGTATTATGTATACTCTTATTATGTCTTATTTTCCATCAGCCACCGAGCATTGCTCACTGGCAAATTAATAAATTATTATTACTATTATAATTAAATACTCGTGTATTCGTATCGTGTGTTGTCCTCGTCGAAAGAAAGGACACATCATAATGAGATGCACATACAAATCCAGATCACTCGCATCACAATGCCAAAGAATAAAAGTCTTGATATTGGTGTGTGTTAGAATACTTGTGGTATTGAGACCCACTATTCACGATGAATCCGAATAAGAATACCCAAAACGACGAGGCAGGAGTGTACATGTATAGTCAAGGTTGTTCATTTATTTACCTCTGCAAGCCTGTTAGGATCCGTCTTTCTCGCTGAACCCCACAATGTCCCCAGACTGAGACTGGGCAGAGGGAAACCGAAGAAGGTGAGTCCAGATGCTGGAGGACGCGGTTGCTGCTGTCCTGGTTGCGGTGGGATGAGCACCGTCTTGTTAACAGTGTTCCCACCACCACGAGTGCTGCCCGCGTATATAGTGGGCGTATCACCGGGCACGAGGTGTGGGGAGAGGGTGCTGACGATGTTAGCTGCTGGAGTGACTGGACGTAGCGGAGGTGCGGACGTGGCTATCGCAACCAGTTGCTGGTGGTGGTCACCGGCGCCGGCCAACACTGCAGAGGGCTCGGTGGCGTTGTCGTCGTATTGGTACTCCACGTATTCGTCGTAGAAATACTCGGATTCCTCCGGGGATGGAGGGGAGCCGGAGGGAGCAGGAGTGCTGTCACGGACTTCCATCCAGGTGGAGAGCACTTGTGAGGATCCGAGTACTGGAACAAAAAAGAAAGAAAGAAAAATCAATATTTTGCTACGAAGATGTACGCTTTCGTGGCTGCAGTCAAAATATACTTGGGACATACAGAGTCCTATTAACCAGTACTACTAACGTTTCAAATGCAGAATACGACAGCATCTCAGGTACGTTTGACTCTTTTTCCTAGGAAGACTAAAGCAAAGAGACGAAAATATTGGCAGTTATGTCTACTAAGATGTAGTGTATCCAGGATGACCGAATATATAGTTATACAATATATGCAGAATTTGGAACGCGATGTAATGAATAACAATTAGACAAAGTATGTTATTTCCGTTATATTGATGATGGAGAGGATTGCATAAGGGACGAAAGGGTGAGCATAAGCTGAACGCATTATGAATTGATATCACCTATGGATAAACTGGATCAAAGATACGTTTACTAAATTATTTGTTATTGTTATTTCGTTGATGATTTTCTCTATCAATATTATATTTTTCGACCATAACTTATGGGTCCCTTGAAGAAACAGAGAAACAAACAAAAATTCCGCTTGAAAATATATTTTCTGGGGAAATCGACATTGTATGTTCTCAATGGCAATCCATGGCTTAGCTCATCGGTTGCAGAATACTATAACGACGGCGTTGAAGAACCCTTTCAACGATATGATAATTAATTAAAGGAAGTAGTTATGTAGAGAAATAACTGAGAGCTGTAGCTTTAAATTGAATACAATACGAAACTTCTATGTTGGCGTCATGTTAGTAACCAAACGGAACATACTTTACAAGTAGCCCTCGTATAATGGTTGGGTTAATATAAAAATGTTGGTTAAGTAAATAATTAAAAACTTACGACCTTCTATGGACGAATAAGATTTTTATTTTTTACCAAGAGCTCACTACGTTTAGACTTGGATTTGTTTTCGTCAGGTGATCAAGTAATAACAAATTGTGACAATAAACATAACAACAGGACAAATTGACATGATATAAACACAACATATGTTTACAAAGAAGCAGAAACACAAACATGTTATAATATTGTAATGTATAAACCAGCTAGTTTTTCAGTGTCTTTGCGTAAATGTAAACTGCCGTCTGTATTTTTTATAAGTATCATTTCTGATATACAACGTTTGTAATAATTGACTTATTTGTCCAAAATTAATGTATTTTCCCAATCCATTATTAACTACACTTTGTTCTACTGATTTTAAATTTCTTTTGTGTCTCTGGACTCTAGTTTCTAACCCTCTTTTCGTTTGACCTATGTGGGGTGAATATCCACCTGAAGTGGCTGCATCCGCTTCGCATCCCGGGGCTGGCGGTGGCTCCACTCGTCCGTTGGGACACTCATCACCCAGACCACCGCCGCCACTGCGGTCGCGCAGAAGTCGTCCGTCTGCGCAACGCGGTCCTTGCTCTTCGGGTAACAGCCACGAGCGCAGCCATCGCGTGCTGCACGCGCACGCCAGAGGGTTGCCTTCGACGCGCAGCTCGGCTTCACCCGCGCGCAGCCGCCGGAAGGAACGTTCGCGCAGCGACGACATCCTGTTGTTACGCAGTGACACCACGCGCAGTCGCGGCATGTGGTTGAAGGGACTGCCTTGCACGCTGCAGATGCGGTTGTCATCCATCTGCGCAGTCGGAGGTAAAAGAAGGCTTAGATATTACGGTAGGGGATGGTGGGGAATCATATATTTGCCATATACTAAGAAAATAGAGATAAGTTATTAGAGTAATTTTATAATCCTCCCTTTTCGTGGCGTAATTTATATTGTTATTAAGGTATTATTATCATGTTTTATTTGACGGTGGTAAGACGAAAGAGCAGGCCTGATGGATTGAATATAATCACAAAATAAAAGTTTATTATTATTATTATTGTTGTTTATGAAAATACTATGGATCTGAACAGGATTGGACGTAAGATTCAAATTCAGAGAAAGGAAAGGAGTTACCCAAATCTGGAAATGTGACATAACCTAATAGTTTGGATGCTACAAAGTTGGGATGTTTAAAATTTAAAGTTGGGATGTGATACAAAATATTTGTTTTTCCTTCCTCCTATTTTGGTTCTCACATCCAAGCCAGTTTTCTGATCGTATAAAACATAAAACCATTGTATTAAAAATATTATCTAATGTAGATACGTTCTTTAAATATGTTATTGGTTGTCCTGAACAATCCGCGTCTCAGAACAGACAGAACTGTCAACGTTCCGGGCATTCTGCTTGAGACTTCTTCTAGACAATGTTAGTGTCGATCAGTCCGGACAACCAAACAAATATTGATTCCGGCTTCGGAAGTTTTCGTTTACACGCTTCTTTAAATATATTTGGTTCTTCATTAATCAACAATGTCTTCCATAAACATAACGCATCTCAGTTACAGGATCCCAATACGTTAATTTCATTTTCTTATTTTAATTTGTATTCCGGAAAGGATACTGGTGCTTTAAACAGTCAATTTTTAGGTCTCATTTAAATTATAATATCGAGTCGTACATAATGTATTTCTTATCAGTGCCTAATCATTTTAATGCTGTTGGCGATGTGAATTTAATAAAAAATATATCGTGTAAAATAATACTATTTAATTCAGTACGTCGTAAGATAATTATCACATTAATGTCAATTATACTGAGGAGAAAATGAACCAAAATAATTTAGTTCAATCAAGGCTCATACATTATTCTTAATTACATATGATTTTCTAATTAAATAAAATATATAAACACATTTGAAAATGAAATTCAAAATAGTTTACATCTGTACATCATTAAAAAAAAGGAAGACAAAATATTTCGTTTTGAACGAGAGTATGTAAATAAAATGTAATGTTTTTACTCGACTTTGATATTTCGTGCATTGTGTGAACTAAAGTTGAATTAAATTAGGAAGACTGTCGCCCGGCCAGTGGATGGGGGAGCGAGAGGCTCGTAAAGGGCCTCCCCCAATCAATGACGAGCAGGTTGTCAAAGTAACAGCTCTGATTTGACTCATTTCTCGTTGCGAGTGCCAGTGACTGAGCGACTAAGCGAGTCAGACAGCAAAGTGGCAACATTGACCCTCCTGACCCTCACAGCTCGATCTGCCCATCATATTCCCAATTTAATTCTACTATTGGAGTATCAGAAACACTCACCCGTAGTTCGACGAGCCAATCCACACCTTGCAATGCACCGGGAGCCACTCTTGCCAGGCGGTTGTGGGACAGGTCCAATACTTCGAGGGAGCGCATCCCACGCAATCCTACACGCTCCAGGGATTCAAGGGCGTTGTGCGACAGGTTGAGCAGCAGCAATCGCGGTGCATCCTAGAGACACCAATCAAATGGAGCACGCGTCACCAACAGACAATTCATCACAGGACATCTCGAACAATTTTTCAAATTCACCGACAGCGGTGGTCTAGTCGTAGCGTCTTCGCTTCCACGATCTCGCTGAGCGGTAGAGCGGCAGTTTAAATCCTGCTCGTCCGAATTAGGTGAGGTTTTCAGTTGGGGTTTCCCTCATCTACTCCAGGCAATATCGGTGCGGTACAGTAAGTTCCCCGGCAACCCAACATCTCACCTTCCTAATTCCCTTTCCCAAGTCCAACTGTTAGGTGGAAGAGCCTCAGTGCCTCATGGCCTGAACCTCCTTTTGCCAGAAAGCACTTAATTAATAAATAAGAATATCCCCCTCCCTCTCCTGAGGGACACATTATTTTTCTAATTTCTATCTCGGCAATGTTGAATTCACTTTCTTCAAATTCACGCACAAAGACAAAACCACCAATTTTATTTAATATATTGTGTTAAATATTTGTTCAAATAAAGTAGTGATGTACAGACTTTCCCTTTGTTTTTGGTACTTAAAATAATAAACATAAAATACACAATTATAAATTTATCAGCAACATTTAAACCTTCTCTAGTGTTCTCCACACGAAAGCAATTAAATTCTTATTGGTGTGATTTTTATCATTCATGTCATGCATCACATTATTTTCTTTCATTTTTCTGATTAAAACTTTAACATCCATCGGGTTGATTTTTGATTCATGACTAACGGGATAATATTCTGACAGTCTGAATCACTTAGGACCTGAATCATGTCAGATTGGATAGGGGGGGGCTTGATTGATCAGATGGTGGGAAGTGAGTCGACGTGTTTGAGTAAATCGAATGTGTTGAGTCAGATGCATCTTGATTCGGAATGATTCTGATTGATTCGGATTCGCTTCGTGTGAAGGGAGCATGGAATAGATTAGTTTGGAAGAGACTCTTGGAGACACGCTCCTATGCGAGTAGTTTATAATCCATTGTGCAGCTCCAAAATAACTAGCACATCCGCCTTAGCCCTGTGTCGTTGACTAGGGTCGAACCTTTCTGCCGATATCAGATTTGACGTTTTGTCCCGGTGAAGTGTCTCCAAAGATCTTTCTCCTTCTTACATCCAGAGCCGTACTGTCCAGGATAATGTGACAGGCAGTTTTTCCGAACTTCCCGCAAAGACAGCAGGTTTCGACGGCGTTGAGAAACCCTACCGTCTTAAGATATTTCAGGACATGGCCGTGATTAAGTACTGGCACTGTCCCAAGTTGTTCCCTGTTCATGTGAATAAGGGATGTCACTAGGGCAGGGCTGGATTTATTTATGAGGAATTTGCCCAACCGTTGACCTGACAGCAGCGTCCACAATCTATGCCGCGGTTCGGGCCGTTGTACGACGGACGCCACATGAAGATTTCTGTCCGAAGAAGGGTATCTTGAGAACTTTTTTCACAAGTGTGTCAACCTTTTCGTTCTCTTCTATGACTCGGTGTCCAGGTACCCATCTGAGCTCCACAGTTTTGGAGAGAGCAAGGGATGAAGGACTACATATTGTCCACGCAAGCCATAGAAAAGTAATGAGATGTAACCAATGTAGGGAAAGCGAGATGTTGTCATATGCCTTTTGCAGGGGGGTCTAGCGTAGTTCCACCCATATCCGTAGTGTAGTGGCATGTAGTGGCACCCACACATAGACTACTTTAACCCGTGGTTGTACGCGATGCGTCTGGTGTGGACGGTTGCGTACGAATGTAAGATTTTGCTGACACGAGTAAAACGCCCACGGGACAGAACGAGTCGCCAAACTGCATTGGCTCCGCAACTTTCACGTGGTCCTTAGGCTCCTCTCTCATTTCTCTTCTTTGGTTGCAGGGAGTATAGGATATATATTCTGGTATTAGTTCTCTTACCTGGAAAGCGTGAGGCGCCATCTCCGCTATCTCGTTGTGCTGCAACTCTGCGCTCAGTAGCTGAGGCAAGTGCGTCGCCGCCCCCGCCGGCAGCGCGTGCAGTCGGTTGTGCGCGAGGCGAAGCGCGCGCAACTGAGGGAGGTTGCGCAGCGCCCCGGCAGCCACGTCGCGCACCTCGTTGCCCGACAGGTCCAGCAGCTGCAGATGCGGAAGGTCGGCGAAGGCGTCGGGCAGCAGCGCGCGCACTCGATTGCGTGTCAGTCGGAGCTCTGCGAGCGCCGGTGCGGAACGACGCAGCATAGCGGACGGAGGCGCGGCAGTGAGGAGGTTGTGCGACAGGTCGAGTACACGCAGAGCAGGGAGGGAACTAGCGCCGTCGCCTTCACTCGAAGGCAAAGGAAAGTCACGCAATGCGTTGCCTGATACGTCCAGCTCCTCCAGTTCACTGGGGACAGATGAAGAAAATATTTTGAATGAAAACAAAAATATACATAGGCTTCCGCGGCCGGAGTTAGTATGAACTTGTTTGTCCGGGACAAACAGCGTCTTAGTAGTTAGAACTAACAACATTTCGGGCATCATGCTGTGGTCTTCTTCAAGACAATGTCAGAGTCGTACAGACCTAAGTCGCTGTCGTACTCTTTCGTACTCCGCAGACGAAACGCAGACTCCGGCCGAAAGGTTGGTAATTTTATCTACTAAGACGCGGTTTGTCTCGGACAAACAAGTTCATAAAAATATATGTTGGAGTCATGAAATATGGAACTACTTCGCAGACACAATTTTCGTCTCGTGGTTCCGGTACGATGATACTTGGGTGAATTAATATACACACGTTGGAATGAACGGGACTAATGATTGACTGTCCATCATATCGACAAGGAAATAAACAACCGACTTCGAGCACGTCCTGTGTTCCCCATGGCTTCTCTATCATAAAGCCTCCGCTTATCCTGTCTGTCTACCAAACTCTACAATGTTGGCGTAACCACCAACGATGCTCTCTCTAGCTACCGTTGTCCCCCTCTATCCTAAGTGTCTTCCGTTAGCTGTCATACTTCGATCTCCCCAGATCGTCACCGAGTCTAATCGATATTTCCTCCATGTGACGCGCTCTACCAGTGTACGCAGATATTTCTACAAGGCGAAACTAAACTCCTATCCTATGACATGTCGACCAAGTCTATCAGTGTCTCAGAGTACCCATTCCTTGCCGAAATGAACTACGAAATCAGAAAAGTCATTATGAATCCAGGACATTTATATATTTCTTCCATGTAAATGTCAGTGTGGAAATGGTGTAAGATTGGAAGACGAACGGGTGATACAGTGCTCAACACCCCTGCGATCAAAGCAGAAGTCCCGGGTTCGATTCCCAACTAGTTGCCTTTTTCACCTGTCCTAAAATTATCACAAAACAAAATAGTTTTAAATTAGACACCCCACATTCTTTTCTTACGGGATTTTGATGTATTCTTCAGACTTTGTGTTCCTTCATTTGTATTATGTTGCGTCCAAATCTTTCGACATTCTTTTGCATGTATGTTTCCCCAACTTCTTTAGGTGTCCGTCCCTAACCACGGGTGTGCTTCCAAGATCCAATTTGCTGACTTGCCCAGACTGTACTTTTTGTAGAAACAGGGGAGTCATAACATCTCTCCCCAACTCTCCTGCAGCCCAATACTTCCACTTTTGTCAGACTGGCGTCGAGTGTCTATCAATTACGATCGGTTTTGTCCACGGTTTCTCTAATCTTCCGTGCACTACTTGCACGTTAATCTCGCTGGAAATCAACAATTAATGCATGGTATTTTTATTGTTTCATAAGCGTAGCACTTTTCTCCCTTCATATTTTGTAAGCTTTTAATATCAGACTTAGTTCTTTTCTATATCAGCAATTTTGTACCTGTATAAATAAATGTATATTTGCGGATATTTTTATGTGTTTATTATATTTTTTTCCGTGCGCCACTAATAACAATGAGTTTTTGTGTGTGACCAATTGAAGGTGAACTGATCTCGCTTCTCGAAAAGTTCACAGAAAGTCACGTTTCGTTTGCATCATATTTTCTCGTATTTCACTCAAGGATTGCATTTAAATAGCCCACATATTTGGTTAAGAAATATATTTCAAACTCTCTGATAATACAATTAAAATTAATATAATGCAAACACAATTTATGTTATTACATTACATGACAGCATAAGAACGCACATACTCGCAGAAATATTCAATTCACATTTATATGTAATATTGATGTTTCTTAATTCATTTGACCTATTTTATCTACAAAGACCTAATTGACCTACAACAATCATAACTACTTATAAGTTCCAATATAGTCTACATCATAAATCCATTCTTTTTCATAAATATAAATTCAAGTTTTTTAATAAACTTGTTTATACATTTTTCGAGTTATGTCGGTATTAGTATGTAGAAAAATATTTGAACAATTGTTCACAATTTTTTGAAGATATCATCTGATGTCTAACTGTACAGGATTCTTTACTTTCAGTTCTGTCACCAAGAAATTTGTATTGATTATCTTCAGTAATGATATTTGAAATACATTCATTGAAATCTATTGCGGGTTTTTCCTGATGTTGTCGAATCATTCAATAATTCTGTGAATCATTTTTAAGAATATTTCGCGATTTCTTAATTCGAAGTCTCGTTGGGCTTTAGATTTTAAATGATATAGATAAATTAAAAAGCAATGGAGGTAACGACCATGAGTTATGGTAAACGTTAAGTACACGGCATGAAAATGTATTGAAAATGTTGGGCTTTAGATTTTAATCTGTCAGTTTATATGTTGTACAATTTTATCCCTGCAAGGTAGTACTAGCGTAGGTAGAATTAAATCACTAAAATATCTGATATCGGCATAAATAAACAGAGTATTACGTTCTTATTGTGATTTCAACATGAAAAACGCACCTCACAAGCCATTTAAATGAAATAATTGCAATTATAATTGATGGGGTAATACGTTGTGTCTTATGGAAGTTGATAAATGGCATACTTTGTAAAAGTGTTACCAGATTAATAATTGTTATTAGGTATAATTGTTATTATTATTAATATTATAATTGTTACTGTTATTNCCAGATTAATAATTGTTATTAGGTATAATTGTTATTATTATTAATATTATAATTGTTACTGTTATTAATAATACCAGATTGTTAATTATTTACTTTATGTACTTAAAAATTGTGTAGTAAAACCATAATTTTTAAACAAAAATTAACCCCGGTGAGCCTGCCCCCCTCTTGATTACGGTCTGGATCCGCCACTGCTCATCTCGAAAGAAACTGACTCACCTCGCGCTTCCAAACACATCAGGCACCACTTCGGCCAACTGATTGTGGCTGAGGTCGAGAGTCCGCAGTTCTTCCGCGCTGCGCAGGAGTCCCAGAGGCAGCTCCGCCAATCGGTTGTTCCGCAGACTCAAGTGGCGCAACGCGGATTGGTCACGCAACGCTCGCGGCTCCGCTGCCTCCAAGCGGTTGTCCGCCAGGTCCAGGAGCTGAAGGCGCGGCAGGCTGGCGAGCGCACCCACCTCCAAGTGCTTCAACGCATTGCCTCGCAGATGCAGGGTTCGCAAGGCAGGCATTCCCTGCAGGGCACCCGCCGGTAGACGTGCCAGGCCGTTGTCGGAGAGATCCAGGAGGCGGAGCGAAGGCAGAGATGCAGGAGGAGACATTGGTAGAGACGTGATCTGATGGCAGGAATAACTTACAAATTAAAGACTGACCTTCTTTAATTCGTCACGCTTAGGACTTGAGGCGTGTCGCATTAGCGATTTTTCCGAATTATAGAGATTTTCTAAAATCAGGGTTTAACGAAGAGTGAACGAGTTAAATACATATTGTTCATTGTATCTGTATTATATATTTATCATTTATCTTAAAGACGAAAAACTTAATGATATAGATAAATTAAAAAGCAATGGAGGTAACGACCATGAGTTATAGTAAACGTTAAGTACACAGCATGAAAATGTATTGAAAACCGGATTTCTAAAAACGGTCTTTCCAAAGACTCAGGATTATAGTATGTCGAACTAAAGAGGTTTCAAAGTATACAAGTCATATAGTATAATAAACACTCTTAGGGTGTTTCATGAACTCAAAGTGTAAATAAATAATTAGATCAACGTGTTGTCCTTCACTCAACGGTTTCAATGTCCGGCGCTTTCTAGCACATTAAAAACAGAAAATCCCCCGATATTGCCCCATGAGGAGAGAATTGGATCGCGTGTAACAACAATGCATTGTTGTCGGTGCCTAACGAACGAATTGATTGAATACAATAAAATGAAAAAAATTAACAATAAAACGACATGTAATATCATTATGTGTTAATAAAAGTTTGGCCAAATTGTTTTTCCCAGCCAAAATAAAAATTTTATTTTTAATTATGACTATTGATCTCAAAAAATTATGTTGATTGAGAATTTCTAGTTTTCAAATAAAAAAATCGATAATAAAATAATCACACTTCATAAAAATATTATTCGTTGTGTTCTTAGACCTATGTTTCCTTCACTGCTGATGATAGCAAATGTTAATAAAGGTGAATACAACTCCATAATAGAGGACGAGAACAGATGAAAATTATTGAAAAAGAGAAATAATGCGATTTATCGTGAGGTGTTAAATTGTAAAAAATGTGCTGTAAAAAAATGTACACGAAAATACCAATTTTCTTTTATATATAAGTATAGAGAAAGAATAAAGAAATCGGTTTAAAATAATCAGAATTGCATATGGTGTCGAGGTCAAAAATGTGAAATATTAATCGAAAAGTTTTTAATGCTTTTTTACTCATTCTTTTTCAACGTCCAAATTGATTCCCTTGCCTACTTTTTCAAATGAACCTATCTGAGGGATCAAATCGGTCTCAGCATGACGCTGAACACCTCTCCTCCTCTTTGTGCTAAGGGTAATAAATTGCGAAGCTCCCACCTCGTCCCCCGTTCACCCTATGGGCAATTATTATTAATTGATGATTAAGCGATGAAAGTTAATACAGTGGGTTGTGTCAATTTCACTAACATTTCTCCCAAGCTTTTCGAGATTATATTAGCTGTTACAAAAACGTAATCATTATTCGGCATTGCACATTGTCCCAGTTCCATATCTCATTTCCAAGTCAAATAATGGTAATACGAGGATCGCATGTAGGAAGAGAAAAGCGAATCAGCATTTACGCGGTTCCGTAACCAATGATGTTGCGAAACGGTCTATTGTTAACCATGACCTTAAAACTTCTTCGTAAAAAAATCTTTAGAAAGAGAAATGCATGAAGAATATCTAGTACTACTTAGATGCACATATATCATTACCTTAGTTAAATAATTACCGGTCCAGTATGGAAGATTAGAATATTATATATGTGAGAGAAGAAACAGAATAGTGAATTCTGTCATCCTCAAAATTGATCGTGAATGTGAAGTATCTAAGTATTTTAGGATTCGTTGCTTGTAGAAACACACAACGTAAAAATCTACTAATTCTCTTCATATTATATCGTGCATATTTTAACGTGATGGCTTAGCTTATTTGGTGATAGTGGATTCCAATCAAAGTACTTGTTCTCTTGAATTCATGTGGCACCACCTCGGTAATGGGATATCTTAGAATTGTGTCTGAAATTTTCTTCATTTGTCTATTTCAGGCGAGAAAAATGTCACACAGTAATGAAAAATTAACAGTAAACTTTATTTTAATTTAAAACGGAGAATGGTTTCAACCGATGGTCTGTTACAGCTCGCACTCGCTTTGGCTCTAAAGAATTGGAAGTAATCGTCAATAGCGCATTGAGAGCGTCTTCGTCGATCAACACGAAATTTTTAGAGATGATAGGAAGATGAGTTTTGTACTTAGAAAACAAATGGGTAAACGCTCAAGCACTAACAAAAACTATACAAAATAATGTGCACATAATAACACAATGCAAATCATATTTCAAATGACAAAAAAATAGAAAAAAATGCATTTAGATCCACTAATTGAGGGACAGCTTTTCTTTCTTTGGCAAAGACTATACCTCCGACAAGTTCTGTCATTGCAAACTCAACAGCCAGGTGAACCGGGACCCGAACACGGGACCTTCCTGCTATGGACGCAGGTGTGCTATCCACTGCGCCACCCGCCTCGATTCCCAAGTCCGTACGCAACTTCCACCTGGTCTGATCCGGTAAACCTGGGTCACATCTCCCTTCAGGGGAATAAGTGACCACAGGCGGCTCGAATGCTGGTAGCTCTTAAGTCCGGTTTTCGCGTACCTACTAGACGAATGCATATTTTAACTCACGACTTAATTCACAATACTCCTCCTCCACGAGTAGGTACTCGGAAGTTATGAGTTAAAAAATTTCGTCATTGGCGTTTTCTCTCGTCCACATTCTCTCACACCGTTCCGTCTTTCCGCATCTCATTACTCACCTGGTTGCGTGGCAGACGTAGTTGCTCCACGCCGCGTGGTAGGCCGGGCACCAGCGCGCGTAATCTGTTCCAACCGAGGTCCACTTCGTAAAGCGAGGCGAGAGGGCTGAAGGTCGCTGGATGCACGGAGGCTAGGGCGTTGCCTGACAGGTTCAGGGTCTCCAGGGCTGGAGTGGCGAGAAACGCTCCGGGATCCAATTCGGATACCGCGTTCCCTGAGGCGTCGAGTCGCCGAAGAGAAGGCAGTTGTCCCAATAGGCGAGCGTCCAGATGTCGGATGCGGTTATTTGCCAAGTCCAATCCCTGTACATCAGATTCCTTTGTTAGAGAGATAACTTCGCAAATGTTCCAACTGTCAACGATAATACGCAGTGTGGGTCCGTGGGCAAATACTGTGCTCGCGGAGAAAGTAGGGTTACGAGATGTAACCAATGGAGCGGAAGCGCGGTGTTGTCATATGTATGTCTGATTGGCGCAACGTAGCTTCACCCACTCCATACAGCATGTTCCGACGACCATGCAAAGGCTGCTATAACCCATGGAAAATCTCACTTCCGGCAGTCTCAGGCAGGCCAAAGGTTAGAGAACAGGTCTTATGTCCGTCACAGTTGGCATATCAATTACTGCTGCTTCCACGAATTGTCTGACGAAAGCGGCGGCATCCGAACGTACCCTCACTAAGAATCTGCTGACATAAGTAAAACGCCCACGTGTCCAACAGCGATGACAGAGTTTGAAATCTCACAATACTGACATTGGCTCAAAGAATTTCACGTGGTCTTCAGACTACTCCCTCACTCATTTTCTTTCGCTGCGGGTACTGTAAGAACAGGTAGAATAGTCAAGCTCAAATCGTACTGGGAGGACGTCCAAATTGACTCCAAGGCGCACGCAGACTGCTGCAAAATCAGTATGGCGTGTATCGCGAGGGTCAATCTCACCGCGTTGAGATCGTTCCTCCTTGTGCCGAGGTTGCAAACATCATGGGGCTCTATACTCAGTGAATCCAAAGGATCTACTCAGAATTCTTAGAGGGATTCACCTTTTGAAGACAAGTTTCAAACTGTATTCAACAGTGGATCGAAAGAAGGATGAAGTAAGGACTGGACGACGTAAGTCGATAGCTTAATTAATGTCTTCTACAATAATCGGTGTTGTCACGAGTGATTAATCAACTCAGAAAAATTATTGAAGAAAGGACTAGAAATTACGAGATGTTATTGATTTTGCATTGACGAGATTCCAAAGGAACGAGTAGTTTAAAATTTCGTTTTGAAAGGGGGGAATGGAGGTGGAATGATATTTTTTTAATTTTTACATTCTAACGAACCAATACAATTTTGTTTTTTGTATGTGAATGTACAATTTTTCTCTCCATTAAATTATAATGAAAGTTTAACCTAACACAAGAAAACTCTCGGACAATGTCGGGTAACTTCAACTAGTATCTAAATAATTTGGGGAAAATATTGGATAGATATGGAAAGAAAACCGTTAGGAAATCATGAGTACATAAACCTTGATGTGAGAAGGGAGGGAATCACGCTTCGCTATTATCTTTCGTGTCTTCTTTACCTTGAGCGCAGGTAAGTCCCACCACGGCATGTCACGAGGGTCATCATCCGTGAGGGAATTGTTTCGCAGACGCAGCTCTCGTAACGCAGGGAACGCTGTGAACGCGCGTCGACCAACACGTCGCAAGCCGTTGTGATCCAGTTGCAGTTGTTCCAAGTGCGCGTGGCCGCCACGAAGTGATCCAGATGGCAGGGACCGGAACATGTTCGCGCTCGCATCCAGGAAGCGCAGGCGCGGCAATGCAGCCAACACAGCACGGAGCTCCTCGGGATGCGTCAGAGCATTGGCTCGCAATCGCAGGTCCTGTAACACGAAATCGTCATCTCCCCCATCACCGTTGCATTCACAAAACGAGCTAAAAAGCATAATCGGGAAGCATTTCGTTACCGAGCAATAGAGTCACTAGTCGATGAATATCGTCCACATTTACACTGAACATAATACAACGCCGTGTCTCATTTCCCATGCGGTATTAATTTACTAACCCATCTCTCCTAACTCAATAACCTGTAGACCTGTATAGTTGTTGGTATACCCATCAAACTATAGTAAAAGTCTACGCTCCTTTACCATAATTCCTAGCCTAGTCCGCATCATGAAGATACGCCATTTAGCAAGTTATAATTCCGTACCGTTTGTACCAAAGACGAAAGCATAACAGGTGCCTGTTTTAAAAGTCACGATCCGGAAAAGAAAAATTGAGGACGTAAAAACATGAACTTACATTTTTTTTCCTCCTCATATCATATTTTCATAACACTCTTTAACGCCAACCAATTTTCAATTAAAACTTCAAGAACTTATAATTCGACAGACATTTTAATATCTATTTTCGTTGGTTGTGATTCATTGTTGCATTTTTGAGAGATTCCCACAAAAACATCCCTTCGGGGGAAATGCGTTGTCATACCTCGTTACATTCAGATGATCCTGTGATTGATTAAAGCGTTGAAATGATAGGGAATAATATTTGCTTCTTCCAAAAATGGTACTTTCAATCTTGCCAAAGTACAACGTCAAAGTTATAATCTGTTCTAGAAGGTCTTTTTTAATTAAACAAAATCATTATGTTCTTTCATTGTACGTCAAAATTTGTATTGTAGATTTGCAGGTTCTTGTGTTCTTCCCCATTCTTCGTTTCTAAATGGCATCACTATACGATCTATGAACCTTGTGGATGGAGTTTCACTCTGAACTAAAATAATAAATGTATAGAACGAGATAACTTGATGCGGTAAATCAAGAGGCAGCACTTTTAGAGAAATACTGCAAAACTTCATGACGTGAACTCTGTTAAATCATTTTTAGTTTCACACAGCATACAGCTCCCCGAAACAATTAGGTTTTTACTCATTATTTTTATACAAAACTTTTTATTTATATCAGACTATTATTTGTGCCACTTCCGAAGAAACCACAGTCAAATAATTTATTGAGGAAGAGCGAAGTCCGTACGGGGAGAGAGTAATAGCATACAGATTCAAGGGTGCGTGAGAGAGCTGGCACTGAGGTGAAGCTCCTGACTGGAGAGCAAGGTTAGCGATCGGGGCTCGGAGAAAGGAGAGGAACTGGTCTTTCATAAGATGATGCGAGGAGACAGGACGTTCGAGATTCTGCAAGCAAAAACAGAGTAATCGTTAATGTTCATTCTACATGAGTTGACTGAATTACCGTAGGAGAATTATTTAATGATATTTTAAAATCAAAATTAGATAGAAAACTATCCAGGAAAATTGATATTCCGTCAAAATATTTTCCTTTCATTAGTTTATATTCTACATTATAGAAATCAACCTCCATACATAATTTTATCACTTGATGGTTGACCCAAAAAAGAAACAACTATAAGATAAAATACATTATTTCAATAAAGTAGTATGAATTGTAAACATCTAAATCAGGAATTTAAAACTGTAGAAGAGCGAGTCGAAAAAATTTCTCCCAATTCCGAGTAAGAACACAAACTATGCTATTCGACCTTGTGTTTTAATGAGAAAGAAGTGAATTATTACTGGAATTCTTCGTGATTAGAGCTCCGAGTATCATACATTAACTTGACAATTCTTCCTCACGGACATTTGCACAACTTTCCCAAATATTTTTATCAAATGATTCAGTGACGTGAAGAGGAAGAATGACACGGTGATCCGAATGACTTATGTAAAAGGAAGAGTCACTAAAGACATAATTAGATACTAAAAAAGAGTAACTTAACAGAACACACAAAAGTAGTAGTACACACGGGGGACAAAAGTATACACGGGAGAGACGGGGCGATACGCAGTAACCCCAGATCCAACAGAAATGTTTGAACCGACCCAAAGAATGAGAATATTTTCTTAAATTTTACGTTTCATCTTTAAACTATCTCGTAACTTTGCATGTATTCATGAAGATCCTCTGGAAATCTATCATACACGATCAGTCAATATGAGCTTTACTCCTCATACATTGTGTCTTCTTCAACGAAAGAGGAATGAACCATGCCACTGAACACTGTAGAGAGTCGATTGTCCGAAGTGATCAAGTCAGGGATGGTTTGGACATTAAAAATTCGAATAATCAACATTAAAAACGAAAGATATCATACAACCAAACACGTTTGTACAAGAAGCAACTTTGTGTATTTGCACGTACCATGACGCTTCCGTCATAGACTTTTACGGAAACGAATAATTTGAGATAAAATACTCCTCTTAAATACGTCGAAGATGAGATTAGTTGTTGACTGGTTAAATACGTTCTGGAAATGGACACATGATCATCGCGCGCGATTGATTTAGTCACTTTTCTTCTTCAAGATGCGCGTTCCGATAATTGAACGTTCGGATAATTGAATTTCGGATAATCGACGCGTTAATGCAATAGAATGACCGTAAAGGTTACCTGTATGCCACTGTCGGAACGCAATAGGAATGCATCGGGATGCACTCTGCGCACGGCATTGGCGCTGAGGTCCAGCATCCGCAGTGCAGGCAAGCGATGAAAGGCGCCGCGTTCCACATCCGCTATTCGGTTACCTGCGCATACACAGAACACAGACATTATAGACACACGTGAACCAAAATAAGGATTTACAGTTCGTCATTTCTGATAAGGTGTGGACCCAGATCTTCTAGATCATAATACTGATTATAGTGTATAGAAGACCCTTCCATATCATGAATATTATGCAAAGCGTGCCCACAATGTGGAGATATCTGTGACGCTTCAAAAGCAATGTGAGAAGGTCGAGAACATAACGATCGTCTCTAGTATGATCAAGTAGGCCGTGGTCTAGACATATCGTCTCCATTTATTGTGTTTGGAATTTGCGTGAGCTCTTTCAATACAATGTACAACACTGTCCTCGAAAACTGATAGAACGCGAACTTTCTTTCAAATTGGTGCTTTCCAAAGTGATCACAAAAATGTAGATTTAGCTACTGCTATAATGAGAGACAATAGAGAATCTGTGGTGCTGTCCATGAGTTAGTTCCTGCGCTATGGGAGGGAAGGAGATAAGAGAAAGAGTAATACGCGCTGAAAGAACAGATTCAAATGAACCGTTTTTATTGTTTCAGGCGGATACGTGTTGAGAAGACGTTCCTAGACACTGCGTCAATTATATGTTGTTGTATTGTAAATATTAGAATTTTATTCTAATTCTTTACTGCTACGACAAAACGTGTATATATTACTTTTTTAACATATCTTTGTCTTCTTTGAGTATCTTTTGTAAATATGTTTATATCAATCTATTGTATGTATGCGTGTCCTGACTGTTGGTTTTCTGTGGCTACAACAGTGCTCAATGAATCGATAACTGCAATATTCTTAAAAGAAACTATACAACTAAATTAAATAATATTTAAAGTTTAAAATGAAGCTACTGAATAGTAAAAATATAACAAATAAATAAAATTATACTCATTAAAAGTACAAAAGCAAAGATTGCCAAATTTAACGATGCAAATGTAGCTATCCATTAATTGAGAGTAAATTCCATGGTATTGTATGAACATCCTGCGGCTTTACTTGAGGGACATTAGAAAAGCATATAAGCAAAAGCATCGCTACATATTACACATAATTGATATTAAAAAAAAATCTTTCTACTTGAAATTACTTCGTCAGGTTCTAGTAATAATGCCGAAGATAACCGGTATCACGTCCAACCATAGACATGTCAAAACTGTCTTTATTGGGTCGTACGGAGCACACTGGAGAAGTCAAAGACTGGAGAATTTTTAATTTTGAGACCAATGATAGTTAGAGCATACTCTCCTTAAATTAGACCCGCGAGCTAAATATAGAATATAGAACAAATTCACTGTGTATTTATCATTCAGTGGAAAGCACTGATTCAATTCTTATTATTAATATTAAATTCAAATATATGTTTTTATTATCTATATCGTGGAGGGAATTGGTTTCTGACCACTACCATTTTCTTGTTTATCATAAATTTGAGATAAATGGTAATAATAAATAGAAGTAGAATACGTATATGAACCTTTTTCCGCCCTACATCTTGTGTATTTTCTTATCGCAAAACTTAAGAGCGAGTATTATTGCGGCCTTAAAAAGAATCACACTGTTCAGCATCAAGTGGCGACAATAATTACTTCCAGTTCTCTCCACGTTTATGAAATGAAGGGGAAATTTCCGCTTTATCAGTTCGTTAAATAGCAAAGATTTTTTAAGAGGGCAGTAACGTGGTAGCGGTTATTGTAATAGGGTACATTTTGTGTGCATTGAATTCAGACGGAAATCGTGTGGCGAAACCGCTATGTGAAGGTCTTGTATAATAGCGTTAAACTCACGCAAGACTTCATTCGGACAACGGTTGTGCTCACTGTTCATCCGGGGGAAACCGCGAAAAGCAAGACGCTCGCAAAATACTCAATTAATGTTTGGGTCCTACAGAGAATTTTTCTGTTAAGAAAAATTGGGTGCAGCTTTTGGAGCAGAAGAATGACCATTCCGTTGCTTCGGACTCACCAAAATTCTTGTAATTAGAGTAAATAATCTGCGGCAATGATCCCGAGAGAATGAAGAATATAATAATTATTTTTTTAGATTAAGTCTGCTAATGAAAGTAATAACAGGATTTAACCCAATTTAACCAGGCGAGAAACGTAATCGGTGTTATGAATTGTACATGTGTAATTGAATTTTCCTTTCGGAGTCACGGTCTGGGGTTATTTCTTAAAATGATATTTTTTAACACCGATTCCATTAGAAATTACACGAGAATTTATTTAAGAACTTTCACCTCACAGACTTAGTCCAAATAAATCCGTACAAATTTTTGGTGATTTTATTCAAATATAAGCTCAGCAATATCCAAATTTTATTTGATGGGTCGAAATATAATGTTTGAATTTAAAAAAATAAGGAGTTTAAAAAGAGCCGCCAGGTCACCTCGAGAAAGAATCAGTAAAGTGTAGCCAGGCTGTGCTCTTCTCGAGAAGTCACTTACCCACGAGGTGCAGCTCCGCCAGTTGGGGCAAATCGACGAAGGACGCCTCCGCCAAGCGATCGATGAGGTTGTGGTCGAGACGGAGAGCGGCGAGCGCGGGCAGGTCCCGCACGGCGCGTCCGACGACGCCGGCGTCCGACAGGCGGTTGCCGGTCAGGTCGAGCATCTGCAGGAGCGGCAGGCGCGCGAGCGCACGTGGATGCAGCCACGACAGCCCGCACCACGACACGTTGAGCTCACGCAGGCGCGGCAGGTCGGCCAGCAGACCGGCTTCCAGGCGAGAGAGGCGCGGAGACAGCGATACCTGCACAACCGAGTAACTCATTTCAAAACGGTGTAATCAGTAAAATACTCAGTCACTTCAGCCACATAAGGAAAGGTATTTTACATTCTCTTACGTAATTTTTACAAAAAGAAACTGATGTGCAATAAAACTTTGAAATGGACCAAAAATATTTCTAAATGCAATGGACATATCGTGATCAAGTTTTCCCTCCTAAACTTTTTGAACGAAGGAAAACGTTCATTTTTTAAAACAATTTTGTTTGAAATTTTTGGCTGAAAACAACTAATGTCCTTTTAACATTTCCTTGAAAATAAAAAAAGGTGCAGACTTTGCAGCAAGAAATGCGAAATACTGGATTGACTAAGCTCCTATTTTTCATTTCCCATCCCTGATCCTCGACAGCGTAATTTTGTTTCCGCGGAAAGTGAAAATTATATTTTTCCATTGGCAGACATCTGCTTCCAGACACTTTATGTATCATCTTGAATCTCTATTTTCTCTCTATTTGTCACTTCAAATCATATTATACTTCGTTTCAAAAATGCAAGACAAACATACCTCCAATGACTCCAGGTCTGGCAGAGCTCTGAAGTTGTTAGGGGGTAACTCAGATAGCGTTGGTGACTGTATACGAAGATATCGTAGACGAGGCAATCCTGAAGTCAGAAAACATTCATTTGTAAACACATTTTAAATTAAGCTAATAACGCACACTATATTATACATATCTTATCTGTATAATGCAATACTACACTATACATTATGGCGCGATCGACGACTTTATTCCACGTGTAGATAATTTATAAAACATGAGAATAGAAAAAAGACATTATTTCTAAGTCGTTCAGTGTAGAATATGAATATTTTTATTAACCAAACAAATTATTTTGCATGATAATTATCATGGAATTAAAATAATTATGTACACTGAACAAAAATTGGATCTCTTCTGAAAGATATATTATTTAGTGCATTATATTATTTTTCAGTTCATATAACCTTTCATTTCCGATTTTTATGGGCAGTTTTTCAACAAAAAATAATGTGACTAACTTTATTTATTAGACGTGTAAAAGAGTGCTCTGGCATAATTAATTATATCTTCCTTCATTAAAATTGCAAAGTTTCGAGAAAATGTGGAATTTTAAAAGATTTCTTACAGCTTTGTTTAAGACTTACGTATCAATTCTTTCCGAGTTCTTGGTAGAGTAAACGACGAGAAAATAAAACAGACCGGATAACAATAGCCAATAATGATAATTGCTTTGAAACATTCGAATACCGGGGGAGGGGGGGGGGAGGGGAATAAAGGGACCGGGGGAGGGGGAGGGAGGCAGTCTTCATCGTACAAGAACTGGAGAAAGTTTTCAAAACAAAGATTCCAGATTATTCTGCGATAGAGAGCTACATCTGTTTCACACTTTCCCTTTCGAGTGAGATATCTCAAATGATATAATGGACGCTGCATGGAGCAAAATATTGTGTTTAAAAACAAACAAGAGGGATAAGCCCAAGATCAGATGGTTACGTAGGGAAATACAAACAATGATGCTCCATACAAATGGATTGAAGAGACTTCCAAGTATTAAACTCGGATTTTCAAGATATGATGTTTAGATTGTAGGNGATTGAAGAGACTTCCAAGTATTAAACTCGGATTTTCAAGATATGATGTTTAGATTGTAGGAAACTTTTATACTCGGTGAGATTTCTGTTCAAGTTTAAAGTGGACTTAAACTGACGGGGTCAAAACCGGTGAACCTAGCATTCTGAATGGTCCTCAAGTGACGTAAGGCCGGTATTGCATGGTCATATTTCTATGTCATATATCTATGATAAAGTTATGTTATCAAAAATATGACCGTATAATGCACAATCTTTTATCATATTTCAACTATGATCATGTATCTGTGACATAGGTTCTCGTTGAAACAACATCGTATCTTTCATCATGTCCCTGATCATAGATATGACATAGAAATATGACCTAGTAATACCGGCTTGAGCTAGCGTAAAAAAATTCTCTAATATTCCAGTTAAAGCAAATTTGATTATAGGTTGCAATTTCATTTTCATTGAACATGAAGGGGTTAAATTTGTATCCAGAACATAAAATCCACACAAGAATATTTTTACTAAGTCCATCTGTCGGTCCGCGAAACTATTTTTTACTACATTATACATAATCATAGTACATTACACATAAAATTTTCCATCAAACGTTCGGGGGGTGGGGGGAGTTTTAAATCTATTCTGTCAGAATTAATCTTTAACGTGGCATGTCTGTTGTTTGGAATTATTGCATCATACTTTACAATATGAAAACATTTTACGTTCATATTATATATTACAAAATTACTTTTCAAAAATAAATAAATTTACAATTTATTTTTTCTGAAATAATTAAAATTTGTTGATGAGAATAAAAATATGACGTTACTAAAAAATAAAGAAATTCGTCCAATTATTAACTTCATTCGTCGGACACCATTTTGTCGAACCGCAGCCCTTGCCTGTAGAGATCGGTCGGTAATAGAAAATGGCCCGCGCGCCGAGATAAGGAGGACAGCGCTGTTCTGCAGCATGTCGACGAAATCCGATTCAACCACCGAAAACCAAGTGAATTTTTTTGCGAAAATAATCGAGGGAAACTGAATTCAACGAAAACCGGGATATTATTGTATGTCAAATACACAAATCGTGATTCCTCAATCCAATCCAAAGCGAGAATCATATCCCTAGACCTACAGGCCATGCTATCAGGTGGTAGCGTTCTCTCTCTTCATCAAGTCATCCCGGGTTCAATTTCCGGTGAGGTCAGAAAAAATTGTAGCTTTCCATGTGAATGTCCCAGTTCATATAGCTGTGACTACTGAAAAGCGAACCCTCCTTCCTCTATACTCTGCTTGCTAGTATGAATAACTCTAACTATTACTAACCACTTCTACTAACCTCTCCACGTGGGCTGAGTTGTTGGTAAAATCAGCTAACCGGCCCACCTACTAACAATACCTCTACCACCCAACTTCAATATCACGCTACATTTCCCATTTACAAATACTGCAACGGAAAATCCAACCCTTGTCCAAGGTCTCCTACTTACCTGAGAAGCTAGGGGCTATTCGTAACGCCCCACCAACCAGGGTGATGGCTTCGAGCGCGTGCAGCGATCGCAGCGACTCTGCCGGCAACACGCGCAACCGCGGCTCCTCGACGAAGAGCTCCAGCAGCGAATCCTCGAGTCCAGCGGCCCACTGCGGCGCCAGACGCTCCAATGCATTGGCACGCAGCATGAGACGAGACACGCGCAGCGGGGCGAAGGCGCGTCCTCCCAGCGCGGGCAATAGATTCGCTTCCAGGATGAGTTCATCCACGGCGCGGTTGAGGGCGGACCCCACTGCGCGCAACGCTCCAGACACTTGAGCGAGCTCTCCATGACTGCACCTGGAGACACAAGGATGTCGACTTAGAAAGAAACGGATAAGGCTGAGAGAAATATTATGTTTCAATATATCGTATAGAGAAATATGTATTAATTCAATTTTTCTTTTTTTCAATTTATTTTGACCTAGGGTCATCTAGACCGCCTTGTCTCTAACGTGCTCATTACAAGGCTCGTATTTTTTATCTATTCTTCATCTTATTTCAATTCATTGTCGTGTCTCTTTGCTATGTATTAGTGGCAAAACTAATAATGGAACCGAGTTGATGCGCAATGTGATTGCAACCGTTAAGCTACTGCGCACTGGGGCGGTCGCAACCGCCGTCCCGGATTTCCCAAAAGTCATTTCCGTTGTTTTACATTGGTATGAACCGACAGACTCGGCACACACTTGCCACCGTATGCGAAAAGTCTCCAGAGGAAGATTGTTTTTGGAGCGTCGGGAGGGCTGTAAAATATTTGCGAGAGGCTCATTAACAGTTTTTGCCTGCGAGCACTCGCAAGGACCAGGAATTCGCCACTTCGATTGTGGTGTTGAGTGATCAGAATAGAATGTGGAGCAGGTAACACGCGGATCTTAATCCTCCACGCCTTGGAGGATGAACGGTTCCTTCTCCCAACAGGGTTCCGGAATTTCTGAACCAGTGCGCGCAGTCTTCCGCACTTGCAAAATCTTGGAACGTCCGTCCGTCCGTTGACGTCCCAGTGCGCGCGTAACTTTAGAAATGAACAGCACGTACAGCGACGGGAGCTGGCAAACGCTGAGAGAAATGTTATCATCTTTAACTGTATTGTATAGAGAAATATGTATTAGTGGCAAAACTAATAACGGAATTGAATCGATACGTACGGTGATTGCAACCGTTAAAAGCCATATTCCAAACTTTCCCAATTAATATTGTTTTTTATGTATAATTATAGTTCATGTTAAGGTGGGACCAGTAATCAATGTTAGTCAAAACACTGAGATGTATAATTCTTTTCGTTATTGTTATTTTTATTGTTTCTTAACTCCACAGTATGAATAATAACGAAGAAAAAACACGATTTAATTTGTATTATCAGTTCATAATATAGCGCAGACAATATTCAGGAACACGCTTGACTCGTTTGAAATACATAAGAGCAAAATGTAAAATACACGGCGGCCGAGCACAACAGTTTCGTGATTCACCTCGGAAAAAGTGAAATATCTCAATCATATGTCTGGTGACCTGTGTATTAAAGGGACGAAAAAATACTACGGAAATTTATTACGAATCAAAGTAATTTTTCATCACGTTCGTGATTTTAGAATTGGTCCTTTTTTCGAAAATAAAGTGTTTCTTCCACAAGACGCAATATATTTCCATATCAATTATAATTGTAATTGTCTCATTTAAATGGCCAGTGAGGTATATTCTTCAAGTTGAAATCGCAATAAGAACATGTATTTCTGTGTGTTTTCGCTGATTTAAGGAATTTTTGTGATTTAATTCTCTATGTGCTAGTACCACCTTAAGTGATGTTAATTCCTCTCATACTTTATCACGCAATTACTCTTACTTCTAATTAAATAACAATGTACTTCGTGGATACTGGTATTGTTTCTTGTTATTCATACCACTTTTGGCACAGCTATTATTCACAATAAACTCGGCACAATTTTGTACATTATCTCTGTTGCCCCATTCTGGTCCAGGTTTTCCTTGGGGTGGAGATGGATTTATATGAAGACCCACTAGTCTCGGACCGAGGGGTGAGCATGTCATTAATACTTTTGTTATTTTTAATATCTAGAATGTTTGTTAATTTTCGTTTATTAGTCTCCGTAATAACACGTCACATTAACCTATATCTGACAATATCGTTTCATTTAGTATTCGTCAACTGTTAGATCTTTTGAACCGCAGTTACATGCAAAACTTGCGCAATAAAAAAAAAAAATTAAATAATAAGAATAAATATGTTTTTTTTAAATCAGTAATTTTACGAAAAAAAATGAAGAACTAATAAATTAATTGATATTTAGGATACCTTATAAATAATCATTATAATAATCTGCTATGGTACGAAAATTTTGAAGAACATTTTATCGTTAGTGAATCAGATTTAAAGGGGAAAAAGTCTAATTAAAGAAGAATGGAGAGGAATGGTTAAGGCAATAAGAAAACTGATGGCCATCTAGTATGAACAATCCCGCTCCGTGACTCACCATATCTGAAGGTCATCTCCTCGCATGGAACACCGACATGGCTGAATATCCGCCGCTGGTGGACAAGGGTCCGGTGAGTCCAGGGTGGTGAGCGAGGGTGCAGCACCGAGCACCGGGACGTCCACGGCGTTGCCTTGTGCATCCACGACCCTCGCCGTGAGCAGAGTCACCAACAAAGTCGTCACCAACCCGGGAACCAAGAGCCTCGGCGGAGGCGGCGTTGTTCGGCGCCGTCGCGCAGGCCTCGACGTCAACTCCATCACGTCATCCCGCGGATCTGCAAGCAACAGTTATTTACTCTGGTGGCTCAGGTGGCAACATTCTTGCTCTTCACCAAGTCGTTTCAGGTTCAAATCCCCGGTGGGGCCAAAAAAATTGTAGAAAAAAATCACATTAATGTCCCAGTTCATATATCTGTGACTTCTGAAAAGCTAACCCTCTTTCCTATATCCACCTGATGCTAGTATCAGTAACTGTAACTACTTCTACTAACCCCTCCACGTGGGTCAAGTTGTTGGTAAACCTAGCTAACCGGCCCACCTACTAACAATAGCCAACTCTTACCTCCAACCTCTCTACGTAGATAAGCTTCAAGAGCACTCTACATTTCCCATTTACAAATACTACTATGGAAGTGTCTTACAAAAAATGTAATGAATAACTTACAACACATTTTTTATATTCCTAATCATTTCTTCAACAATGAAGGCTCTCGAAAATTCAACTTTTCTATTTCAGATATTATATCACATCATTCCTATGTGTAACTTTATTTGAATTTGTTTATTATATTAATATAACGTATTATATATGTCATTCGACTCGACTGAATGAATCACACCGAAATCCCAATTAACAAATATACTACTGTTAAAGAAAAAACGTTAACGAAAGAGGCAGGTTAAGAGTCAGACAGCTGAGAGGGTCGGACAGGAGTATCCATTCTCCACGCCGTACTGCAAAATCGCCAAGTTTCGGCTTTCCCGCGAAAAAAGTTAATCTAATTATTTAGTTCCTCCCGAGGACTCCGGGAGAGAGGTAGTCAGGAGGTCGATCGTATCGAGGGCCATACGGACGCTACTTGTCGGAGAAAAAAAGGCATTACGCCCAACGCGTGACGGCGGAGAGGGAGCTGGTGGCGAGCGGAAAGCAGGGGCAGGGCAGGAAGGCGGCAGAGACGCGTTGTGAAGTTAGCTTTCATAATCTTCGAGTGAGCGAATTCTGTTCAGGAATTTTTCATTCTGGGTGTTAGTGAGGCATTTTCTATTTTCAAACGAAAGACACACTTCCCCGAACTCTGCCGGAATGGAGGTACCTAGTAAGAACACCGTTCGGCCTATCCAGGGTCAAGCACTTCGTTACCTACTGATCCAAAAAAAATTACAACCTTATTATTTTATTTAAGGATTTATTACCATTTTAATGTTATTTTTGCAATTACTAAGCAAATGGATCTAAACACTATATAATTACGACAAAATTAAGGGTTTAGGTCAGGGTTTTTCTTTTATTTACGGTTGGTCCTGTCCCCTTTCTAATTTTATCTTAATAACTCATATGTTGTATTTGGCCTCGTATTATTCGCAGTTTAATATATATTATAAATATTACATTTATCTTGTACAAACTAAGTGCATATGACAGTAGGACTACATTGTATTATGTATGCAAAACTCACGTGGTAATGGAAATTGTAATGGTAAAACAAACCTCCTTTGTAACGTCCTACAATCATGGGAATTTTTGTATTCAATTCCTCGTGTCTGGTTTTTTTTTTTGTGATTAAAGTTTTCAAATTTCATAAAAGTTGTCGCATCCTTCCCCATTTTATTTGATATACAGGGACGTTTCTTGATGTTACTAGGGTATTTCCATCAAATCGTGTTTTGTTGCATTGGATACCTCTCGTCGACTATTGAGAAAAGAAAATATTACATAATACGTAAGTCCCATATTTCGATCAACGTCGAAAAAAATAAATATTATTATTAATTTTTCTGAACGATGAAATAGATTATCGTCATAAATACTGAGCAGCAGATACGCAAGAAAAAGAAACAGGAAAGTCAACCAGTTATAACAACTGATAAGACGAACGTAAGTTAAAGTAAAATTACGTAATTAAGTGTGTGCATAGTCCCCCTGATACCATCGTGGAGATGCATTGCAGTAAAGAAGGTCAAGGAGGCCTTGGCTCGCTGCAGGGTTCACTACGCGCGGCATGCGAGGCGAAGCGAGACGGAGCGAAGCCAATGGACTCCCCACGGAACACACTTGCCCAAGAAGCTCACACACACATTCACTGCGATATAGGGTGGGATACACGAACAGAGAATTTCTTCTGGATTTGCATGATAGTCCAGTCATTAGGTGTTTTTACTATTCGCCTGAAAAGAATTCATGCATTGGAATAGATCACACGACGTTTTGTCTAGAATCCTCTGCTCTATTTTCTGGTTTTTCGATGTTTTAAAGTTGCTGACTGCATACCTTCTGATGATTTTTCGAAACAGAAAAGTATAAAATCGTAATCAGCATAATTGTCTTTGGTGTCCAGTTTGTCTAAAAGAAGGGAAAAATTAATGTGAATAAGAATTTTTACTTTAAAGTTACACTTATTTAGACAATAGCGTAATACACGTAGTTCAAACTAGAAATAGGATAATTCCTTGTGTCATACGTGATAACTTTCAGTCAGAAATATGTGCATCACGAACCTCAACACTTAGGTACGTTTGAAACCAGTAATTAAGTGCACACTGAATAATATGCCGCCTGGTCCACTTATCTCCTGTATGGGAATGTGTCTCAGGTCATCCGGGGTTTATGTCTGGTGTACAATTGTGGAAGAAGAACGGGTGGTGTAGTGGTAACACCCCTGCGATCAATGCAGGAGTCCCGGGTTCGATTCCCCGGCTCGTCGCCATTTTCACCGGACCGAAAGTTTTCAAAGTTTATATTTATTTAAATTACAAAATTAAATTATTTTCTTCCCGAATAATTTTTCCTACCAATCTTGAGGATCAGTTACCTGGAACAGGTGAAAGCGACGCAAATGGGGCCTGTGCGTACCGTAACAAGTAAAAAAGTCGCAATTCCACATGACTAGTGTTTCAAATCATTATTCCATATTTTGTAAATGACAATTTAATACAGGTAAAATTCAAGTATTACATTTTTCAATCTGAGTATATTTTTCAAACCTTTCGAAAGTTACTTCTCAAGGACGCTATTAGTGACTACTCTAAATGCTAGATGAAATGTTTTAAATAAATTTTCATAACTTCGTAATGCATCACGCTCAATTCGAGTTATCGTTAACTTTTATTATCTAACAAAACAACAAAGCAAAACTTTTCCATCATTTTTAGGGATTCTTTCAAATACTACGAGAGTTAAAAAGTATTGTATCAAATTCTCATAAAATAAAATGCATCTAGCAAATTGATTGTCGTACCACAATTTCACTGTATATTCAAGTATTGATCTTTTATATTGAATCATTATTTGGCGTGTTATTTTATTTTTACTTTAAATGAATTACGATATAAATGAATTACGATATAAATTATTATTATAAATGAAGTACGATACTTAGATAATGGTTGGGTTAATTAACATAAATAAATGGAAGAAAAAAAAAACTTTTGCATGTTATTAACACACTGGAAACTATTTGTTGCGTATTGGTGGAGGAATAAACAAAACCACTATTTCGCACCCACGTATCGCTTCATGAAGATCTTGTTTTGTGTAGATGTGATCTAAATTTTCGAATTATCGGCAGTATTCCAACAACCGGTATCCAGTAAAATATTTTTTTTTCATCATAATAACGTCTGTACATTCAATGATAACAATAATCAAATACACGGCGCTATTAAACAGATTTCACGAAATATTATAAACGTGACAATGTTTCAACCCTGATATTGGTCAGCATCAGGTAAGGTTGTAACGTTTTGAATATTTCAAAAATATATGTCATATGTCTCTTTAATAGGGTCGTGAGTTCTATTACTGTTAATATTTTTTCTACGTACGTTAATATCAGACAATAACATTTAAAAAAGTAGGAACACATCAGCGATGCGAATATCGAGAGTAACAAGGAAAATGTGTCCCTTAAGTCACGAACAATAGAGCGCTGTAGTGGAAGACGATGAATGCGTGCCATTACGCGTAATAGCAGTTGCGCGCGTATTCGTATCCAGAGAACCGACGCGACAGCGGAGACTGTGACGCACCCGAGCGGAAAACTCGACGTTGCATCCGCTGTGATACGGCCCTGGGGCAAAAACTGAAGCGTTTTCTTACTCCACAACTACTGACAAGAAACCGATCTCAATGCTAGAAAACTGTGCATAACAGAGCATTCCCGTGCTTTCAAAAGGACTCTCAAATACCGATTATTTTATTTTAGAGGAAAAGAGTAACAAATTTTCGTCAATTCTCCATTTTTTCTCAATCTATATAAATAAAAATTAAATGCTGTTCGATGGTGAGCGTATCACTTGAGAACGGCTGAACAGATTTGGCTAATTAAAAAAAATGTTCGTAATAGTCAGAATAAAGTTTTTAGAGAAAGAAAAATCAGAGAAGTTGCTTCGAAAATTGGAAAATTCGCGAAAAACAAAGTGCTTTTTTCTAAGGGATTTTTGTATGAACTCACGATTCGAACGATGGATATGCGAATTTTTGTTTTTGTTTTGTTCGTTATGGCCCTGGAAAAGTTTTCAGGAAAAACTTCGGGACAATTACAAAGGAAAGTCGGAAAATTCGGACGAACTGCAAAAATCATAATTTTTGTATGCAATCTCGATTATACCTTACGATAGGAACGACATATTTGTTTGATTCTTTTTTGTTTGTTTGTTTCTTCAGTTTTTTAGTTTTTCCCCCCTCATTTTTACTTTGTTTACACATTTCAAAAAGCTTTTCACAAATTCACAAAACGATCATAAACAAATTTATTGACTTGGACAGAACAACGTCTGTCTGATTAGTCTCTAAATCAAATTTTCCGACAGCGGAGGTCTCGTGGTAGCGTCTTTGCTTCAACGATTCCGCTAAGCGGTAGAGCTTGGATTTAAACCCCACTGGGCCGAACTNTACTCCAGAGAATGTAGGTTCGGTACCATAAATTCCCTGGCAACCCAACGTCTCTCCTTCCCAATTCCCTCACCAAAGTCGCGATTAGGTGGAAGAGCGGGTGTCATGACCTGAACCTCGCCATAAAACGTGAAATAAAATAAATTAAAATAAAAGATTTATTGGTGTATTCCGTATCGAGAAAATAGATAAATTTACCTCACTGCGTAAGATTGATCCGTTCTTGGCATTGAATATTTAAGAACGAAATTATGTAGTCATCTGATTAAACTACGTAGACGAAAATTAGTTGTAGTGTCCAACTCCAATATGACCCACCTGTCTCTACAAATAATACTTTGCTCCTAACTACATTCCACAGTTTCCTAGAATATAGATTTTTTCAATTTTTTTTATTTCCAAATCAATCTCCTGCTTCCAACACTGCAGCAGTTATATAGAAATATTTTTTTCCTTGTGCTCATTTTGGCAAATACTTCTTCAGTGATGGTTGGGTGAATGTAGGGAAAAGAGAGGAATAGAAACCCAAAAATATTAATTTTAAATCGAGACGTTTTCGAGGAAACATTTCGCGAATGTAGTCATTAGGGGAAATTGTGAGACGTGTCAAAACTCTCAAATATGGGAAATTCAGATTTTAGCCGAAGGAAATGATATTGGGCTTTGGAGAAAAAATAACACGGGCTTTATACCATTCAGCGTTATACTTCCTTCACATTAACTATCACTATACATATCGTTGCCATTAATCATATTATTAGTACGTACACATGAACAGTCCATTCCCACTATATTGGGGGGTTAGGGGGTGAAGAATGCGGCTGGGGACGTCCCGTACCACATGCAAAAGCGCCCTTTATATAAAAAATAATTAAAAAATACGTATGAACCACGTTGATTAAAATAAAGTAAATCTAATCCTTGAACATAACAAAAAATGTGACTATAAAATAATATAACAAAAAATAGATATAATAAGTTAAAAATGGTGAGATAATGAGTAAAATTCCATGTTTTCCAAAACCATCACGAGTCATGGCGAATTAAACCTGAGGAAGAGGACATTGTGCCGGTCATAATGAAAGGAATCTTCATGCGATCATAATAAAAAATATAGTATGTTTAAAGCGTTTGGAGAAAGAGTTCACTTTATTTCCGGAATTTCTCCCGCGATTCTCCAAATTCCATTGTAAGAAAGAAGTCTTTTGTCATAGTCTCTGGCTTCGTTCGCTCTCCACTCTGTGAATTCAATGACGTGATGTCGCGGTTCTTTGCAAGTATGGGACGAAATTTAGAGCAGATAGAACTGCGGAGAATACACACCACAAACATATTCTTGGTACAATCTCTTATTAAAATATACCATGTTTATCATAGCATAATTTTTGTATATAATTAGTTTTTATAGCATAATAATAGTGGTGAGATTAACACCATATCGATTTGTAACCTTTTTCGAACGCATATAAATTTATGAATATTATTATATTACGATAGAAATGTGTACTTCTTTATCCTTTCCTTCCGCACTAACAAATCCTTATAAAATGAATATTTCAAATAAAGTATTAAGTTTTCTCAATAGTTTGGAGATCTGTATTATTTTCAGAAATTATAGAAAACCAAAATTTTATGCACTTACCGTTTTGGTATAAATACAGATTCATTTTATATTACACATCATTCTACCTGTTTCTTATACTGAATGAATTTTATTTTATAACTTTCAAAAATATGTGGTGATATATTATCAAATTTATTGAATTTACTGTATCTTTAATTTTTTAAGTCGATGATCTGTTACATGGAAGACAGGAAGGGTATGACAGCAAGATAGCGTATTCAGGAATTTGTAGAACAAGAAGATAGGGGTAAATGAAGGTTATAGATATGTTAATAGATAAGGAAGGAGGAGACTTTAAAGAAGTGATTATGAAGAATAATACTGAATCATTTCAAACACGGGGACGAAGTAGATCCCACTAGCTTTTGATATACGACACCCGATCGCATACCGCAACAAGATCTTTCTCCTACAAATTTCCTCAAACCATCACAGAATAAAATGAAAACTTAATGCTATCACTGAGGCTACTGTGCAATTTTATAACTCATCCTTGGCAAGTCAATTTACATTTCTGACACCTTTTAGAATTTTTTTAGATCATATCAAATAAGTAATAATAATAAAAATAAATTGTAAATTTATGGTCAAAAAGCGGCACAAACTGCGTATGATAATAAACTTTCCAAGGAATCATACCATCAATTCCGATCAAGGGCCCGAAGGCATAACATTATAAATAAAATTCATTACTTAAACAATAGTTAATTTACGAAGATAATTTATTCGTAGTTTTAAAAAAATTCTTAGAATTTTCTTTCTCAGCTTTTGTTTACGAACATTTTTTTCAGTTTTCGACTCATAATTTTTAGAGTATTCTATGAGATCAACCTAAGAGTTATGAGAAACTGACAATGGAGAAAGTTGTATGAATAATATATAACACCAATACAGTCTCACAGCTTAGAAATGAGTAGCAGCTGCAGAAGAAGTAATATAAGAACTTTCTTAACCGTACTTGCTAGCTCCGCTACCAACTTTTGTCCTCTCCCCTTGCCCTCCCAGCACATGCTCCGCACACTACGTAGAGACGGCTCGTGCCAGCGACTCTAGCGAAACAAACGACCGACGACGGTCTTATTGTCGTAAACTCCGTTACAGTGGCGGTTCCACGCTGCGGAGGAATACAACAGCCGCGATGTAGCTGCAGATGGAGATATGCTTGTCGGAGTGGGAGTTTCGACAAAGTGGGATTGATTAAATCATTCCATTTACAATGTATTATTCCGATTATGATAGGTATTTACGATTACCTACTTTATCATAATACTTTATTTCAACGAGCTATAATTGAATGTAACGCTACGTTTTGTTTGCTTGGCACTGAGTCACTCCAGATTCAATCCCCTGTGGGGCTAGGAAAGAAATTTGTAGTTTTTCACTTCAATGTTCTAGTTCATACAGCTGTGGCAATAGAAAAGTGAACTCTCCTTCTTCTATCTACCTACTACTACTACTAGTATCATTAACTCTTACTATTACTAACTACTACTAACCTCTACGGGGCCCAAGTTGTTGGTAAACCCAACTAGTCGGTCCACCAACTAACAATATTCTACCACCCATCTCCTACCCCCTATCGCCCCATGTAGATAAGCTTCAATAACACGCTACATTTCCCATTTACAAATACTACAATAATAAAAAAGAACTTTCCAAGTATAATTTCACAACAAAAAGATCATAGCACTAAGCAACACACATTGCAATCAAAATATAAGAAAGGAGGAAAAATTTCAACAAAAGAAATCAATATAATTATCAAACACGATGACATTTAAAAGATCAATCGTTTTCATCCTCCCAAACTTACAAAGTACACCCCTGAACATATATGCTCATTCAAGGGCAGATTACAGAAATGAGTATCTTCCATCCTGACTCTTTGAAATTACCTTACAGGCTGATCTAAATAAGGTGCCAACACGTTAACTCATTTTCGCGTAACAAATTTTCGCTGTATTTCAAGCACGGGGCGACCTTCGGACATGTGGTTTAGCAACCTGTGCGCAGAATTTACAGAAAAAAAAATGCGTATAGTCACATTTTGAAAACTTTGAATTTTAGGGTACCGGAAGTGGAGCGTGGGATGCAAATAAGGTTGTATGAAATGTCCAGATATAAGCTTCTATTCCCAAATCATTCAAAGTCAAATCTCAAGACTAATTTCGATGCATCAATTTGTTCTTGAATGATTGGGGGAACAAAAAATTCTTAACATACACACATACATTGGATATCATCATCAAAATTTGAAAATAGACTCTCCTGGAGCCAATTCGTAAAGATACGAAGAGATCACGAAATTGTCTTTTCGATCGATTACAAGTTTACTTATATATTCTTATTCTTACTTTCCTGATATATTCTGTATAATTCGAAATAAAAAAATCATACATTTTAAATCAAATCATACATAAAATAAAAAAAATTACAGAAAATAATACAGATTTATTAATATCAGAAATTAGATACATGTCATTAGCGTAGTTAATGGGAGAGGGGAGTTAAAATGGCCATTTTTGCATTACGTAATTTTGGACGGCCCCTCACCTCTCAAAATAAGATTTTTTTAATGTCCACAACAACGTCAAAAATTACTAATTACTAAATGTAAAATCACAATAATATGCAAAACGCGAGGAGATGTTTTTAATCAACCTAGAATGCAGAGTTCAAGGATAGTTGTGGAAGTGCAATCACAAGAGGAACGGAAGTACCTCCGGTCGCTCGGGAAAAGGCGCAGCAAAACACGGAAACGATGCTTTACACGCTTCGAATACGCATCTCTGTAAGGGTAACAAAACATCCGATATGATTTAAGGAAGAAGTCTTAGAATAGAATAGGTTCCATCATAAAAATGCTGAGGAACTTCAAGATGACAAGATTTTTGTGATATAAGCTATTTCTGGATGTGAAATAAGTCAAAAAATGAATTTAGGCGATAAAATAAACATCATGGACAAGTGTATTTTTTTTTTCAAATGTCAAAGTGAACAATACCTATCAATTATAAGTAAAGTATCATCTGCTATACTGTTGATGTTAGTAGCATATTCGGTAGATGACCTGCAACGACTTCTGCATAAGTTACAACGTAACCGTAATAAATTTAATTCGAAAGTTTACACGACTCGAATCAAAGCTTGGCTATGTAAGTACGGAACCACTAATATGCAAGTGCTATAAGAGAGAGAACACCAAATGGAAGAAGTCCTGGAATACACACACGCCAATAACAAAAGATACTTTATCTGAAAAAAGTGTCGCGAAGAAGAAGAAATTTATTTATTTTATACCTCTTGGAGAGGTTAAGGCCATGAGGTCTGCTCTTCCACCTGACCGTTGGACTTGGATGAGGGAATTCGGAAGGAAAGATGTTGGGTTGCGGGGGGACTTATGGTACCGAAGCGACATTTGTCTGGAGTAGGTGAAGAAAATCCCAGCTGAAAACCTCACCTAATTCGGCCAAACAGGGTCTGCCTCTCAGCGGTCTACCCACGATCTACCTCTCAGCGGGATTGTGGAAGCGTAAACGCTAAGGCAGAGGTGGATTTAACATTTCTACATACTACTGACGGTAAAAATATATCGACACGTGATATTAACAAATACCAACAAATATCGTATTTAATAAAACACAGAAACGACATTCAATTTCATATTTAATGCAAATACTCGAGTATCAAAGAGTTATTCTTTGTTATATTGATAATACTCCAAAAACATTCATTCAACTTTCCTTTAAATCCTGGGCAATGTGGTATGATACTTAGAGGAATAAGGAAATCTGCTAATCTAATTATAAACTCACTCAGTTGCACTTGGTACTTAAAGCTTTGTCCCTGACAAACTCACTACCCTATATCACTCAACTATGAAATAGGACACAACAATAAGTCGTAAGGAAAGGATAAATGATTTTCACAATAGAAGAATGTCAACGGAATGCTTGTGTGAGTCAGCGGAAATTATGCAAAAGGGAGAATCAGCAACGAAGAGTGACTGGATTCGTCATGTCCTGGCAAACTTTTTAATGAGCATTTTCAAAACTTCCGTAAATTTGTCTCTGAATGAGCGGTTTTACTTAAGATAATGTGTCTTAGCTTTCGCACAATACATTTTCATGGAAAGAGGTAGAGAAGTGAATAAGTCTACTCGCGTTCATATACCAACAAGTAAAATGTACAGGAGATGATTGAGGTTAGGTCATCTGTTACAATCAAATTACATTTCACTTGCCAACGTTTCGGAATTATATAATTCCTTCGTCAGGGCTAAAAAGAATAATGAGAATCACAATTAAATATAATGCTGTTACATACCTTGTAACGTATTCTTAATCTAACATCTCCTGTATAGAGTGTATTTTAAGGGTCAAGAACAAACATGGTATAAGTTTTTATATTTCAACTTTTAAATATTGTAATTTGTGTCTTGGTGCAGTAAATTATTAAATTAAAAACAAATTCTCGCGTTTATGCAATATGATGTATTAAACTAGGGCGACGGTCGATGGGGGGCCCGTGGACAACTTCCCCTCTATAAAATCATTTCAACCAATCTGGGACATATGCTTAACAAAAATAATATTTAACTATTCAATTTAATCAATTAATATTTCAGGAGTGTGCATTAAAATGTAGTCGGTAAATAAGGTTCAGCCTGTACTTGTGCAGTATACCTTTAAAATGTACATGAACTATAAATATATTGATCAATGTATTAAATAACGATACGTATTTTTGAGGTTTGAAGAATAATTTTATTCGTCAAAGGCAAGCTTGTTCGACTCTGCATGGTCTTAATTTGCGAAAATCGGCAAAACCAGTNTTTTTGAGGTTTGAAGAATAATTTTCTTCGTCAAAGACAAGCTTGTTCGACTCTACATGGTCTTAATTTGCGAAAATTGACAAAACCAGTTTATCCGGGAGGTGGAGTGGAGTCAACCTCCTCAAGAGGTAAAGGAATTAACAAAATGGCCGCGGGACCCAATCCAACTATACCTTTTCAGGAGGATGGCAAGATGATTAGAAAACCTTAACCGCGGGACCCGATCATCGACTCTGATTAAATTATGCTGACGTTTCGATTACGAGCGTAATATTCCTTAGAGTCTTTTTTTTTAACATTCGTGAGTATACTATGATGTGTGTCGCTTCATGGCTTGAGGCAAGATTGAAATAGCCTGGCATTCCACATGGGGTGCATTATATGAAATAATGTTATTTTAAAAATAGCTAAGCCTGGAGGAAGATTACGTTGGTCATCGAAACGTAGGCATAATTTATTATACTATATTATCTTTAAGTAAGAATTGGTTTTCAATTTATTACCATGACAAAAAACATCCCTCTAATAAATTATTGAAATTTTCTGATCCATATTGCTTCAATCGTCAAACAGTTTTTCAATGAAAAAGTGTACCAATTACTTTTATCACATATTGTTTTTTTCATTCGAGTTTGTGATAACAGTTAGGAAAAACATAGACTTAAAAAGTAAAAATTATTCATTACTACGCTATTAGATATGTCACTTTATTTTGCCGGTAGAAATAGTTGTAAATCGTATTTATTTATTCGGGGAAGTACACTGTGGGAACGTTACCTCCGAAAAAAACAATAATACATTCGATACACAATTTAAATAAGTTACACAATTCATACAATGTTATGCATGTGGTTTATAAAAGCGCCAAGTTAACTGTTACTATTATTAGATGGTTAAATCGTTTGACCTTGCCAAATAACATAACAAAATGAGTTCCTTTGCCAATACTAGTTGGTGTAAATCATGGTAAAAAATATCACATTCGACGAAGGTTTCTACATCACAAACGAGCGGTCGGTTGAAAAACATTGCGGGTACCGAATTTTGGCCCGGTAACCAGTTTGATAAGATCAACTGCACTACCGGTAGTCATACGAGTTTCGGAACCACTAAACTATTTTGATTCCATAGACTGAACTTCCCACTAATGTATACCAGTTTCAGTAATCAAACAGTTCTTCTTGCGTGCATGAATATCGGAAGACCGATAAATCAAATAGAAAACAGCACAAAATGGCTCCAGGGACATAGCGTAATTATTTCCTATTTGAATTAATCCGTGACTTTAAATCCGACGGGTCTCTCATCAGATAATCACAAAGATTCTTTCCAGCGATATTCTACGGTCTTCAAGAAACACATCCGTATACATCTAACAATTAATGGAGATACGTATAAATACTAATTAGCTATGAACAGTTCCTTATCAGAAATAGTAATGAAAAATTATGGAGTTGAAGCTGATGGCATTGATAGCTAGAAGGAAGAATGGGAACTCCTAGAGGTTCATAAATTTTTCTAAGCAATGCAAATTATGTGTTCATTTACAAGGCATGCTCTTCCATCGTTTTGTGTAATCCAATATATATCTTGAAAATAAATCTTGAAAACAAATCAAAATTGTCTTCTATAAATTAATTTTTTTAAAGATAATTAAAAAATAGAAAATTAAACACATCTCACCCGGGTTATTCTTCGGTTTACCTTCCAATAGAGGCGGATTTTTTTTATAAAGACTCGCTAGACTCCTGCCTAGGGCGGCATCTATTTAAATAATTATATTTGTTGGTATTTGTTAATACTATAACACATGTTAAGCTATTTTTTATCGTTGAAATGTTAAATCTGCCTCTACCTTAGAGCCCTTGATCGGAATTGATGGGATGGTCCTCTGCTCCCTTCCGGAGAGTAACTTAGTTTATTGTCCTCCACATGGTATACGCAGTTTGTAACGGCTTTTTTGACAATGAAGTTTAAAGTCCAATACTGAGTAAAACGCTTATGTAGACACGGTCATTGTCTGTACATCACATCCATTTCCTAAATAGCAATTTAACGTAATTTATCTGTAAAATGGACCGTGTACAGCGAACTTAAAGGGAACACAACTGTGCTGCAGGAGCTAGATATTTCCGGGCTGCACATTATATATTTCTCAGGCCACTTTCAGCCTATCTTCAAGTACCTCTCCCTAACAATCTGTATTCACTCTTTTTGAAAAAAGTTCGTTATTTTAGACTATTTCAAGAATTGATTACGTAAACATCAATTGCTCCGTCAACAGTCACGAATGCAGAGAACACGTCGCTAATTTTCAGTAAAATCAGTTAATTCTCAACAAACATTCGTAGCCTTTTTGGCTTCCTTTGCCATTCTTTAGTCTTTTTGCGAATTTGTTGGGGGACTAGGAAGAAATACTTCGAATTCTGATCTCTGGAGGTCAGGATTTAATTAAATTCGAAATCCAGTGGTCAAAAATGTATTTTCAAAACTTTGAATCAAGTTCTTTTTGGTTTTCAAACAATGGAAGGTTTTCCTACGAAACTGGAAAAAATATTCGTTTCGTAGAGGTTTTCGAATTAAAGTATTCTGTGCATCGCGTCGACTGAAGTCAAGTTGCCAACTTTTCACGGAACTTGGGAATATTCTCCAAAGTAGTTCTTATTCATTAATAATTCATTTTTTATATTGGATGAGAACAATTATTTTGTGTTTTTAAAACTTTATAGTAAATTTAGACTGTCGTTTGGCTGCTTCTTGGACAAGGGTCGCATTGTCTTCAGTCACGTGATGCGCCTGCCATTTCCGTTAGAACAGTATTTTCCACTGTTTTTGGTGAATTGAAAATATCCCGTAAGGTATGATAATCTTTACGTCATTCCGTCGTTCTTATTTCTATTTTCAATGTTTTGCTATGTTTTTTCGCTATGTTAAACCGGTACTTTTGCCAGAATATCAAATTTAATAAAACATGAGCCCGCGAAAGTTTCTCCATATAAGCCCATAGTAATTTATAGTCAAATAATTCAAGATTTTGTGCTGTAAGGGTATAAAAATTCATCGCCACTGGATAGAGAATGGTTCAAATGATCATTTAACACATTTTTTTGGTGGTGGTGGTGGTGGGGGTGGGGGTACTTAAGCCTAGTCGCTCTGACGCAGATAGTACCTTCGAGAGATTCGAATTAGCGAGGTTAGACAGTATTTGGTCATCTTCACTTCAAGAGTTGTAGCCTCCTTCCTTCTCGAACCCGAGGGTATCCGACATGGGTGAGCGTTAGTGACCGGAAGCGGTCCAACACACTCGACCGCCACCAAGGTTCGTTCGAGAGTGAGCGGAGGGGGCAACGAAGGAGCTCTTCGGAAGTGGAGGGGGGGATGGCGAGGGAAGGGGAGGGGTGGAGAAAGCGCCTTGTTTCCGGCGAACGAGTTTCCGCTGCTGACGCCTCCGCTCGAAGTGAGAGAAAAAGAGAGAGAGAGAGAGAGGACTTGGACCACGAAGAAGGCGCCGAACGATGTTCGCACTTCTCTCGAAGGCGCTGTTTCAAACAGGCCCTGGTCCGGGTTTCTCTCCAGTTTTCCTCCCGATAGAGGCGGATTTCTTACACGTTCTCTAGTCTCTTGTCTCGGGTGTTGCCATCTATTGAAATAATAAATCGCGAATTTACTTTTATTTAATAGTTACGATTTATCAACAATACTATTCGAGTAATCTATAGTTTGATAAAAATGCGTACTTGTGAAATTACTTTCTTGTGTTTTATTAAATACAGTTTTTGTTTGTATTAATGTTAATATTATAACACGTACCGAACTATTTTTATTGTTAGAAGTATGTTGAAATGTTAAATCCGCCCCTTCCTCAAGACCCTTGATCGGAATTGATGGGATGGTCCCTTGCTTGCTTTCGGAGAGTAAGTTAGTTTATTGTCCTCCACGTGGTCATACGCAGTTAGCAACTGCTTTTTTGATAATAAAGTTTATTTATTTACACTCAGAGGTGCTCTGGCGGAGTGGTGACAAATACAAATACCTAGTTTTAATGGTGCTATTACATTAGTACAAGTATGTAGCCAAAAGAGGATCCGAAACCCTCGAGTCCCTTAATCTCTTTACACTTATTCTCCCCCTATCCCCCCTATTTTTTAGAATAAAATATGATTTTGAAAAAAAAAATTACTGCAGCTAAATTTATTTAAAGGATTGTTGATTTGCTATGTGTATCAACAATGGCGTTGGAGCCGAGTTTATATAAATATCAACATTTTTAATCAAATTTAATCCTGTGTTAGATACGTCTTCAGATCCCACTTCCTATACACAGAAGGAAAAGAAGACTCTGAAATATACGAACCTATTACAGTAGCAATCGGTTAGTTTAATAGGCTCCCATACGGACAATCTTATTTCACGATCTGAGCAACTCAATTGCGCGCTAGTTGTTTCTCAATGTAATTGGGTTCTAAGAAAATATTTTCCTATCACTCATTTGCCGCCACAACGCTATAACTAAAAACTTGAGACTTTTAAGCTACGGACACAGGAAGAATTTATAAGCACGCAAGATGACACCACTGTGCTCAATTTCAGAGCACATCATATGCTACTGTTGTGTGTCAACAGAGAAACCTTTTAGTTAAGGACCACACAGTTCCATATCAGTTCTATTTTGCCTGTTTAAGGGTTCATACTGGACAAGTTATTGTAATATTTTTTCCCTTCTGTTTTGTGTTATTTCAATATATCAACTGATAAAACCATTTTAACTAAAAGAATGAAGTTATTCCACGCCAAATATTGCTATTGAGTTTCTTGAAAAGTCAACAAATTTTGAGTTACATCGTTGTTACTTCAAAAGAGTTTTCAAAATGATCAGTTTCGATTCTGGAATTCATTTTCACATCCCAGCCGTTGCTGAGGTGGTAGTGTTGTCACTCATCACCAAGCCATCCCGGGTTCGATTCCCAATAGGGCCGGAAAATTTCTGGTTTTTCATATGAATGTCCCAGTTCATATAGCTGTGACTACTGGAAAACAAACCTTCTTTCCTCTATCCATCTCCTCCTAGTATCAATAACTCTAACAATTACTAACTACTTCTACTAACTCCTCCACGTGGGCCAAGTTGTTGGTAAAATCAGCTAAGTGGCCCGTCTACTTAACAATAGCCTACCACCCAACTCCTACCTCCTATAGATAAGCTTCAATAGCACTAAGTTACATTTCACATTTACAAATACTAGAATATAAAAAAAGTTNCTGGAAAACAAACCTTCTTTCCTCTATCCATCTCCTCCTAGTATCAATAACTCTAACAATTACTAACTACTTCTACTAACTCCTCCACGTGGGCCAAGTTGTTGGTAAAATCAGCTAAGCGGCCCACGTACTAACAATAGTCTACCACACAACTCCTACCTCCTATAGATAAGCTTCAATAGCACTAAGTTACATTTCACATTTACAAATACTAGAATATAAAAAAAGTTAATTTTCACGAAATAGAACTATCAATGTTTTGTAACCCACTCATATCTAAACACAACCATATTGAACGTTTCCGTTGTGTTAATGTCAACTCGACAAGAAAGACTCCGAGGGATCGTTTACTCCTAGTTTCAAGTAGATACCATTGGCACTACCTCGTCATCCTAATTGAGGTTTTTCTGGGTTTTCCTCAATTGCTTAAGGTTAATACCGGGATGATCCCTAGTTTTATCCCCAGAGTAGAGTAATTTTCTAGTCCTTCCATTTCGTGGTATAATTTATGTATATGTTTATGAATATATTAATGTATGTATTGTTATTAATGTTTTATTATCAAGTAATATCATGTATTATTTTTTTAACGATGGTAAGTCGGAAGAGCAGGTCTGATGACTTGAGCCTAACCACGAAATACATTTTATTATTATTATATTATTATAATAATATTATTATTATTATTAAATAGAATGAGATTATTGATAAAAATGCATTCTATAGTGGATTATAATATTAATATTAAATATAACAAAATCCATGTCCCTTGCGAATATTTTAGTTGAGTTAGAGACCATTCTGATGTTGTAAGCTGAAGTGACTGGATTCTCAAGAGCATTATTCACCCGACGCTCAGGGATTCTTCAGGATGCGTAGCTCGATGTGTTTCTACCTGAAACAGCAACGTTTCCAGAATCCGCCAGGACCAATGTTTCGACAATAATTTCTCCAAAGTAGAATTTCTCGGAAACATTTATTCGCACAAAATAAATTATATTGTTTTTTTGATAGTGTCTATATTTTTTTATAGTGCGTTTCTTGATAGCGCGAGAAAGAAGTCCTAAGGTTGTTTCCTGAATGTTGTCAACCGATGGCAAATGGATAAGCAAATTAGAACTAAATACGAGATGTAACGAAGGATTGTAATTTACATTACAAGGGTCGGTGTGAAATTGCGTTTGCAACACAATAATTCTCTCAATTGGTAAACAAATAAATTACTTATAAATGTTATTGTTCACACATTTATAAACAATAAATTTTCCTTTGTATGTGTATTGTCACTGATAACCTGAGCAAATTCGGGAAAATCAACAAGTTCTACTCTAATTCCATTGTCTGTTGTGTACAAGTGAGTTTTCTTGAAGCATGTCGTGAGAAATATAATTTTTAACGCCACCAATCCCGTTCAGTCTACACTCTACGTTCACACTATTCCACCGAAAACTTTCGTTCATTCCTACTCTAACAATAAGATGATTATGCATAAACGGAAAAGGCCATTTGTATTTTGCTAATTAGAATCCTCCTCCTCATCATAATATTCATGTAATTTATCTTATCGTTTTAGGATTACGAGCTTAAGTGAGCATAGCACTCGTATCCTCTACGTAAAAAGGATTTCTGGAAACGAATTATCATTTTGAAGACTCAAGAAGCGGAAGATTTACAAAACATGCACGAAGCAACCGATCAATTGCGTTATCTCCGTCATCATTTTCATTCCTCAAAATAAATAACTATTTTATGTTAATTAGCATGTTCCATCCACGAATGTGAGCTCATTTGTTAGTAATAAGTGATGAAATTACCTATTTTATGTCTCGAAGCATTATTATTAAATATGATTTCGTTATTAAATATCTCTTATCAAATTACTAATATGGTGGGAGTAAAAAAANATTTGTTAGTAATAAGTGATGAAATTACCTATTTTATGTCTCGAAGCATTATTATTAAATATGATTTCGTTATTAAATATCTCTTATCTAATTACTAATATGGTGGGAGTAAAAAAAATCTTATCGCTTTTTTTAGTCTTATTTTATCTCAATCTAACATTAAATTAATATCGAACTGGAAAGCCTAAAAAAGTTACTTCTTGATATGTTCCAGATTAACTAACATAAAAAATTCCCCTATACAGTAAATTCTTTCTTCTGTGACAGTAAGTTTGTACAGTTAGTTTAGCCTAATATAGTCACTCTTAATGACGCCGTCATAAATATTCTAACAGAATTCCAGAAAATTTAATTCTAGAAATTATCCAGAGTTATAGTTGATTGAAAAATCTGTAACTTATATCAAATAAAACTTGAATTTTTATTAATATATTGAATTTTTATTAAAAATATCGAAATTTAATTGCTATAACTTGTTGAAATAATTTTCGCTAATGGGACAGAAAACAAACCAAAAGAGACCTAACCAGATAGGAATATATTTAATTGATATATGATAACATATTAATGCTGGGATAAAGTGAATTTTTGAAAACCACTTATTTTAAATAAATTATGCGAATTCCAAACCGATCAATGAATGATATTTAATTAAAATCATTTTAAGGAAAAAATAGTTATCGATAATAATATCAGAAAGATTAAAATTTTTAATTCGGTATATGGAAGTTCAGATCACATTTTTGAGATACATAGCTGGTAATAATAATAATAATCATTTATTAACCTGCAAGTGAGCGATGATTGGTGGCAGATGGAAAACATAATGGACATAATAAGAATATACATAATACGATAAAGTGAAATTTAAAAAAATCTTCGCCTAAATATCTATAAAATACACACACACGGAATAAAATGCCTAGAAAATTAGTACACAATAAGTGAAAAGGATAATACACCTAGGAAATTAAAAAATTAAATTAGGTCCTTATGTGTGTATTCACATACGTACAGAAACACATTTTCACTTACAAACAGATACAGACTTACACTCATAAGTACAAGCACTCTTCAATATACACACACATATACCATTACTCCTCCTATAACCTTAATGTAAAAATAATAGCTATAATATAATTAAAAGATATAATATATTATGTAATAGGTAAACAAATTTTAATTGATCCATTCAACTTTTTCAATTTGTTATATTTCGTAGGTATGGTGATCACCATTCAGGTTTTTGATGTATCTCGAGATAGAACGACAAATGTAATTATATTTTCCAATACATAAGGACAAAGACGTTAGAACATTGAGAGAGACAAAAGATTTCCTCACATTTATTCACTTCTAACATGACAAAAATTTGAGAGTAGTTTTCTCTGATATCGATTAACAAATGCCAGTAGATTTCACGAACCTTTTAAAGACAGAAATAAACCTACAGTAATCAAGTTTTAAAGCAAAAAAAAATCACTTGAAAAATTTGATAAGTTTCTGATTTGGAGTTAAAACCCACTAATGAACAATAATTCTTAAATTATAAAACGGACCACTTCTAAAACGTTTTAAAAACAACCAGTATTTACAATTCACATTCATATTGAATGGGATCCAACTGACTCAAGACGTTTTTAAAACATTTATCTCATGATTAGCAGAAAAAAGGTCGAATCTTCGCATTCATGTAAAATATTTAAGTAGTGTTATATCATGTGTGTTTAAAAGTGGGTCAAATTATTATTATTATTTAATTATTGTATTTTTATATGGGAAATGTAGCGTGTTATTGAAGCTTATCTACATGGAGCGATAGGAAGTAGGAGTTTGGTGGTAAGCTATTGTTAGTAGGTGGGCCGGTTAGCTAGCTTTACCAACAGCTTGGCCCACGTGAAGGGGTTAGTAGAAGGAATAGTTAGAGTTATTGATACTAGGAGGAGCTGGATAGAGGAAGGTAGTCACAGCTATATGAACTGGGACATTCATGTGAAAAGGTACAAATTTTCTAACCCCATCGGGAATCGAACGCGGGATGACTTGATGAAGAGCGACGACACTACCACCTGAGCCACGGGTGGAGCTAATTATTATTTAACAAGAATCTAAACGGACAGATATATAACATATGATAATTCTATGATTTGAAACAAAAATATTAACACCCTCATTTACTGATAATAAATTTATTTATGACAAAAAACAGTACAAAGNTGGAGGAAGACAATAAACTAATTTACTCTCCGGAAGCAAGCAAGGGACCATCCCATCAATTCCGATCAAGGGCCCTAAGGCAGAGGCGGATTCAAAAATTTAAGAAAAAATTCCTAGATAAGATAAAAAGTTAGCTACGAGTTATAATACTAATAGAATGTCAATATGTTTGTAATTTTAAGCAAAAAAATATATATTTCTTAATTCAATTACAATGGTAAGTGTAAAACAAAGGCAAGGTCCACAACGTATAATCAAAGTCGCGATATTTTATTTAAAATTATTCAATATGACTGCCATAAACAAATTGCCAACCTCTACGAAACAAATTATTGAAACACTCGCGAAAACTTCAAGGAAAGCATAGCAGGAAAATTTCATGGAAAGCGTGGACGCAAAGAATTTAAGTAATATCCAAATAAATATTAATAGTGGTCGCAAAAGCGACTATTTGATGTAAGATAATAACACAACAAAGACACAAAGTATTCGTTCCACACTTTGCTCGATGCAGAAAGAACAGCGCCACTAGAGCACGTGAATTGATTGTTGTCCGAGGTTGGTTATGAATTCAATTTCGAATATCTTGACAACAGAACGCGAGGTACCCTTATCATGACTCTTATGGACGATGGCGAAGTAAAAGCGTTGGCTACA